>CAIGQV010016735.1:26486745-26504517 GCA_903798115.1 Danio jaintianensis
TGCTGCCCCTTACTAGTCTATCATAAAAAGAGGTAGGGGGCGCTACATACATACATATATATATATATATATATATATATATATATATATTTTTTTTTTTTTTTACTCACGCTACTTAAAATGTATGTGTGAAAGGGTTAATACCAAAATGGTTTTTATTAATGGTTATTAAATATTTTAGTACTTTATAGATACTTTTATATTTTAACTTTACATCATATGTCACTTATAAAAGCTCAAAGCTTAAATGTCTTTAGTAGCCCTGCATGGGGTAATAACCTAATCTTTTATTATTATTATTATTATTATTATTATTATTTCACTGAGATTTTAAAAGTGTTGCCTTTACTCTTGAAAACCACTGTATAAAGAGGCATTCTCTCTACAGATTGTGTTTAACCACTCATTAATGCAGTGTACCATTGTTGTAAAGGTCACCCTAGCAGTTTGAAGGCAATGAGGTGACCAAGGAGGATTCGTTTGAGGCTAAATGTATTGTGCTATTATGGCAAAATTCCCATAGTGAAGAAAAAAGTGCCTAACACACAAATAATAATAAACAAAAACATAAGCTAAAAGGGTTACATGTACAGTCAACAGTCTATCATTGCACTTAAACACTAGAATGCTACAGCAGCTATCTTAAAGTCTGTGTGAAATCACAATTTTTGCAATGTTTATTTTTCTAACTCATATTGTTAATTCTTTATTGTCATATTGTGAACAATTAATCTGTGCAATTTAGTCCACTGGGGGAGAAAAGGATAATTTTCAAGATGACCTGCTTCTGTGTTTGGAGTATAAGTCCTTCTTTGTTGACATCAGTTTGACAGCTACAGCCATACTATTCTTAAATATCCTCACCATTAGATTCCTATGAGTTGATGTGCAAAGGAATATCCCCTCAATATCCCATTTTAGTTGGAATTACATCCACAAACCTGAAATAAAAAGTCCCAGCAACTGCTCAATCACACTTTAAAGGAACAATTCAGCCCCCACCCAAAAAATGAGAATGATCCCGTTTACTCACCCTCAATTTATCCATGGTGTATTTTTTTTCTTTTTTCTGTCAGACGAACATGGTCGGAGTAGATATACATTTTATCCTGGCTCTTCCATGCTGTATGGTTTTGGTACATTGTCCAACTAACCCAAACACTGCCAGTGGATTAACGTGTGGTTTTCAAAGTGGATCCATGTGTTTTTGTAACAAAAATATTAATACTATTTAAATTATACCCTCAAATATCACTGACTTCAAGCTTTAGATTTTTCAGCACGGAAAGCAAATAGATAGATAGATAGATAGATAGATAGATAGATAGATAGATAGATAGATTCTGCACTGGTGTGTATTTCTGATTGTTCTCTCTTCATAAATTGTATTTTGTTTCCTACAGAAAATCAGCTGTTACCGAAAGTGCATTGAAGTAATTTCATGGCTACAATCATCCAGCTCTTTCTTCTGAAAAGCAGATCCCTGGTTCACGAGGACAGTGTGCAGTGAATGGAACAGCAGTCTAAAGGTTAATGTGCACATGAGCGCTGGTCCTTTCATCTGTTACACTTACAGATCATTGCATTTCAACACTAAACTTAGCCACTTCAGAGAGGGAAACAAGTGAGATATATGTGACAAAATGTTTAAAAAAAAATAAACAGGGTAAAGCACAGTGTTTGAAAAGCCCTGCTGTTGTTATATGCCCTAGATTCAATATCTCAAATTTAAGTATCATTAATTGCACTTATCACCTCTAATTTCTTCTTTGACAGTGTTGATCATGCTGTCTAGCATTTGACACGTTTTTTTGTGTCTGAAGAGCTTCTATTATATCTTCAAATACTGTCACCATAAACAGAGCATAGGTTATAGATCCGAGCCATTGTCTGATTTTATCACACAAGGAGTAAATGCAAGTTTAAATATGATTTGTAAGCACAAAAATGTGTATAATGAGATATATAACAGTGTAAACATATGGGATATATAACAGTGTAAACATATGCAACACATATATACATATATATGTACACATATATACATTAATATGTTCCGGCAACATTTTATGTATTTTATAATCAATAAATTTAAGCCACATTAAGCCATATTACAACATAATTTTAATAGATTCATTTTGAGAATTTGGGGAAAAGTAAAAAAAAAAAAAAAGTAGTATAGGGTGGGGGTCTTTAAAGATCCAAAGTATAAAACTGAGTCGTTAAAATAACACATCACATTTTAATTCTTAACACTGATGGCGGTTTGGAGATCTAATGAATTATGTCAATGCTATTATGTCAAAACTTTTCTGCTCTGCCCCTCCTGTTGATGTAAACTGAAAAGCACAATTTGAAAGAGTTTTACATGTATTTCTAGATTTCTTGGTGTAAGATTTTAAGTGGTTCAATACTGCAAGCCTAAAAAAAAAAAAAAAAACATAAAAAATACAACTACAAATGTATTTCATGTGAAGATGAATAATATATCACAGACAATATCACATGGTTCAAAGTGTTTCCTTTGATTTGCTGAGCCCTGTGCACTCAGGGATGTACAGCAGCAGCGGCAGCACTATAAAAAGATTGAAAAATACATCAAGGTAACGTTACTCCTCCCATAATCCCTCAGTTCTCAGTTAGAGCTCAGACCTGACAGCTCCGTCAGGCTTTCTTCATTCTGTATGGTTTGATCAACAAGGTGACAGTCCCCGATGGCCACTCTCAATCATAACCACTGCTGAACTGTTTTCATCCAATGGTCTGCTCTCTGCAGGACCTCACACCTCTGTGACAGACATTCCGTCCTGCCTTATCACTCACACACACACACATGCACGCACACACACTCCTTGTGTGCTATAGTGAGATAATGGCTTGGTTTATACCCTAGTGATCTGCCTATGATGGCAGTATCTGAAAGCATCATGCATGCTTCAAACACAAAAGGATGTTTCAAATGGTAGGCAGCATGATAGTACAGTAAAAGTATTCAAATTAATCCTGCTTGTGAGAGTCAATGATAGATTTTTATTTTATTTTTTTCTACGGTATGTGCTTTTCACATTGTGCTTAAAACCAGCTATCATCATTCAAAACCCCACTTTTAACCCTAAGCTATAAAGAACATTTCACACTTGTAATTTAGAAGCTGAGTTCATGACACGTTTTATTTTTTTACGTGGGGTACAGAGCTACCACCACGGCAATGCAAATGATGCAGTAATAGAATGGTATGGCTAGCTGCTTTGTAATCAATAACTAATCAAGCGCCTCATGCTTTGGACAATCACAGAAACACAGAGTTGTAAATAAACACATAATTAAAACTAATAAATAAATAAATATTGAAAAATAATTTTTTTCATCCTTACATTTATGGTCCATTCATCAGATTATCTTACTGTAATAGTAATTGTCAATTATAATATAAAGATGCACAGACTAGCCTTTATATGCCTGTATGGCAGTTCATAAATGTCCAGGGTTAACTGTTAACATGGGGTATATTATCAGCAGTACAAAAAATCTTGAAGCAAGATAACTTAGAATTGCATTTACTCATGACTGACATATACAGATTTAAAGGCATAGTTCACCCAAAACTGAAAATTCTTTTATAATTCACTCACCCTTCACTTGTTGCAAACCAGTTTCCTTCTTTCTTTTGTTGATTTGTTGATGAAGATTTGTAACTACTTGAGAGTGAGTAAATAGTGAGTACATTTTCATTTTTGCGTGAAATGTCCCATTATCTATGTACAATGTGAAACAGACGATCACAGGAGTAATAATGTGGTAAAAACATAATCAATACTCTACAATGAAATGAAGGAAACAGGACTGAAACATTAAAAGAAAGCAATCAGGGAGAAACTGAGCAGGTGTGTGCTAATAAGCAGCTAAGGAGACTAACTAGGGAACAAGCAAACTGGAACAGAGAGAACAAATCCAAAACATGCTGAAATTAAACAGAACAGAAACACAACCCAATAGCTTCCCCTCCCAGAAGGCACATCCTCACGCCATAAACAATTTATCAGAGGATGGAGAAAAGGGGCTCTAGAGAACAGTGAACAATATGCAAAGTACAAGGAACCAGTTGAGGTAGGTGAGATGGGTGGAGAGACCAGGTTGAAAATAATAGGAGCCAGAAGAATGAGGGGCCAATCAGGAACCCGCTCAACTATTTGGTACAATCTTCAACATCCCCCATCAGTCGTTAGCTTTTGTAGTAACCGATCGCTGCCGCAGCCCGAAACCCTTTACATGGTACAGTTACTAACACCACAAACTGAAAACCAAAGAACCAAAACACACCACAGGCCAGGACCGAGGGCTCTTAGGACTGTGATGGGAATGATGACCTGAAAGACCATGGTGGAGCCAAAGCAATCAAGCTTTAAGGCGGAGGTGGAGAGAAAGAGGAGTCAGAAGGACCCAGATGGATGATACTCAATGGGAATTACAGTACAGTACTTTTTTTTTGTTAGTTCTTTTCCCTTTTTTTTAAGAAGTCTATAATCTCTTTTTATAACTCTTTTTCATTTGTCAGTCTGGCCAACTTTAACAACCATAAACAACACAAAACAAAAACTGTTTTAAGTTATGCTAGTGATTCCTATAGAGAATAATCACTTCCTGGCCTCCATCAGAATTTTGCGTGTCAGCTATTCATTTGTTATCTAATTTTTAATATTATATGCAATAAAATGTATTTTTTCTCATTAAAGCCATCTTGTAACCTTTGTTTGTTGTTTTTGAATAGCAGTTTATTTCACTTAGAATGTAACTGCTTATGTAAAAAGCCCAAAGTAAGCTTACTATGATTTAGAACATTAAAATAAAATTACTATTCATCCATTATCCATCCATCCATCTATTTATGTATTTATATTTATATATTTGATTGTTCGTTAACTCATTCATTAATTTGTTATTTTTTTTATTTATTCATTCATTCATTCATTTTCTTTTCGGCTTAGTCCCTTTATTAATCTGGGGTCGCCACAGCGGGATGAACCGCCAACTTATCCAGCATATGTTATTACGCAGCGGATGCCCTTCCAGCTGCAACCCATCACTGGGAAACATTCATACACACTCATTCACTACGGTCAATTTTAGCTTACCCAATTCACCTATACCGCATGTCTTTGGAATTGTGGGGGAAACCGGAGCACCCGGAGGAAACCCACGCGAAAACGGGGAGAACATGCAAACTCCACACAGAAATGCCAACTGACCCAGCCGAGGCTCGAACCAGCGACCTTCTTGCTGTGAGGCGAACGTGCTACCCACTGCGCCACCGCGTCGCCCCCTTATTTATTCATACACACTATATTTTTTACACACTATATTGTCTTTAAACCTTTATGTTTGTGAACACAGGACCAGCACATGACCATTAGAGTTTCATGTGTGATCATCAGCAACCTAAGGTAGATTTATGAACAACTCAACTGCAAGTCAGTGCCAAGATGTATGTGTGATGCACTAACATCTGTCTTTGTGTCATCTGTCATTGATTCTAATTCAATATGACCGCACAGGCTCTAAATCTCCCCTGCTGTAGACATGAAACTGTCATTGAGGTACCTGACTCCAAAATAATGTACAAATCTCACCAGCAAGTGGATACCACTAAAATGGACCATATAACACAGATTCAAAGTGTGATTGATTGAGAGGCCCCATTCCCTGATGTGAGGGATGGTACAGATGGCAAATAATTGTTCGAGTAGGCGTGGCTCAGGGTTTGCAAGTCGCAAGTGTTTGCCAACTGCTGTCAGAGACAACTGCTTTATTGTTTATTGTCTTTTTAAGGAGAGGGGAAAAAAAAAGGTTTTAAACATTTACCTGTGGTACTGAATGTAAAAATGACTGAAGGTGTATGTTAAGCTAATGTGTTACAGTGATTTGACCACACTTAAAGAGATATTATGGACTCATTACTATAAAATAAGTAAATATTTTATTTTAAAACAGATAATTTATTCAAATTTTTAATAGTATTTTTAAGGCAATAGGTGTTTCACTGTTAAAACATTTAAGTAGCAATTTTTGTCATAACTTATAATAATTACAATATAATAGGAATTGGGGCTCATTTAATGAATATATAAATGTTCAACTTGAATTGATTGATTGATTGATTGATTGATTGATTAATTGCCTGACAAACTGATTGATTGATAGATTGTTGGTTGGTTAATTATTGTTGATTATTTGTTGATTTATTGTAATAAATATTCTCATAACTTTCAATCAATTGCATGAACCAGTAACATTCCTTTTTGCTCTGTTGCGAGGCAGAATTTAGCAGTAGCCAGCGCTGACAATCTGACAGCACCTAGATATTTTGATGCTTATTTAACCTGAAATGATAGTTTGCAACTACTCAAGATCACTCAGCCATGAAACCTAACTAATGCTTTCAGCACACCCCTGTTTCCACCTCAGCACCTCTTATTCTTTAGATTGGACTATATTTAGTCTTTCGAAAGTGATATCTGCATGCAGTATCCAGCCGGTGTGGGGAAGACTCTGACTCAGGCATGTCTTTATGGGGGAAACAGTGGGCTTCTCTAATTGGGCCGCTGTCAGTCAGCTAGAAGCAGTAGGAGACATGGATTTTCACCGGCGTGTGCATGGTGGTGGTCCAATATGTTTACAAGCATGACAGGAAAGGAGCACATGTGGGTGTAATCCTGCGCCTCAGCAGGAGAGTTTTCTAACCCGGCAGAGAAGGAGAGAGAGATGGAGAGAGAGAAAGAGAGATAGTCTTTCCTTTTGCTGAGCTGCAAGCAGTCAAGTGTTGCAGTTTAGCACATAATGGAAGCTGCCGGGAGTCATATGGCGAAAATAAATAAACCTGCAGTCGTCATGGTGTGGGTCTGTGAGCACCTGTGTGTGGATGTGTTTTAGGGAACACAGATATGTGACATGATAATCAAATACTCATTTTTGTCATGTGTATTTAAAGTGAGTTATGCTTTTTGTGTCCATGCGAACCAGAAGTTGCTGATTTCAGTATGTTGATGTACTTCCAACTGAAGTGGAATATTAAGTAGGGGCGGGACTTAATGTTTGCATATAATTCATTCATTCATTCATTTTCTTTTCGGCTTAGTCCCTTTATTAATCTGGGGTCGCCACAGCGGAATGAACCGCCAACTTATCCAGCATATGTTTCACGCAGCGGATGCCCTTCCAGCTGCAACCCATCACTGGGAAACATCCATACACACTCATTCACACACATACACTACGGACAATTTAGCCTACCCAATTCACCTATACTGCATGTCTTTGGACTTGTGGGGGAAACCGGAGCACCCGGAGGAAACCCACGCGAACACGGGGAGAACATGCAAACTCCACACAGAAACGCCAACTGACCCAGCCGAGGCTCGAACCAGCGACCTTCTTGCTGTGAGGCGAACGTGCTACCCACTGCGCCACCGTGACGCCCTTGCATATAATTCCTGGTAGCAAACTAACGGTTAGAGGGGCATAGTTAGGAATATTGTAGCTAAAGCTGTTGATGTCAGCAGAGAAAAACCACCACTCCAAATGCAGAAACAAATGGTTAGGCTTTGATTGAAGATTACCAAAATAAGCAAAATATAGATTGTACATTTGGACTCCACATGGACTTTAAATGCATGTGAACAATTGTTTATATACATAGGGCATAGGGCGTTTGTTTGTTTGTTTGTTTTTATATCAGTTGATATTAATATGGCAAAAAATGACAATTATTCAATTTAATTCAAGTTTATTTATATAGCGCTTTTCACAATGTAGATTGTGTCAAAGCAGCTTAACATAGTTTTAGTAAAGTCCAGATTTCAGAGTTGAAGTTTAGTGTAGTTTAGTTCAGTGTGGTTTAAATTTCACTGCTGAAAGTTCAAACACTGTAGAGCAAATCCACCGAAGCACAGCTCCACAAGTCCCGATCCAAGCAAGCCAGTGGCGACGAATAAAAAAAAAACTTCACCAATTGACGAAGTGAAGGAAAAAATAATAATAATAATAAAAGAAACCTCTAGAGAAACTAGGCTCTGTTGGGCACAACCATTTTTCATCTGGCCAAACTTCCTGTTCAGAGCTGCAGTCTAGGCGCTGGAGGCTGAAGAAGCTGGACGTCCATCGTGGAGAAGCTGCAGGTGTGAGTAGGGCACCGGCGGGCGGTCAGGTTGGCCCGCAGGATCAATGTGGGGACTCGTTTATCACGGTGGTCATTCAGGAATCAGTCTCATGCACTCAATTTCTCCATGACGACCACAGCATCAGCTCGGGATACGACCTGGTCCAGGATTATGGATACCTTGGGATCATCTCTTCACAGGTTTTGGATCGCATCAATGGCGCTGCATAGTCTCTAGGGACCTCAGAATGAGTATCCCCAGGTGGAAATAGAGAATAAAGAAAATAATTTGCGTAGCTGCTGCTCATAGTGTATTTAAACGAGATGCAAAAATGGAGTGTTATAGATGAAAATAGCAGTTAAATAAACAAACATGTAAAGCATATGAGAGTTTCTAACACAATGTCTGGTGTATTGAGGAGTGTGTCCTACAGGTGATGTCAAGCCAGCTCACCTGCGTGGAGCACATTCATGCATCATACCGTTATGCGATGCATTGAGTGTATGCTTTACTAAAGAGATAGGTCTTTAAACTAGTTTTGAACTGAGCGAGTGTGTCTGAGCCTCGAACATTATCAGGAAGGCTATTCAAGATTTTAGGAGCCATAAATGAGAAGCCTCGACCACCTTTACTCGACTTTGATATTCTAGGTACTACCAGAAGCCCTGAGCTTTGAGATCTTAAAGAGCGGGTTGGATTGTAGCGAGACAGAAGGTTGGTTAGATAAACAGGAGCTAGATTATTTAAAGCTTTATAGGTAAGAAGCAATATTTTATAATCAATACGGAACTTAACAGGCAGCCGGTGTAAGGAGGATAAAATTTGGGTAATATGATCGTATTTTCTAGACCTGGTAAGAACTCTGGCAGCTGCATTTTGTACTAGCTGAAGTTAATAGGGGATGCTGGGCAACCAGCGAACAGAGCATTACAGTAATCCAGGCTAGAAGTCATAAGACGTCTCATCAGGTTTTGTTGAAATATATAATTGAGTATCATCTGCATAGCAGTGAAAGCTGATCCCGTGTCTTCTTATAATGTCTCCCAGGGGTAGCATGTATATTGTGAACAGCAAAGGGCCTAAAACTGATCCTTGAGGCACCCCATACTGTACTGGCCTGACCTGTGAAAGCTGTCCATTTATATTTACAAACTGGTAACGGTCAGTTAAGTATGACTTAAACCATTGTAGAGCCTGTCCCTGGACACCTGTAGAATTTAAGCGATCTATGAGAATATTGTGGTCGATGGTGTCAAATTCAGCACTGAGAGCAAGTAAAACTAATAACGAGATGCATCCTAGGTCAGCAGCTAAGAGTAAATCGTTGATTATTTTCACTAATGAGGTTTCTGTACTGTGATGAGGCCTGAAATCTGACTGAAACACTTCAAAAACATCGTTTATATGCAGAAAGGAGCATAATTGGGCAGAATAAACTTTTTCTAGTATTTTAGACATAAATGGAAGATTTGAAATAGGCCTATAGTTAGCTAAGTTGCTGGGGTTCAGTTGTGGTTTCTTAATAATAGGCTTAATAACAGCTAGCTTGAAAGGATTTGTAACATGGCCTGAAGATAGAGAAGAGTTGATGAGGTTCTCAGAGGTTCTATTACAGGTAACAATTCTTTCAGTTATGTAGTTGGAATTGGATCTAACACACATGTAGCTGGTTTAGAAGCATTTATAAGTTTATCTAGCTCTTCCTGTTCTATGATTTTGAAGCACTGTAGATTATTTTGGTTCAGTAGAATGTTTAATGGATCTGAAATATAAGGCGGTGCAGAAAGTTTAACATCTTCTATTTTCTGTCTGAAGACTTCACTGATGAAATTCATTAAGTCATCACTACTAATTTGCAGTGGGACATTTTGTTCCAAAGATGACTGATTATTTGTTAATTTAGCAATGGAGTTACATAAAAATCTAGGATTGTTATGATTATTTTCTATCAGTTTGCGGAGGTGCTCAGCCCTGGCAGATTTTTGAGCCTTCCTATAGCTGGACATACTATCTTTGTACGCAATTCTAAAGACCTCTAATTTAGTTTTTTTTTCCACTTACGTTCCAGGGCACGGGTTGTTGTTTTGAGAGCGCCAGTATGACTGTCATACCATGGTGTAGTTTTATTCTTTCTAACCTTTTTTAATTTGATGAGTGCCACAGTATTTAGTGTGTTAGTAAAGATAGCATCCATACTGCTGGTTATTACATCAAGGTCATTTGCGTTTGCAGGTGCATTTAGAAATAGAGAAAGATCAGGTAAGTTATTTGTGAATTCATCTTTAGTGGACGGGGCGATATATCTGTGCAGATCTGCTAATTTCAGGTAAACACAGCTTATATAGTAAGAGGTAGTGGTCTGTTATATCATCACTTTGTGGTATAATGTCTCCATCAATGACCTCAATTCCATGAGACAAAATTAGATCTAATGTATGCTTTAAGCGATGGGTTGGATCAACAACGTTTTGCTTTATCCCAAGTGATTGTAGTAAATCTGTAAACACAAGCCCTAATGTATTGTTAGCATAATCTATGTGGATGTTAAAGTCTCCTACAAGTAGTATTTTATCAGTTTTAACAAGTAAGTCAGAAAAAAATAAAATAAAATTGACATAGGGTCCTGGGGGTCTATATATGGTGATTAAAGCGAGAGATAATATAGTTTTTTTCATAACATCCGGAAGCATAACATTAAGTGCCAATACTTCAAAAGAGTTAAACATAAGTCCATTTCTCTGATTAACATTAAGAATATCACTAAAGAGTGATGCAACTCCACCACCACGACCAGTCTGACGAGCCTCATGCTTATATAAGAATCCTGAAAGAGTTGCTTCATTTAAAATAATATAGTAATTTTGTTTCAGCCAGGTTTCAGTGAGACAGAATGCATTAAGATTGTTGTCTGTTATTATTTCATTTATGATAAGTGCTTTAGGTGCTAGTGACCTGATGTTTAGGAGACCAAGCTTTAAAAAAAAAAATATTTTACTTTTTTGCAGTTTTTCTGGTTTGATTCTTAATAGATTTTTTCTAGAGCATACAGTAAGTTTATTTCCTGATCTAATAATACGAGGAACAGACACAGTCTCTATGGGGTTAGCCAGATATGCATTACTGTGATTTAAGCGGGACGAGCAAGAGTCTATATGGCTAAAATGTAAATTTTCACTTATTAGTCAGACAGAATGAAGCATCCTGGAGATGTTGTCCAACAGGAGTTCAGCTCCAGCATTGCTGGGGTGTAGCCCATCAGCACGGAAAACCTAGGGCGCTCCCAGAAAAGATTCCACTTATTGGCAAAGAGCAACTTCTGTTCTTTACACCATGTTAATAGCCATTCATTCAGAGCAAAAAGTCTACTGAACCTTTCATTTCCTCGACGGTAGGTAGGAAGCGGTCCAGAAACTATGATCTGCATTGCGGGCGAGGTGCGTCGAACCGTCTCAATCAGGCTCCTGAAGTCCCTCTTCAGGATCTCTGTCTTCCACAGCCCGGTGTCGTTCGTCCCCACGTGGAGGACGACAGCTCCAATGCTCTCGCCAGCGCTCAGGATAGCGGGAACCTTAGCAGAAACATCCTTAACACGAGCACTGGGAAAGCAGTGTGAGTGCGTACACTGTTACCTTTAGTGGAAGCAGCGCGGACGTGGAATCACCGATGATTGCCACATCACGACCCGTCTCGCGGAGGGGCACAAAGCGGTTCTCCGTGGGGATCTCGAACACAGAAGGAGGAGACGTTCTGCCCCGAGACCTGGTATACACCTTACGCGGCTGCACCCAGGGGCCACGGTAGTTGGGTGCCGGAGTGAACGACCCCTGGACGAGCCGCGTCCTCGGTGCGCTGGGCCTGGACAGAGAAACACACGGGGTTGAGGTGGACGGAGTGTTGAGATTGTATCGCACAGCTCCAGCTCCAGCGCCTCCACTGATCCTTCTCCTGCACTCAAGGATAGACACACAAGCGACATTGTACAGTGTGAAGAGCAAAGACAGTAAGTGAGACAGTAAGTGAAAGAAGTCAGTAGCTTTAGCTGACCAGCGGTGCTAGTAGGCTAAAGCTACAATTATCTGTTACACATTATTTTATTTTAAGTTACAATTCTCTCTATAAACACACCATTAACTAAGACTTTTAGCCCAATAAATACTAATTTGCTGCTTATTAATAGTTAGTAAGGTATTTGTTGTGCTATCTATCTATCTATCTATCTATCTATCTCAATTAAATCACAAACAGACAATGCTAAAAATGGCCAAAATAGTGAACTTTTATTTACATCCATGTTTTATAGACAATTTCAGTATTGAATAAGATGTAATTCAAGCAATGTGGCCTTGAATTCGGCAATACTTAACTAGCTCACTAGTTTTGGAACAGTGCCACAGGTTATGTGCTGTCTCAGCATATTCAATAAATGTGCTAATCCAGTCTTTAGGGAGAAAACATAAAATATTGATCAGAATATTAATACTGCATGTGTTTTCAAACATGAACAAAATTAACATAAACCAACATGGTACAAGCAAAAACATCCTGGCACAGTCATTGTACAATTATTTTGTACAGTATGTTGTATGTGTCACAGACAATAAGTCACAAATGTTACAGTAAAAAACAAAAATAATAATAATAATAATAAAAATTTATGTTATTTACAGTTTGTTTCTTTAATAGTTTGCAGTGTTTGTTTGTTACATCAAAAACAAAATCAATAAATGAAAGTTATTTGTAAGGGTCAGATCAGGCAAAATAAGAAAAAAGAAACTAACAAGTGAACATGTTAATCGATTCATTTATTCATTCATTTGTTTGTTTGTTCATTCAAGTGTTGCTAATCAGCCAGCTGTTTGTTAAAACCTTACCTTTGCTATGTTTTTATTTTTTTGAGAGTACTGTTTCTGTTTTATATTGGTTACGATGCAATCAGCTTTAAGATGCCATACATTTGAAGTCATAAGTCTTTCATAAGCAGTTTCCTGAAGTGAACTGCATTGGCAGCAGCTGCTATTCAGCGCACTCCACTTTACTGCTGCTGTTCTCAGACCTGCCCTGAAGCTGACTCATGAAAAATGAAAAACTTCACACATATTCTCATCTGTCCCTGTCTTAAAGATTTTCCTCATCGTAAATAGATGTGCAAAAAGAAAGGAAATAGTAAGGCAGAAAACATGTTGGAGCAAATCAGAATATACAACACATAAGAGCCAATATACAAATTACAAACCAGATTTTATTTCATGCTTTGAAAGCATAGTAAAATTTCAATGCATAGGTTTACCTGTTGATAGCCATTAACAACATAGTTTTTCCTAACCTGTCTTTGCTTACAGAAAAGTCACATGAATTTCACATGTGATCACGTTTCTGTCACGACAAACGGCAAACAAAAGTTATTTATTGTTAAAGAAGTCAACTGAGGCAGCCCACCGCAAGCTGGACTTTAGGCAGTGTGCAGCACTGGAGTAACTAAGGTGAGCAGGAGGTAAATAAAGCCCACACTGTTGGAGAGGCTGGTGGCTGGTTGAGCATATTGGACTGGAGATGAGCAACAACCCCGGCTAGAGAATGGTGTCCGTAGCCGACCCATGATGGCTGGTAATCGGAGAGCAGAACACAGGTGTGTCACAGTGGGAAACAAACACTATAACACGACAGGACAGGACACCACTGGAAAGGACAAAGCTTTGACTCCGGGTGACTCCTGAGAGGTTTGACCAGGGCTACGTGAAAGGTGGAGGAAATTTTATAACATGAAGGTAAGTTGAGATGGTAAGTGACTGGATTTATCTGGGAATAAATGGTGAATGGCCCTATGTAGCGGGGACTCAGCTTTCTGCAGGGCAGACGGAGGCGAATATTTCTAGTAGAAAGCCATACCTTATCTCCTGGATGGTAAACTGGATTAGGTAACCTTTGGCGGTTTGTGGCCTCGGTATGCCTCCGCATTGCCCACTGGAGATGGACGTGCGCTGAGTCCCACAACCTCTCGCTCTCCTGGAACCAGTGATCTACCGCCGGTACCTCAGAGGACTCATCGGTCCAGGGGAATAGTGAGGGGTTGAAAAGGGGTTAGTCCTTTTAGGAGGTTTGTCGGAGAGAGTTTTGGGTATATTCGGCCCACGGTAGATACTTGTTCCAGGTGTTCTGGTGTTGAGCACAGTATGTCCGGAGGTACCGGGAGATTTCTTGAATCTTGCGTTCGGTCTGGCCGTTGGTTTGAGGGTGGTATCCAGAGGTGAAAGAAGGCCCGCCAGACCCTGGAGATGAACTGTGGTCCTCTGTCGGACACGATGTCTTCAGGGAGTCCATAATTGTGAAATTAGTTGTGGAAGAGTGCGTCGGCCATTTCGAGAGCTGTGGAAAGACTTTTGAGCAGGATTAGTTTGCAGGCTTTAAAAAAAAAAAGCGATCAACCACAACAAGAACAGTAGTGTAACCTTTTGCGGGTGGCAAGTCCGTGGAGAAGTCCACTCCGAGGTGTGTCCAGGGCCGGCGGGGAATCTGTAATGGTTGCAATTTACCTTCGGGCAGTCGGCGAGGAGTGATGGTGATGGCACACCGAACACCCACAGACATACTGAGAAACGTCCTTGGCCATTTTCGGCCACCAATACTTGTTTTGGAGGAGCGAGAGGGTTCGCCTGCTGCCAGGGTGTCCTGAGCCGAGGGACGTGTGCGCACTATCCAGGAGAGAGAGACGGTGATGGGTAGGCACGTAGGTGAGGCCCTGGGAAAGTTCAAGCGGTGCTGGCTCCTCGAGTGTGGTGCCACAGATCTCTTCATCCACTTGCCATAGTATAGGTGCCAGAAAGATCGAAGGAGGTAAAATGGGTTCGAGAGTATCACTAATTGGGTCCGGTGAGTACATCCGGGAAAGGGCATCGGCTTTGCAGTTTTTATGACCCGGTTGGTAGGTTATGTGGAAGTTGAAACAAGCAAAGAATAATGACCAGCGGGCTTGACGGGCATTAAGACGTTGAGCATTGAGGAGGTACTGGATGTTTTTGTGATCAGCTGGACTTATCTTTCTTGAATAGTACGCACACGGATGGAGAGCACGGGGTTCACCAGACCATTGGGAGAGGATGGCACCAACTCCTACATCTGCCGCATCGACTTCCACTACAAACGGTCGTGTAGAATCGGGGTGTTTCAGGATGGGTGCCGAGGTGAACTTCTTTTTTAGCACGTGAAAGGCTTGACGAGCATTGGAGTTCCAGAAGAGGGTTGGTCGTCTGCCTTTAAGGAGGGAGGTTAAAGGGGCAGGGAGGAGACTGTAATTCTTAATAAATCAGCGGTAAACGTTAGGCAAACCAAGGAACCTTTGTAGTTCCTTGACAGTCTGGGGTTCCTCCCACTTGGCCACGGCATCCACTTTACCGGTCTCCATTCGGACCCCTTCAGCCAAGATCACGTACCCGGGAAAGGATATGGTGGTTCGATGAAATTCACATTTCTCCGCTTTGAGAGAGTCTGTGTTTTTTCAAGCGCTGGAGGACTTGGCGCACAGTCTGGTGGTCTGTCATGTTACGGGAGTAAATTAGGATATCGACGATGTAGGCAATGACGAAATAGTGGAGGAGGTCCCGGAAGATTTTGTCCATGAAGTTTTGGAAGATTGAGGGACTGTTCGCTAAGCCATAGGGCATCACCTGGTACTCATAGTGGCCAGTAGGGGTGATAAAGGCGGTTTTTCACTCATCACCTTCTCGGATACGGATCAAATTATAAGCGCTGCAAAGGTCCAGTTTGCTAAACACCCGTGCTTCACGAAGCACTTCTAAGGCGGTACAAGTGGTAATGGATAGGCAAACTTCACCGTGGCGTCATTTAGCACTCGGTAATTTATGCATGGCCGCAGTCCTCTATCCTTTTTGGAAACGAAAAAAACTAAATGCGGCAGGTGACGTGGAGGGTCTGATGAACCCCTGGCGTAGAGCTACCTGGATGTATTCTTCCATGGCCTTGTGCTCAGGACGGGAAAATGGGTAGATCTTTCTGTGTGGTAATTTGGCATCTGGCAGCAGGTCGATACTACAGTCGCAGGGTCGGTGAGGGGGTAGCTGAGTGGCTCGTTCTTTACTGAACACACCGAGGAAGGAGTGATAGGTAGTCGGGATGATGATTGAGGAGTCAGTGGCCGGGCTTTTAATGGTGGTGGTGTGGATGGAGAGAGACTTTTGGGTAGGTGTGGAATTGGTTATAGAGGGTTGGTGAGCATGGCTGTTGCATGTGGCGCTCCATGCTAGGATTTCCTGTGTGCTCCAGTCAATGGTGGGTTGATGTTGCACGAGCCAGGGTCTACCCAGGATAACGTCCACGTTTGCCCGTGGGAGGACCAGTAGAACGAGTTTTTCTGTATGGGTCGGAGTAGTGAGAAGAGTAACCTCTGTGGTCCAACGGGGTATTTTGCCATCACCCAATGGGGAGTTCTGGATGGTAGTAATCTGATACCGGGTTTCGTTGTTTACAGTAGGTATGTGATGCTTGGTGATGAAATGGGATAAGATGAAAAATGTCCTGCCACTCTAGAATCCACCAGGATATGTATGGGGAGAGTGCGAGAATTAACAGTTATTGAAGCTTTGATATGGGGTATGTTGGAAACGGTTGGTGTAAGAGAGAATGCACTCACCATTGGACAAGGCGGATGAACGGGACAGGCGGAGATGAGGTGGGAGACTTCTCCACAATAAAGGCATAGTCGGTTCCGGATCCGTCGTTGACGTTCCGAAGCTTCGAGACAGTAGTAATCCGTGATCATCAGTTTGTCAACGAATGGAGCAGGTGAAGGATTTCTGTAAGAGGATATATTGGCAGCGGACAAGGAGGTGGAGCAGGCAGAAAGATGTTGGGAAACATTTGTAGCCTTTTTAATAAAAGTCTCAAGATTTGCGCTGTCATCGTATATAACAATTTGCTTGTGGATTTGAGGCTTATGTCCTTTGCGGTAGGCCGCTAGGATCGCAACTTGATTCCAACCGCTGCTGGCGGCGAGTGCTCTGAAGCGTAACATGTTATCGTGGATGGTGGTGTTTCCTTGACTGAGTGTGATTAATTTGTCATGTACTGAAAGAGGGGTAAGCGCCACACCGAACACCTCTTTAAAGAGGCTGATGAGATGATGTCGCTGGACTGTTGGTATTCCAGAGTGCGTCCGCCCACTGGAGTGCTCTTTCTGTGAGGAGAGAAATCTTGAAGGCTATTTCAGAAACTTAATTCAGGAATTGTTGAGCATTAGCCTCTATATAGAGGGAGCATTGTAGGAGGAAAACAGTGCAGGTGCTGGTTTTGCTGGAGTAGCTCATCGGACGAGAGAGAGGCATATTTGAGATTGAAGGGGGGTTAGCGTTGGCACCCAGGGGTACAGAAGGAAGGGCTTGCCGGAAAGCATTCGCCATCCCGGCGAACGGATCCGGAGAGATTCCGGAAGCAATAGTGTTAGCTTCCATGGGGTAACAGGGAGTGTTTGCAGGGCTGGAATCCTGTCATGGCCACACACAAAGGAGAGAAGGCAGGGATTAATGTGTGAGTATTTATTGTGGAGCATGCACAAACAGTGGGAAAACAGATGAGCAGTGCAATGGGTTGAAGGCTTTCTCACACATTA
>CAIGQV010016735.1:26504917-26522031 GCA_903798115.1 Danio jaintianensis
TTGTTAAATTAACAGTAAGTTACTGTCAACAATTATCTAGTAGTTGCTGTATTTCATAAAACAGTAAAATTATTGTAATAATTATTACAATAGTGTTATGTTTACTGTAAAATGTAATACGTCATTTTACAGTTTTTTTACTTTAACACTAATTACAATAGTGGTACACATACTGAAGAACTGAAAAAAGTATTTTACTGTACATTTTTACCATGCAGAACTACAGTAATTTAACATTACTTTTAATATTACTGTATAGTATTTTACAGTTATCAAATTGTATTTTATTTATAATTGTCTTTATAATGAGTACAATATGTTCAAAAGTTTTAACTGTTCAAGGAATACAATAAAAAAAAACTGAAACTTTAACTGCACAATAAAAGTTTATTGTGTAAACCATGCTTAAACAGTAGCAATAATTCAATATAATAGAGCAACAAAACACTAATGAACAATTGATAATTAAAAACAGTCAACAATTAATGCATCAAAAATTTAAAATTTAAATTTCAAAAACAGGTGAAAATACTGCTACAAGACAGGAAATGATGAAGGCAAAATGATGTTGTAGAAAAGGGAAAGTGAAAGAGAGCAGCAGCACTTCTGATGATCCTGCAAAAATGACAAGCAAAATCAGTCACTGGAGTAAAAACTAATCATCACTCCTTAAAATAATGGGCAGAATTACTGTTTCAGTAAATATCCATATGATGTATATTTCGGTAGATTACAGCCTATGGTACACCAACTGCAGAAAACTTACAAGAAAAAAAACTACACAGAACAAGATTGAAGTTTTATGATTTATGCTGTAAATTATTCATCCAACTGTAATCATAATATGTAGCATTATCTGGAATATGTCTACACATAAATCTTATAACATAAATACTAAATAATAACATCTGAGTGTTATTGTGTTTTCAACTTGAATCATGGCCAACAGATGCCTGATTTAGGCAATTCACTCTTTGATTCGCTAAATAAAACCTTACATGTTGACAAACATTTACATTGCACTATATTTAAAGTAATTATTGTTAAGTGTTGCTCTTAGAAGTATTTACCATTGTGATATATCTGGTGGCCAAAACAGAAATCAGTATTATTCACACATTCAAACCTGAATTTACATCAGGAAAACATTGAGTGAATACATAAACTTGTTAGTCAGCTAGAATAATTAACTCTAGAGTTGATATTTACAAGTATGTGGACTATATTCAAAGACTAAAGATATATGTATATATATATATATATATATATATATATATATATATATATATGTGGTATAGTGACCACCACAGCGAAAAAACTACTGTATGCCTGCGCTGCTTTTGACTGGAGAAATGCATCTCATTACATAGTGGAAATAACACGTGTTAAACGTATTTGGAGCTTAAGTAACAAAAACAATTGGAATGGTTACTTCAGATTTTATTGCTAATTTGAAGTAATTACGAGTTCAGCAAGCAGTTTTGGGGGATTTCAAGATTTCTCCTATTTGTTTAGATATGACTGAGTGAACAGACCTTCCTTAAAAGGGACTTTACTATATTACATTTCACTTTACCTGTTGTTGTATGTTTGAAACATTTATCACAAAAAATGTGTTATTACTTTTGTATAATTACTTTTACCCTAATGATTCTGCCCATCACATCAGCACAGTCCCCGATGAAAGATGCAATCTGTGGATTCAGGGACATGGTCTTCCTCTGAACAATCTTTCCACTTTTTCTGCTCACCTATAACTGTGATTTATCCTGACAATAAAAATATAAATACATCAATCAATCAATGACAATGAATAAAAACAATCAACCAATGACTAATCCTTACTCTAGCTCTTATTTCTCTGAGGAAGTGTTTGTATTGCCTCTTCATGTTGATTTGCTGAGCCTCATTTGTAATTGCTTTGGACAAAAGTGTCTGCTATACGACTAAATGTAAATGTACAATACCACAATTAAAATAGTTTGATCAGCATTAATGTAGTTAAAAATTATTTATGAAAATTAAGTTTAGATTATTTTTTAATTTTTTTGGCTGAGTGTGCTAGAAACTTGCTGGTTTGGGCCAGACACTGGCCAAATAAATGACACTTTAACACCAGCAGATGCAGCAAAATCCTGCCCTAATGAGATTCATTAACTCAAGCATCCAAAAAATAAATTTGAAACAACTGATTCATTCACAAACGAAGCATGTAATTGGTTTCATGAATGGATATTTAAATTTGACTGAAATGGACATTGACTCAAACGATTTAGATTCATTCAGAAATGAAACCTCGCTGCTGTTTTATATTTAAATTTATTCAATTTTTTTTGTATTTGTTGGCTGTCACCGATTCGGTCCCATTTTAAAAAAACAGATACCGACCCTCTTGACCGATGGCAACGCGAAAATCTTAAAGATACTGAGTCGAGTGGATCGAGCAGACCTTGCCTACAGAGAGATCTCCAAGAGGGCATGAGAGGGGGACAGGATTGATTTAATCATCCAGCATCTCATGCCTCTGGGAACTGGATGATGAGGCGATGCTTTCCCAGTGTGCCGCCATCCCCGCATCCTCAGAGCGGGGATGATCGTAAAGTCAACCCCTCAGAGCGGAGGGGACCGTCTTAGCTCCAGCCAGCTGAAGGAGGATAGCATCACACTGATATGGCATGTCCGGGGTCCTTCTCGGAGAGAAGCACACCACACAGCAAATAGACTCCACTTCAGGGCGTAGGCATGCCTCGTAGAGGGTGCTCTAGCCTGAGTGACGTTGTTAACCACTGCAGCCGGTAGGTCACCTAAGTCCTCCAGGCTCCATCTATAGACCACACGTAAGGTTCCAGAGATCTGGGCGTGGGTGCCAGATGGTGCGTGTCCCATAGAAGAAGGTGCTTCCTCAAAGGGATTTGCCAGGGAGGGGCCGTCACGAGGAGAGAGGGTTCTTATATGCAGGTCCGGTTGAGGCAGAGAGGCGCAAAAAACAGACCTGCTCTTCGTCCTCCCTGACGTTACACAGTATCTGTGCAAGTAGGCTCACTGGAGAAAATGCGTATTTGCGCATACCACGGGGCCAGCAGTGTTAGCCACTGCGCCCAAAGCGCACCCCTTACAGCTGGAGAGCCTGGGGTGGAGCCTTCATTCTCCTGGGGATGGAAACTGCCGTGAGAGCGAATCGGCTGCATGGTTGAGCTTGCCAGGGTTAAGAATGGCATGCAGCAATTTCCGCCACGTATGACTCCAGAGGAGCAGACGGCGAGTGAGCTGAGACATGCGGTGAGAGCAGATACCCCCATGCGGTTGATATATGCCACCGCCCTGTGTTTCCCCTCTAGCACCGGTAAAAAACGGCACAGCGCGAGATACACTACCACCAGCTCCAGGCAATTGATATGCCAATGCAATCGGGTTCCTTTCCAAGGACCCGCAGCTGCATGCCCGCAACAAAGGCCCGTACTGGAAGCATCCATTGGAACGACAACATGCCTTGACACTTGCTGTAGATGCACACAGGCTAAGGGCTGAGGGCTCGGCAACACAGCGGAGGGACAGCCACCCGGTGCGTGTCCGCGTGCCATGTGCGTCTGGGGACCCGATCGTAAAGCTATCCGAGCGGCGTTACAGCGGCTGTGGATGCCATATGCCCCAGGAGCCTCTGAAATTATTTCAGTGGGACCACAATTTCCTGTCGAACTCTCTCAGACAGGTCAACATCAGTTGACATGGTGATCGAGTCCAGCTCCAACCCAAGAAGAAAGATGCTCTGCGCTGCGGTGAGCTGCTGTTTTCTCGGTGCCGAAGCTCCCTGTCCCTGTCCATGACCAATTAATCCCGTGAGTGAGCTAAAATCAGCCAGTTGTTGAGATATTTTAGAACGTGGATGCCCGCAAACCGGAGGGGCGTTAGGGCACCCTCTGCGAGACAGGGAGAACCCTAAAGGTAGGACTTTGTACTGTCATGGTCAACCCTCGAACGCAAATCGCAGAAACTGCCGGTGGCGTGGAAGAATCGAGACATGAACGTACGCATCCATCAGGTCTATCGCTGCAAACCAATCCTGAGGACGGACGCACCAGGGGATGTGCTTCTGTGTGAGCATTTTGAATGGCAGCTTGTGAAGGCCGCCGGTCAAAACGCGCAGAACTAGGATTGGTCTTAACCCACCACTCTTTTTGGGTACGATGAAGTACAGGCTGTAAAACCCATACCTCATCTCACGTTTAGCGAACTGAATTGCATAGCCAAGTCTGATTGTCCGAATGAGTCATCGCGACGGGCTGGGCAGCGCTAATCAGGCTGGCAGAGCCCATGCTAGTGACATCATCGTCGCAATCACTGATGCACCAGCGGTGGGGCAGCACGGGATAGGAGAGCTCACCCCGGGAGTCCCGAGAAAGAGCAGAAGATAAGATGTTTAATCTTAACTCCTTCCCAAAAGCCCGCAGGGCGGCTGGGAGAGCGAGAGAAAGGAGCCCGTCCTCTGGCAGTCTCGGAGCCTGTGGAAAAGAGCACCGATCCAGCGAGCTAGAAGGCATAGTGTCCCAAGCTGGCAGTGTTCAGGCAGTCACACCCAGAGAAAGGAGAAATTGCTCTTTATTAAAAATTTGGTAGCGGCCGTGAGGCCAGCAGTCTGGTTATAATGATATGGGTGTCCCCGGCCCTCCGCCGAGGAAAGAGCAAATGTCTTTTTCTCCAAGTGGCCCGTCTCAGGGATGCTTTGTGGTCCATTTACCATTTACCGGCGCGGGGGCGGTGATCTTCTGTGGGGTGCTCGACCGCTTAACCGGTAGAACGAACAGGGCGGCAGCGCAGATTTTGCAGCTGTCGGCGAGGAGCAGACGAAGTGGATAGGTCGGTGGAGAGAGCGGTTTTGAAAGCCCACCTGTATATGACTTTCCCCACCGCACTTGACTGGTCTTTCACCAGAATTGTGAATTCTTGGGTGAACACACCCACGGTGTCGCCAAGCAGGCCAACATGGGCATTAAGAAAGCAAACTTTGTCAACGTCACGCATATCTGCCAGGTTTTGCAAGAGGTGGTGTTTCTGGACCACTAGTGTGGTCATCGTCCTTCCCAGGGCACTCGCAGCCGACTTGGTGGTTCTCGCTTACCACACCTGAGGGTGGAAACGGTCCGAATTGTCATCGGATGCAGTGATGGACATCTGGTCCTCAGTGTCATCAAGTGAGAGGGCAATCCTCCCAGAGGATGCAGCGCTTCTCTCACTCGAAGCTTGGATGGAGTGCGTTGAGGAATGGGAGGTCCGCAAGCCAGAGGGCGGCAGATTGACACCCACTGTAACCCTCAGATCTGCCCGAGTGCCAACCACTACTTGCGGGGAACAACAGGGGTGGTTCGCCCTTTTGCAAGAGCGAGCCGCGATCTTAGCTGTGCAACAGACATGCCATCGCAGTGATGGCATGCACTGCCCACGAGCACCGCATTAACATGTTGAACCCTCAGACATGCAACACAGTACTTGTGCCCATCATCCGGGGACAGGGAACCACAGCATCCAGAAATGCACGGTCGGAGCGACATCTTTAAAAAGATGCGCTGCACGACCGTGTTGCTCTTTTAGGATAATTGCTTTATACTCACCATTCGTGAAGTACCGGTCCAGTGAAGCGCCCAGGGACAGGATAAGCCCAGCTCACCCGTCGCTGCTCGCGTTGTTGCTTGCACAGGAACCGTGAGAAATCAGTCAGATCACTCAGAAACTGGCAGCTTTCTCTCACTCTCTCTCGAACGAACAAAGTCCGAGGATAACAGCAAAATGTCTCTTTCAGTCTGCACATGAGGCTTCTGAAAGCGAAAAGGTGCTTTTGCGATGCGTGGCTGGCATTCTTATACACCATTGATTGTGATTGCTGCCAGCTGCGTGCGCTGGGGCTGCCAATTCATTGGCATTTCATTGGCCTGTTTTATTTCTCTTCAGATGATTGGCTTTCTGGCGAAATCCCCATAGTGGAAGTTTTCCACGTAGCATTGAATTTCCCCTCCCACTGGGGAACGACAAATTACTGACATTTGGTTTGCATAAAACAAAGTAATCAATAACCATTTATTTTTGGCGAAAGGCGCAGCGTCACGACGAAATGTGCAGTTGAGAAGAGAGTTGAGCAGAGAACTGTCTAGCCTACTTCATGAAATGTTTGTGGTAATATTTTGCGTTAAATTCGTATTACTATATTTCAATACGCAGTAGTGATGGCATGTTCGGACCTTATTACTAACCTTTGAGTCTCGTTCAGTGAGATAAGCAAATCTTTTATCAAGTCATTTCGTTCAATTTGTCAAAATATCATTACATTTTTACGAGTTGCTTTCCAAACACATCTATAGCTAGCACAAACATTGATCACATTACAAAAAAGTCAGAACTATAATGTTAATGCTATAAGAAATAGAAAATAATTCACCTCATTTGTCCGTGATTAGCTCGGCACCTCTCCATTGACATTTCCTCAAATTAAATCATGAGGAAATTAAATCATGCACAGCATCAGTAAAACGTTGAGAATAAATACTTTTTTTTATTATATAAATATTTTTTTTAAAACAGTCGCTGCTTATTACAAACTAACATTAAATATAGGCTTACATAATTCCTGTATGCATGATAATATGAATATTTATTACTCACTGATGTCGAAGCACTTCCAGGTCATCAGAGATGTAGACAGGATAGAATATGTGCTATCAAATGAGCTCTTGTGCAGCCTTTGTTGGAAACCAAGGTAGTCTTCTTTAAAATATTTTATGTAAGAATGTATTTGACTACAAGTTTTACCTGCAAAAGTGTGTGTGTAGTACATAGTAGTTCATACATCTGGTATTCAAAACAAAATAATGAACTGTCTACACCATAAATGTTTTTTACAAGTCCATACACAAGCACTTTCCCATTTGCACTTGTGATTATCAGGGACTTTTCACTGGCATACTTGTTACCCCTGAAAATAAGCCACTTAACTGCCACTGCATGCCATGTTTTTAGATCCTTTTTAGTAAAAACTCAAGCCTTCCTCAAAAAAAAAAATAATAATAATCCTTTGGATAAATATGCTTACTGGGCAGCATGGTGGCGCAGTGGGTAGCACAATCACCTCACAGCAAGAAGGTCACTGGTTCGAGCCCCGGCTGGGTCAGTTGGCATTTCTGTGTGGAGTTTGCATGTTCTCCCCGTGTTTGTGTGGGTTTCCTCCGGGTGCTCCGGTTTCCCCCACAAGTCCAAAGACATGCGCTATAGGTAAATTGGGTGAGCTAAATTGTCCGTAGTGTATGTGTGTGAATGAGTGTGTATGGATGTTTCCCAGTGATGGGTTGCAGCTGGAAGGGCGTCCGCTGCGTAAAGCATATGCTGGATAAGTTGGCGGTTCATTCCGCTGTGGCGACCCTAGATTGGTAAAGGGACTAAGCCGAAAAGAAAATGAATGAATGAAAATATGCTTACTCTCTGCTTTTTATAGCATGAATTAAATGTAAATGAGCACCTCGCATATGTAATCACTGCAGAAAGCAACACGCCTTCAATTACAAGACTAAATGAACTGTGCTGTTTGCTTCAATTAAAGTTGGGCAGTGTGTGGCAAGAACAAGCAGCAAACTGGACTAAACCTGAACTCACAAATAATGTGGTTACAAGATACTAACTGTTACCTAATCATAATTTAAAGTGAACTACAAAATCAGAATTACTTTTTTAAAAGTCTTGCAGGTTTTTATCAAAGCAGATGTTAAACATTTATTTGCATATGAAATATTCAAATAATTAAACAACATTTCGTAACACTTTACTTTAAGGGGGTGTTCGTAAAACCTTCATAATCCTCACATAACACATCTTGCATATGAATGATATTCTATGCATGTTTATGACAGCTGTTGTTGAAAAGCATTTAAAAGATGTGGCGCAATGCAGTGGTTCTTCTCATCTGGTGTGTGACCCCCTCAGAGTCTTTAAAATCTCTCGATGAGTAACCATACAGGTGTAGATACATCTGTACCAGATCTGCTACTCGATCCTCCAGTGTTTTCATGTTGCTAACTTGGTGTTGTTGTGTTGGAGGTTGACCTCTGTGGATATGAGATAAGAATCAATCACACTTTGAAAAAAGTGGAGTTTCAGATCACACCCACCGACTGCGCAATCGTAACGTATAATCACAACAGGCCAATGCTAGCTCAAAGGCTTTTAGAAGCCAAAATGAATCTCCAAAAATGTTTGCTTTGGTGAGTTCTTTAAACTGTCAAGCCAAATAACAAACTTTGATTGGCTGGATTTTGTTTGAAGTATACAGAGGCTTCTAATTGAAGTTGTTATAATCACACTGTAAAAAAATATATTTGTAAATTAGCAGTTTTGTGATTCATGTTTTTATTTTTTATTTTTCCCATTTATTCATGTTTTTGAATTGCATTATGAGACCTTGATCTTTCTTCCAACAACGTCTAACCTTGACAAGTTTGAATTTAATTAAGATGTTTAATAGTTTAAAGTGATATATTGTCTGAGATGGTGTTCTACATTATGGTATAAAAACCTTGTAATAAACTGCCAGTACATTTTCTGTTATTTTACAGACTTATTTCCCTACATATTATTTCTTAAACATTATATTAATTTCAAACTACTAAAATGTCATTACAAAACTACTAAAATGTCACATTGTTAAACTGCAGAGTTGAATATTGAACAACAAAAGTCAACAGAGCAGAGATCAAGGTCTCATAATGTATTTAACATTTAACATTTAATAAATAAACAAAACACACTTGTGAATCACAAAATACAGAAACTGTTAATTAACATGTTTTTTTTTTACAGTGCATGCATAAAATCTCATTCATGACATGTGTCATGTCACAATTATAAAAGGTTTCTTGACAGTCTTAACACCCCCTTCAAGTAAAGTGTTACCCAAAATGTGGCAGAACACTTAAATTAGTTCAAATAAAAATTTTAAAGAAAATAAAATAAAAGAAATTATTTGTAAAAAAATATTCAGACTGTTTGTAAAAGTTGTAAAAGTGTGTGCGGTCAAAGCTGAGAGGCCTTTATTGGTCTGGCTACTCAAAATAATAAATCACTTCCAGAATCCTGACTCTAGTGTTTTTGTTTGTTTCGGCAGAACAAAGAAAGAATGCAATTTTTTCCTCCAGAAAATATTCCTTCTGTTTGCCAGAAAGTTCTATTGGTGTAGGACTTTGATCTACATTTGAGCCCACTGAGAGTGAGAACTCAATTGCAGACACAAGTCTGATATGAAAGTGTGACACGTTTGGCCCATAAAAATGTGCAGCTTTTGTAAGCTTATTTCCAGCGTGATGTACATTCAGCAGATTTCAGTGTGCGTCACTGGTGTGCCTGTTCACTTATATATATATAATTGTCAAAGAAAAACTGCTCTCCCTCTCCCTCTGCATATATTATCTGGAGTGGTTATTCCAACTTACCATTAAGCAGAAAGTTTTCAGCACAATCATGCACAAACACACACATATGCATGTATATTAATAAACACTATTTAAAAAATATAGATATTTCTAATGTACTGTTTAAACTGGAGGGGATATTTGTGTTTCATGTAATAATAATAATAATAATAATAATAATAAACAACAATAACAACAGCATATTGTTATTATTATTACTATTATTATTATTATTATTAACAAACTTATTTAATTTTTGCAAGTTGTTTTATGATTGTAGTGTCATGCAAATTAATTAAATCTTCGAAAAGATGTTCATGTTTATTCATCTTAAATTTCATATTCATATATTCTTACCAACACCATTCAAATGTGCTAAATGCCCATTGACAAATGTGTTCTGTCTGCTTATCACTGTATAATTATGCAAATGCAGTTTCAGTTCTGTATCAACATAAACATTTGTAGCCTCCTAAAGCTTCCTCAGCATTAACATTTCTGCCAAATTGGTTTATGCAGTTGAACAGCACATTCTAAGCAGAGTGTCTTTGCCAAAATGTGACACAAAAAGCTTAAGTATCATCACTCACAAATAAACAGTGACTGCATTTATAAATACACTTGCTATTTGACTTACAACCAATGTGCTTTGAAAGCACTGTAATCAGAAGAAATAATGTGACCCTTCTTTGCAAGTCTTGTTGTAGCATTTCATATCTTGAGAAATGCTGGTCACATAGAGAAGAATAATGTTAGAGGACACACTAAAACACAATGTTTAACAGTTGAGAAAGACCAGCCATGTCAAAAACAGACAAGCAATGCATTTCCAGATTACATGTTACACATGCACTGGCAGACAGTACCATAGGGTTAAAAAAAGTCTGTGTGTGTGTGTGTGTGTGTGTATATAGTTCTGTCTGGTTCTTTAATCTGATTGGTTGATAGCCATGTAATATTCTGCCAGTAACAGCACTCGTCCTGCCTCTTCACCCTTGTGTATTACTCCACCCACATACAGCAACAAGCAGAGGACACTCTACAGTTTGACAAATATTGCTGCTTTTGGGCAACATAATGTACTTTTGAGGCTTTTTTAGTCAAGAATGTAGTAGTTTAGATTGCAACTATGCAGTTTATTAATAAGGATAGTGCCTATTTTAAAATATTTTTGGCGGCCATTAGCCTGTCATACTGAGCAAAGACAGTTGACATTGTCCATCCACAAGATGGCGACAGAATCTGCATAATAAGCCCTTAGAGGAGGAACAATACAGCATAATTTTAAACTACAGCTGATCAAATCGTTATCTCTCTCTTTTGTATGTTGTAGTGCTGTATTTATACCATATAATTGTAGTGTATTGAGTGTGAGATGGGACTCGCATATCAGGAATGTGTGTTGTGTTGGCAGAAAGAAAGAAGAAATGCCCGCATGTGTTTAGAATTTTTCTTTACCGCAAACACAACATCAATCTGGTAGTGATTGCGCTGCTTTTTTTCGGGGTTAATTATTGTGATATCCCGATTGCAACAGAGAAATACTGTAGACTGTAATAGACTGTAATACTGTAGGGAGATATCTATCATTTCATGCCGTTTAGCCTTATAATCTTAAAATGTCAGGAAAATTCTGCTGTTTTGACGTCAGCTGCAGATGTGAATTAATGGCGGAAGAAAGTAGTTCCTAATACAAAAGGGTTTTTAGACTCTCCGTGTTTGATTTTCTTTTTTATATACACAGTTATGCCGTTGAACTGTTGTATAAACGCAATATCACACTTGTAGCAGTGTGATGTGGCTGTATATCGTCACTGGAGAGACACTAAGGCACTCGGCCTGCGGCCTCGTGTCAACGCTTGCCTCCCACCAGTGCCGATATACAGCCACATTGCACTGCTACGAGTGTGATATTGCTCATATATAAATATATATGTTAATTTTCCTTCTGCTTAGTCCCTTATTTATTAAGGGTCACCACAGCGGAATGAACCACCAACTATTGGATGAACCACTAACAGTGGATGCCCTTCCAGCCGCAACCAAGTACTGGGAAACACCCACACACTCTCATACACCCCTTACAAAAAATTACTGCAGTTTTTTTTTTTTAAGAATACTGCAGTTTTTTAAAGGAATAATGCAGTTTTAGTTAACTTCTAAAAATTATTAAAGTATATTGCATGAATTACTACAATACAACCAACTGCAGTACATCTACTGCAATACAACTGAAGTAGTACTACAGTACAAATGCAGTACAATTACTGCAATTCAACTGAATTACTACTACAGTACAAATGCAGTACAACTTACTACAATAGTACTGAAGTACTACAACTACTATAATGCAGTACTGCTACTGCAATACAACTGAAGTACTTCTACAATATAACTGCAGTACAACTACTACTTTTCCTGATCGGTGGACAATGGTTTCCAAATGAGGTTTCAGTACTTCAGTTGTGTTTCTGAAGTACTACCACAATATATTGTATTGCACTTTTCAGAAGTATAACTAACTACAGAAATACATCTACAATACTACAATACATAATAAAACTAAAGTGCACTTTTAATACTTATGTACCTAAGTGCAATAAATTATATAACATATCACTATATTGCCCCTCTCAGTTTATTTAATATTGCTTCAGTTGTACTGCAGATTTTACTGCTGTTGGACGTTATTGCATTGTAGTTGAACTGTGTTTATACCTCATTATACTGCAATTTTGCAGTTGCATTGAATTTTGCCAGTTATCATAGTATATAGGCTACTGCTGTTGTACTGTTCAGTTCACTGCAGTTATTTTTTATTATCCGTTTTTGCAAATAAACTCTTAAAATTCTAATTAGAAAATTACTTGAATCCAATAAACATTCCTAAAAAAAGTACAAAATATTCTTGAAAGATGTCGAAGAACAAACCCCTTGAAACACAAGTCCAGTACAGTTCCCTTTCATATGGGAACTCCAACGTGCGTCTGGAAACAGACTACGGGAGATCGCTAGACGACCAATCACTCTGAAGGGAAAGAAAAAGGGCCAATGAATGCCAAATGAGTTGGCAGAGCTCGGCTCCGCAGGTGTGACTGATTAGTCATTAGTGGAGTATATCAGTGGCGTCCGCGGAGCGAGCATCAGAGCTCCTGATCTGTATCCTGATTTCTCCAAGAAACCAGTTTCCTCACCAGTGCGGGCGAAGACACAACAGCGGCGGTCGAACTGGGCTCCTTTCCCGTCCCCTGGGTGTTTCACTGGTGTTCAATAAAAGAGCATTTTTTTCTAAAAGAGCACATATCCTAAGAGAGCAATACGGCCGAGCAGCGCGTCTTTTTAAAGATGTCATTTCGGCCCTGCGCTCTCTCACGGCAGCTAGCATCCCAAGGGGAATGGAGACTCCACCCCGGCTCTGTCTGGCTGATATGGGAGCGCTTTGGGGAAGCCCAGGTCGATCTGTTTGCTTCTCCTGAAAACGCCTATTGCCAGTTGTTTTACTCCCTGTTTTACCCCCTCGGCACAGATATGCTGGCTCACAGCTGGCCACCGGGCATGCGCAAATATGCATTTCCTCCAGTGAGCCTAATTGCACAAATTCTGTGCAAAGTCAGGGAGGACGTGGAGCAGGTCTTGTTTGTTACGCCTCTTTGGCCCAACTGGACCTGGGTTTTCGAACATAAACTCCTCGCGACAGCCCCTCCCTGGCACATTCCCCTTAGACAGGACCTCCTCTCTCAAGGACGGGGCACCCTCTGGCACCCGCGCCCAGATCTTTGGAACCTCCACGTGTTGTCCATAGATGGAGCATGGAAAACTTAGCTGACTTACTGGCTTCGGTGGTTAACACCATCACTCAGGCTAGAGCACCCTCTATGAGGCTTGCCTATGCCCTGAAGTGGAGACTATTCGCTGAGTGGTGCGCTTCTTGCAGAGAAGACCCCCGAACTTGCCAGATTAGCATTGTGTTATCCTTCCTTCAGGATAAGCTGGAGCGTAGGCTGTCACCCTCCACACTGAAGATTTACGTGGCTGCCATCTCCGCTCATCATGACGCTGTGGATGGCAACATACTCTGGAAGCATAATCTAACCATCCGATTCCTCAGAGGCGCGCAGCGATTAAATCCATCCCGCCCCCCTCTCATGCCCTCTTGGGATCTCTCTGTAGTCTTGGCGGGCCTGCAGAGAGATCCATTCGAGCCACTCGAATCAGTATCTTTAAAAATTCTGTCCATGAAGACAGCTCTGCTGATCGCATTGGCATCGTTCAAGAGAGTCAGGATTTGGAGGCATTATCAGTCAGCGATTCGTGTCTGGAATTTGGGTCGGCTTACTCTCATGTTATCCTGAGACCCCGCCCCGGCTATGTGCCCAAGGTATCTACCACTCCTTTTAGAGATCAGGTGGTGAACCTGCAAGCGCTGCCCTTGGAGGAAGCAGACCCAGCCCATTCACTGCTTTGTCCCGTTCGCGCTTTGCGCCTTTACGTGGTACAAACGCAAAACTTAAGATCTTGTGAACAGCTCTTTATCTGTTATGGTCGTCGGCAGAAGGGAAGTGGCGTATCAAAACAGAGGTTGGCCCACTGGATAGTTGATGCCATCGCCCTCGCTTATCAATGCCAGGGCAAGCCACGTCCCCCGAACGTTAGAGCACACTCTACTAGAAGTGTCTACTAGAACGCCTCCTTCTGGGCATTAGCACGCGGCACCTCTCTCACAGACATCTGCAGATCTGCGGGCTGGGCGACACCTAACACATTCACGAGATTTTATAATCTTCGAGTGGAGCCTGTTTCCTCCCGATTACTGGGTAACCCCAGTCAATCGGTGTGGAAATTAGGCTCAGTGTGAAAAAATGCTTGCTGTGCCATGCTCCCTAAACCGGAGATACATGCGCTTTTCTATTCTACTAGTAAGTTCCCCACTGGCGAACCCTAGAGAATTCCTCCGAGGCCCCCAGCACCCGACTCAACGGAGGAGCTGGGTGCCTGGCTCAGTGTGATGTTGGTATGCCCACTTGGTCTACCCACATGCTGAGGTTCGGTACCAGCTATGCGCGGTCCCCCATGGTGACTCCTTATGCTTTTTCAGCCACAGAGTGTTCCCCCCTTTCAGGCGGACCCGTGTCTTCTCTACCCACTAACCAGCTTATCATATCTAGCACTACCTCTCATTAGGGCTTGTCCATATGCTCTATTACCATCAAGTCTCCCCTCTAGCAGGTGGTCTCCGCAGCATCCTCCCCCTTCGGGGACTGGCACGCTTTCCCAACGTACTGACATATTCTAAAATTAGTCTATATTAGCTAGGTAAAAGCACATTTACGACCCCCGATCTAAAATTCAAATTATTCCCATGTAATGGTAATTTAAGGGCCTAGGGGACGTTGGAAGGTTGCGCTCTTTGTGATGCTTGTGCGCTCACGCTATGCTTGGGAAACTTCACATCGGGAGCGTGACGGAGTTATGGCGTTTTCCATACAGTCTCCCGTAGTCTGTTTCCAGACGCACGTTGGAGTTCCCATATGAAGGGGAATGTCCTGGTTACATACATAACCCACGTTTCCTGAATAGGGAATGGAGACGTGCGTCTTCACTGCCACAGCAGCTGAGTCTCCAGCTGTTGGTGAGTGTTCGGTCTTCAGCTGGCAAAAATCTGATGCTCGCTCCGCAGATGCCACTGATATACTCCACTAATGACTAATCAGTCGCACCTCCGGAGCCGAGCTCTGCCAACTCATTTGGCGTTCATTGGACCTTTTTCTTTCTCTTCAGAGTGGTCGTCTAGCGATCTCCTGTAGTCTGTTTCCAGACGCACGTCTCCGTTCCCTATTCGGGGAATGTGGGTTACGTACTTAACCAGGATGTTCTTACCACACCATTATCATATTAGACTACAGCAGCACAAGTGCAGTAAAGATGGAGTTTACTTGTTTTTACTCCAGTTTATTGCAACTTATACTGCTGTTGAACTTTATTGTACTGTATTTGAACTGTTTATACTTCATTGTATTGCAATTTTGCAATTGTACTTAATTTTACTGCAGTTATACTTTTATATACTGTTGTTGTACTTCAGTTGTACTGCAGTTTTACTTCAGTTTACTGCAGTTATTTTTTGTAAGGGACTACAGCCAATTTTGTTTACCCAATTCACCTAGCTCAGTCTTTGGACTGTGGGGGAAAATTGACACCCGGAGGAAACCCACGCGAACACGGGTAGAACATGCAAACTCCACACAGAAATGGCAACTGGTTCAGCCGGGACTTAAACCAGTGTTTATAAATCATGTATGCCATTTATGCATGTTTGTGTGCGTGGCATGTGCAGGTACACTGCCTTTCAAACAATGAAGTTAGCGTGATCTGCATTCACCAAAAACACATTAGGAGGATAGATGTGCTAAATGAATCTGTTATATGTAGAGATATTAATGTTCCACTTTATCATGATAACACACATCTGGTGTGATCAATTCCCATCAATACATAAACACATGTTAGCCATTTATCAAGCCAAAGAGCTTAGATGGTCAAATATTAATGTTCCTGTGTTATGATGGCCAACAGCCAAATACAAAACAAAAGATGACATATTTAACAATATGTTAAAATAAACACAATGGGCTGATAAATTGCTTATGTAAAACTATAGGCATGTTCAGAATGGCAAATGACTATTCAGTAACTTCAGTAACTATTCAGTTGCCATCATTCTGAATTTATAAATATTTCTTGTAAACTGCACATATATAAACAGTCATCGTTTTATTTTATTAGCAGCTTTGAGAAATCATTTTATTTAAATAAACAATTAGCTTGTTTGCTAACAGTGTGGAAAATTCACTTTTATTTGCAATGATTATAAGTTTCTACTATATATCATAATTTAAGTAAAAATCATGTAAATAAACAGGTAAAATAAATAAATAAAATAAAATGAATAAAATACAATGAACAAATAAATACATGCATACATGGGCGACACGGTGGCGCACTGGGTAGCGGTGTCACCTCAGAGCAAGAAAGTCGCTGGATCGAGCCCTGGCTGGGTCAGTTGGCATTTCTGTGTGGAGTTTGCATGTTCTCTCGGTGTTCGTTTCCTCCGGGTGCTCCGGTTTCCCCCACAAGTCCAAAGACATGCACAATAGGTGAATTGGGTAAGCTAAATTGTTCGTAGTGTATGTCCTGGTCCTCCAGGTTGGGGGTTGAGCGTTGGGCTTAAGACCCACCTTGTAAAAATGAAAAACACCAACCTAGTGTGGCTAAATATCAACTTCGATATAAACAGCCCTGAGAGTAAGTAAGTATACATACACACATACACAGTAATGTGAAAAAGTGCTTGCCCTTTACTGATTTCTTTTCTTTTTTTTTTTTTTCTTTTTTTTGTCACAGTTCTTGATGTAATGTTTCAGATCATCAAACAAATTTAAATGTTAGTCAAATGTAACACAAGTTGTAAATACATATTAACAACATTAATTAGCTTATGATTCATTGATATACTCCATTTATTTGGTATTTCAAATTGAGATATTTGTACTTTGATCTCTGTTTTAATGTATCTGGGTGTTAAAAATTATGCACTTCAAGTTTAAAACAAGCTTTGTATTATACTGATATTTGTGTTAGTTTGGATTGATATTGCCTGGCTTAGTCATATAT
>CAIGQV010016735.1:26527031-26542142 GCA_903798115.1 Danio jaintianensis
AAAAAAAAAACATTAGCAAACATCTATCACTGCACAGCAAACAAAGATACCCTTTTTCCATTAACTGGGTGCAAGCTTGTGCTATTGCCAGCTCAGATTTTGTTCAACTGACAAACCTTCAATGAACCGTTTTGTTTTTTTGAACAGGCTAGAGAGTTGCCACAAAGCCAAGTTTAACTTTATGGATCAGATTTAGCAGCACAAGTTGTCTTTTTAATGTTAAAACAGTACTTACTGTCTGTATTTATTAAACATGCGCAGAGAGGAATTGCGCTGCAAAAGCGTGGACACAACTATTTTTGTGTCTGACCTTACTGAAAATGCATTTGTAGTTTCCTGGTCTGATGCAGATTTTCACGGGACTATTTAAAAAACACAATGTGATATACTAACGTTGTGCTCCTTGAATTATGGGTGTTTGTGCCATTATTTCCTGCCTAAAAATTGTAAGTCTTAAATGTTGATCTTTCAATGACTGCAGGAGGAACCACAGATAAAAGAGAGCATGTGGTATTAGGTAGAAGATTTTTTCCACACACATTTATATATATATATATATATATATATATATATATATATATATATATATATATATATTTATTTATTTATTATTATTATTTATTTATTTATTGAATTTTCCTTCAGCTTAGTCTCTATTTCAGAAGTCCCCACAGTGGAATGAACTGCAAACTATTCCAGCATATGTTTTAAGCAACTGATGCCCTTCCAGCCACAACCCAGTATTGGAAAACACCCATACACGCTCATTCACACACACTACAGACAAATTAGATTATTCAGTTCACCTGTACTTTTTAAATTGTGGGGGAAACCGGAGCACAAAGAGGAAACACACGCGAACATGGGGAGAACATGCAAACTCCACAGAGAAATGCCAACTGGCCCAGCCAGGACTCGAACCGGCGACCTTCTTGCTTTGAGGCGACAGTGCTAACCGCTGAGCCACCGTGCCACCCATATGAGTGCTTATTACATTTACATAACTTTTTTTTTATTATATTTGCTAATTATAATTTTTTATTGCAGTTAGTTTTTCAGTGACTGTTGTCAGTTTCATTTAGTTTTAGTTTTTCATTTATTGGGATTTTATTTTCTTCACTTAACAAGAAAAAGTTTGTTGAACAAAAAACAAATGCTAAATACAAAATTAAATCCCAAAGACTGTGGTTGAGAAGCCAGCCAGTCAGACTGGAACTGCACATTTAAGCCTTTCAGCTAAAATTGAGTGCAACATGCATCAGAACAGTCCATGACAAGTCACTGAATGTGCCCTCTGAGGCCAGGACTGTAATACTCCTGTCCCATCAATCCCTCACATTATGGCTTCATTCACTCTGACCAGGTGGAATGGTCTTATCCTGTGAGTAATGTACCACTGAGAGCTCCATGGCTCGCTAAAACAATTAGCTCAAAGCTGTCTGTAGTCTACAGTTATTTGGCCTCTACCAGACACCCCACCCTCAATCTGTCCACCACCTCCACAGCTGGGTTTCACCATTAATCCAGCCTAATAGACCTCAGACGTGTCATTGATACAGAGATAAAAAAAATGTGAGCACTTCAAGACCTTCTAACACCTGTGAATTGTTTACGCTGTTCATTTTACAGTATTTGCCTTTCTATTAGCACCATTCCCAGCTCTGAAAGCTTATTTTGACAGTTTTGCCATTTCACAGGCTGTAGGATCATTTTCAATAAGCTAATGAACCCTGAAGTGTAGCTGTTTGCCTGTTTAACAACTCAAAATTGCGTTGGAGCCCGATGGATAGTGCACATGTTCCAACACGTTGTGCAGAAGTGCCTGTGTGTGGGTAACCAAAATCGAATATGGTTTGGGTCATTACCCACATCACACATCCACCACCACAATTTAGAAATGCCCTTGAATTAACAATCCAGTCATGCATCTTTTTTTCCTAGACAAGCACCTTTTTTCCCCCAAATAATTGTGGTACTAAATTCAGCTACATATGTATAATGTTTATAGATTTACTGTAATAGGGATTTTAGCCCTTTCAGGAGAATGATCTATAAACACAGTGTTTCCTGAGACAAGTCAAGAAGAAAAAAACCAAGCTTCCACTAAATGCCAGTAACTCAAAGTTGTATCTCTTACTGTATTGGTGCGAACTGATCTTAAGCAGTTAAAGATAAGCAAAATCTCTGCTTTTGTGATTCTCTCAGCCCTTACAAAAAATAACTGCAGTAAACCGAAGTAAAACTGCAGGACAACAGCAGTATATAGAAGTATAACTGCAGTAAAATTCAGTACAATTGCAAAATTGCAATACAATGAAGTATAAACACAGTTCAAATACAGTACAATAAAGTTCAACAGCAGTATAAGTTGCAGTAAACTGGAGTAAAAACAAGTAAAATCTGTCTTTACTGCACTTGTGCTGCTGTAGTCTAATATGCCAATGGTGTGGTAAGAACTGTACTGCACTTGTGTTTCAAGGGGTTTGTTCTTCAACATCATCCAAGCATATTTTGTACTTTTTTCAGGGATGTTTTTGGATTTAAGTAGTTTTCTAATTAGAATTTTAAGGTTATTTGCAAAAACGAATAATAAAAAATAACTGCAGTGAACTGAACAGTACAACAGCAGTAGCTTACAAGGATGAATGTGGCAAAATTCAATGCAACTGTAAAAATTGCAGTATAATAAGGTATAAACACAGTTCAACTACAATGCAATAAAGTTCAACAGCAGTAAAATCTGCAGTACAACTGAAGTAATATTGAATAAACTGAGAGGGGCAATATAGTGATATGTTATATAATTTATTGCACTTAGGTACATAAGTATTAAAAGTGCACTTTAGTTTTATTATGTATTGTAGTATTGTAGATGTATTTCTGTAGTTAGTTATACTTCTGAAAAGTGCAATACAATATATTGTGGTAGTACTTCAGAAACACGACTGAAGTACTGAAACCTCATTTGGAAACCATTGTCCACCGATCAGGAAAAGTAGTAGTACTGCAGTTGTATTGTAGAAGTACTTCAGTTGTTTTGCAAAAGCGGTATGGCAGTACTGCTGTACTGTAGTAGTACTTCAGTTGTATTGCAGTAGCAGTACTGCATTATAGGGGTTGTAGTACTTCAGTACCATTGCAGTAGTTGTACTGCATTATAGTAGTAGTATCACTTCAGTACTATTGCAGTAGTTGTACTGCAGTTGTACTGTAGTAGTAATTCAGTTGCATTAGTTGTACTGCATTTGTACTGTAGTAGTACTTCAGTTTTATTGCAGTAGATGTACTGCAGTTGGTTGTATTGTAGTACTTTAGTTGTATTGCAGTAATACTGCAATATACTTAATTAACGCAGTTTTCTCGTGTCCAAAAAACTGCACTTTTCAGAAGTTAACTAAAACTGCAGTATTCCATTTTTTTTTTAACTGCAGTAATTTTTTGTAAGGGAGGTTGTAATTCTAAGAACTCATAACAAGTACTAGAATTTTGGGACTTTAAATCTCCCCCTTAAATCTTATTCTCTGAATTGTGTGTGTGTTTGTGTGTATGCGTGTGTGTGCGTGTTTGTGCGTGTGTGTGTGTGTGTGTGTGTGTGTGTGTGTGTGCACCTTGCATCCATTACATTGTTGGGAGCAAAGGCACTTACAAATATAGAAAAACCAGTAAATTTGGACATTAGCTACGTTTCCATCCACCTATTTTTATGTGCATTTTGGATATGCGCATAAAAAATCGGTTGATGGAAACGCTAAGATGCGCATAAATTTTGAAAAAACGCATACAAAATTTATGCGCATAACTGAGTAGGATAAACTTTTTATTCGATAAGAAAAGATGCACATAAACTGCGATGGAAACACTTTTACCGAACAAATTCCAGTGTGTGCATTAAAAAAAGGTCATGTGATTTGGTTATAAGAGATCATGTGGTGATAAAAATGTTTGTAAACGGACAAACCAGCAGACTGACCACATTGTAAAACATCTGAAATGTTGTTTTGGTCATTCTAAAATGCCTTAACCATTTCAGTATTAGTGTTATTATATTATTAATGACCTCCAGAATTGTTAAGAGCGTCTGTGCTCCGCGTCTCACGCCTTCAAACGCCACCACGTGTTCACTGCGTGTCAGCATTGCCTTCTGAGGCTCAAGTCATTTATTAAATGAAGAAAAGATTTACGCAGCTTCTCCTACCTCAGCAAATTCCGTTTTTACTGTTGATATTTGGCGCCAATTAAACAGGAAGTGACGATTTTGTTCTCTTCGACTCGTTGGATGGAAACGCTGCTTTATTCGCACATCTTTTATGCGATATTCCAGTTTTGTGCATTAAGTTAATTCGCATTTTTGGATGGAAACATAGCTATTGTCGGCACCCTGTAAGGAAAACAGCTCATAAATAACACAGAATTAAGTATTTTGAAAATGTGAAAATCCAGAATCCTTCCTGTAAGTGTTGGTTTTAAGGTAGGCTTGGGGTAGGGAGACAGAATATAGTTTGCATAGTATGAGCATTAGTACGTCTATAAAGTCCCTAGATACTGTAACTGTACAAGTGTGCGTGTGTGTGTATTTTACTTCCATGTACTGTAGAGTAGCTCTCTAAACTTTTGTTTCATTTTCAAGAACTGTATCTGTGTGTATGTGCTTAAAAAGTTACTGTCACAAGCTTTCAATCTCGCTATCTTGCGTCTAGTTAACCCCACACATGTTTGTGTTATCGTTGGCCATGGAGTGATATAAGCAGGATTGGTAAGAAACATCATCTGCTACTACATGGTGGATAAATAATTGATAAAGTGTAAGCTATACATTTTATTTAATTTTGATCAAGTGTTTTAAAACTTAAGGTTTGACTCCCTTGGAGAGGGCTAAAATCCCTACACCACTGAGCTGCAATGATGGAGACGCTGATGAAGTGTCATTGATATTACAGTAATCTTAAACTTAATAATAACCCTCATGCATGTATACTATCTGTGCAGATGTACTGTACAAGAGGGAGAAAGACAATGTCACCAAATGTCATTACATACACAGATGGAGAAATTAGGCTTTTCTCTCAGGGGTGTTCTGAACACCAGCACACAGCCACACAGATGGACACACAACATGTCCCCGGTCAGGGGCAGCTCTCCTAGAAATAGTCCTAGAAATGACACGGGCAAGACCAACAATCTTCTAGTTTAAAATAATCATGTGTGGAGGTGTGAGGTGAACCTCGGGTAGTAATTACCATGCTTTGGAAAGGATCAAGGAGGTCAAAGCTGACTACTCTAAATTATACTAGATCTGTTTTTCTCGCCTAATTGGAAGCAGTGGAAGTTTAGGGGTTTTAGTAGTGCCTGCTCAAAACCACTGAAATTATATCATTACATAGTTTAAAAAGTTTCAACTTCCCTAAAAACATCTGCATAGCCACAATATTTAATCAGATCTGAAGGTACCACCAAAGAGAGCATCAAAACCAATCAGAAAACATTTTAATTTACTCATCCAATCATTTTCATTGTTGTCAATACTAAGTACTGGAGTACTCAGTAATTCATGCCAAACCTAATCAATCAGACCCCATGGTCCTGCCAACATTTGGCCATAAAGAGTTATATTTTTGTTTAACCATGCAATTCACATTTTTATGATTGATGACTGCTCTCATTACTTGAGTATTTATGTATACATGCTAATACTAATAATCAAAGTACTCCCCTAAATGGTGCCATAAAAACTGGAAACATGGCACCTTAATTAATTCATGTTCATACTTTTCATGTTAACCTATTGTCATAGTTCTCAGAGAGTCAAGGGAACTAATGGATTGGAATGCACATTAGCTGACCTTTTAAACATGATGATTATTTAAAGAGTTTCAAAATCACAGAGTAAAATACTGTTTTACTGACAATATTTATTTCTTAAAATGGGCTAGTACTTTTGTTTCTTAACAGAAAAGACAGTCATGTTCACATTGACAAGCAATGTTAATTGGTTTGGAGGAGAAGAATGGAAAAGGCTCCAATATCCTTTAAGTCACATGCATGGGTGCATTGTGGCATCTCTAGAAATTATAATGCAATGGAAGTACTGTTGTGGAAAACACTTACTGTAGGCTATGAAAGCATTGGGACTTTAGCCACACATGATCCACCTTGCCCAGGACACAATAGCAACTATCTATAAAACCCAAGCAACGATCTTGCAAACTCCTAGAATCCACCTAGAATATCATAATAATCATAATTTTCATGATCGATCATTGCTTTCACCATCAAGTAGTCCAGTGTTCAGGTAGTTACGCCAACCCTAATGAATCAGACCTCAAGGTACCACCCAAAATGCCACCATAATCAGAAAACTATTTTTCAGTCATCATTTTAACAGTCTTTCACTGCTGTCAGTACACAGTATACTCGGGTATAAATGTTAACCATACTGAGTCAGACTTTAAAGAACTGCCCAACCTCCTGCCATAATCAAAAACAAAAGTTGTCTTTTAAATCACAAAATCATAATTTTCATGATCGATCACTACCATCACTTTGAAGTTCTTGAATTCTAAGGTACTCATGTGCACCTATGTTAGCAACCACCCCAAAACAACATAGCAATCACTCTGTAATTACTTAGCAACTAGCTTTTAGAATCCTAGCAACAGTCTACCTGAGCCCTAGAAATCATCTGGAAGCAGTCTATGGAGTGGAATGTTCTGGTCTAATAACTTGATAGGCTGTATTAGCAACAACATATCATTTTTAGAGTAATGACTTTTAAACGCCTTAAAAGTTTTAAAACGGAAATAACAATATGACGCCTTATATGAGAATGAAAGAATGAACGCTATGGCTATTGTAGTAGTTATATAATTATTGTATTTACAGCATTAACTCACATATTATATAGCATTGTGGCATCCATAGAACTTGGAATAAAATGAAAGTACTGTGGTGGATAAAACTTACAGTATGTGAAGTGAAGTGAAGTGAAGTGAAGTGTAGTGTGGCCAAGTATGGTGTCCCATACTTGGAATTTGTGCTCTGCATTTAACCCATCCAAGTGCACACACACAGTTAGTGAACACACACATACCGTGAACACACACCCGGAGCAGTGGGCAGCCATGCTGCAGCGCCCGGGGAGCAGTTGGGTGCCTTGCTCAAGGGACTCACCTCAGTCGTGGTATTGAGGGTGGTGGAGAGTGCTGGTCATTCACTCCCCCCACCCCCAATTCCCGCTGGTACCGAGTATCGAACCAGCAACCTTCGGATCACGAGTCCAACACTCTAACCACCAGGCCACAACTGCCCCCTGTATGTAGGCATTGGTGCCTCAGAATGTGACAATGTGAGCGTGACTACGCATGATCCATCTTTTCCAGGACACAATAGCACATAACTACTGCATAAAACCCAAGCAAAGTCCCAGAAACCACCTGGGACATCTTAGAAGCTACACAATCCATCAGCAAGCATTCAGACTTTCCTAAGACTCACTAAGGAAACAAAACAAACTCCTAGGCCAGAACACTACAGCAAACACCTTTCAACAGTCTAGCGGCAGTCTATCAAAGTTTTAACAACCACACAAACCATGCTTTCAACCATGTAACAGCCACTTGAAAACCATTAGCAACCACACAATAATGTCCCTGCAACACATCTAACATCCTATGAGTTTAGCATGAGCAAGCATTTCTCACATTTTTCTTCAGAAAACAAGTTAATTTATGCTGCTTTACCCAGAGCAGACAAATTATTTTAGTGTAAAAAGCTGTAAAGCACACAGTGTCACAAACACAAAAACAACCCCAATGAACTTGTTTGACCTCAGAGTTTTGGCATTATCTCTAAATTCATACTTGTTCACAAGACACTGAAGTTTTCTTTAAGGACTCTCAAAAATGCATCAAACATCCTTAGAGTTCTGTGCGACAGCTGGATGGAGCTGCTGTGTACTGTAAGTAATGAATGCTCTAAACGCAACATTCATCATGTATTTATTGCTGGCTACTGAATCTCAATGTCACCACCATGCATTTATATTTCAGATGTTCTTGCACATTATTTCAGAACATGGTTGCAATACTCAAATGACTGTGGAGCAGAACACCTCTGAAATAACCCAAGGCTTCTCCGGCACCTCATTAGATGTATCACTTATATCAGCAATCAGGTCAAAGCCTAAATCCGATTTCAGCATCATTCACATGCATTTTTTTTTTTTCATCCATCGATCCAATTGGCTTATCATTGGGTGCACAGATAAAAAGGCCAACAGCTGTTTATCTGGTGACGATAGACCTCGAACAGCAACACTGACAAATGAGCAACAAGACAACTGATAAGAGTTCTATCTGTTACTGAAATGTCACTTACAAAAAATAATGTAATTCATTTATTATTGTTCAGTTATTAAAATGAGGAAAAAAGTACAAAATAATACACATATTAAAAATAATACAAATAAAATATTATTTATGACTAATTCATCTATATACATCATGTATGTACATAACATATATAATGTAATAGTGCATTCAGAAGCTATCAAAATTTAGTGATTGGAGATTATAGTTTAAATATTAATTTTATAAAAACACATCGATCCACTTTATAAGAAGTGTTAACCCCCTGGTGGTGTATGGGATAGTTTGACAGTGGATGTATGTGCTTTTTGAAGCTTCAAATTAAAAGCCACCATCCAACACCAATATACAGCAAGAGTTTATATAAAGTTCATTCATTCATTCATTTTCTTTTCGGCTTAGTCCCTTTATTAATCTGGGGTCGCCACAGCGGGATGAACCGCCAACTTATCCAGCATATGTTTTACGCAGCGGATGCCCTTCCAGCCGCAACTCATCTCTGGGAAACATCCATACACACTCATTCACACACATACACTACGGACAATTTTAGCTTACCCAATTCACCTATACCGCATGTCTTTGGACTTGTGGGGGAAACCGGAGCACCCGGAGGAAACCCACGCCAACACGGGGAGAACATGCAAACTCCACACAGAAATGCCAACTGACCCAGCCGAGGCTCGAACCAGCGACCTTCTTGCTGTGAGGCGAACGTGCTACCCACTGCGCCACCGCGTCGCCCTTATATAAAGTTATAAAACTAAAGTTATAAAGTTTAAAATGACTCCAACTGTGTTTGTCTGACAGAAAAAAAAGTCACAAAAACCAAGGATGGCTTGAGGTTGAGTAAATTATGGGGTACTTTTTATTATGTTTGAATGAACTATTCCTTTAACACTGGAAATATCTAGGCAGTTTTTTTTTTTTTTTTGTAATTTAATAACTTTGTTAAAATAAAACCAGTATAACTGCAGTAGCCTGCATTTTCCTAAATGTGTGTTTATTAAAACATTATTATATTATTAAAATTACAAAACACAAAATAGTTCTGAGTATTTCTAATTTGATCTTGTGGTCAAATTGATAAAAAAAACAAAAAACATATTTTCACGTGGAAAATTTTTTTTGGAAAAAAAGCTGGAAAAAAGTGAGGTACAGTACATACCTTTGTAAGTAGTTTAGTAACTTGTACACAAATATAAGCAATATTACAACAAAAAAAAGAAATATATTAATATATTTTTAGGGTAATGATTTCATAAAATATGCAGCCTGATGTCACAAGGAAACGTAAATATTTTATGTTTTGTCAGTTTAGTGGCTAGTTTGTCTGAATTCGTACAAATTCAGTCGTAGGAAAATGCATGATTTTTAAAAGGAGGTGTGGCACCAAACCCCACCCTAAACCCAACCATCATTGGATGATGAGCAAATCATACTAAATTGTATGAATGAGATCGTATGACTCCATACGAATTAGCCACTAAATCAAAAAGTTACAAATTGCCGTGAGATAGCATTGAAAATATGACGAGCAACTTTATGAATTTGTCAGGATTTTAAATCATCAATTTCTTCTCTCTCTCTCTCTCTCTCTCTCTCTCTCTCTCTCTCTCTCTCTCTCTCTCTCTCTCTCTCTCTCTCTCTCTCTCTCTCTATCGCACATACACACATAGGCTATAATTCAAACCTTTGGGAGATGCCAAACTTAAGTATGATTAATTATTTTAATTATTGATTTGTCATAAGACACAACAACTTCACAGTGAAACCATGAAATTGTTTTCCCTATAAAGCCAATAACCTAAAGGCTGTGTAGTTTCTTCCCACTTCTAAAAGTGCAGTTGGGTTTAGTCGATAAAATGACCTTTAGAAAGCTCCTTGCATTTGCCTGTGGAGTGCAGGACAAAAGCAGACAAGATGGAGAGCTCTTTATCACATTGGTCTATATGAGCCTCATCCCTGAGCTAGTGCCAACCTCCACAGAACAAGAAAGTGAATGCTTTTGTCAGAGAAATTGTCTCTAATACTAATCCCATTTTATACCAGCTTGTTCCCGCTACCTAGAAAATCGGAAAGTTGCACCAAAAAAACAGGAAACTACACAATTGAAATTCTCCCACCCCAAAATCTATCAAAACTGCAATTGGACATGGTCGACTTTGCAGGCCCCTTGTTGTGAAGACCTAGTCTGCTATAGTCAGCTTTCTTTATTACTCTTTAAGCAAGGTACAGTCAGCTTAACACTGTATCTGCTCCATTCACGATCACTGTTTCTTTTTTTCAGTTTCTGTCATTGTTTTTGCACAAAAACATAAAATAAATTTATTTCCGGGCAAGCTTAAATCATGTTTATATACAAAAAATCTATTTCTATTTTGTCATTCTGAAATAATTCAGGTAAATTTACTATTTTACAATAATTTTGTTTGGTGTCTGAGATCTAAATTTCATTTACACGCTCAAACAATATAATTTACATTGCTGGATGTTGAGACCAATTTGCCCATTATTTAAATTTGAGTAGAGTTTGATTTGATTCAATATTGGTTAGTTATAGATGTTTTTGCAGACATGTGATTCATACAATGTTCAAAGTGATTAGTTACTTTACTTTAAAAAGAGAGTAAACCTGTTGCCTTAAAAGCAACAAGTTGATTTTATAAAAAGTCTTAACTTTTATAATTATGCACATAGTTCTGGAACTCATCTATTCAGCTATATAAAAGTAAATAGTCAATGTGCTAACCTAGAGATTACTTTAAACAGCAGAAACACTGCTACTCTGAAAGTAGTTTTGTCTCTTATGTGTGTGAGGTGACACAGGCCTAAATCGATATCATCCATATATATAAGATTTTATAAAAAGCTTTATAAAAACAGGTTATAGCAGGGATATTGGAAACCCGTTTGTACAATATAGTTTAAAAGCAAATGCTTTCATTGTACAACCTGTGTCTGATGCTCCTTAGTTTCAGAACAGTGTGAAGCTCAATATGCATGCATTAAAAAATGTTTTTAATTTCCTACTGTGTGAACAGTTTTTTGAGCTTTTTGAATTGTTTTGTGGGAATATTTGTATGATGAAGAATGATGAAAACAAATGAGTATTGCAGAAAGCCTTGAGCAAGATTTCAGATGTTATTTCCTATTATCAAAACTGCAGATGCTGGTTTATTACAAACCAGTTCAGTGTGTTGCCCTGCAGTACAGGAAACAGATTTCATTTAAAATAGGCACACAAATGTTGAAAAATCAGAGTAGTGTAGGTGGTTTCAATAAGGTCATGTTTTTGTTTTTTTACCTAACATTGTTGCAACGTTTCAATAATAACATTGTAATAAGGTTCTATGCCATAAAATAGAGCTACTTTCCGGAACTATACCTCTGTATATATTTCTTCCTTATTTTATATAAAAATATTGCCATTTTTATTTATTTATTTATTTTTAAGAAAATGACAACTGGCCAGAATAACAAATATTTTTATATTTTCTGATTTAAAATTCTTACAAATAAGGCTTTCTTAACTCCTCTGAAGTTTAAACCCTACACTGGAATTATGTTGTTAATAAATAAAATAAAATAAATATATCTGAAAACATGGACATGTTTTTGTTATAGTATGTATAAAAGTGTTATGTAAAAATAATAAATAACATTACAAATAAATGACAACCAACATATTACTGATTTAAAATGTAACATTTTATTTTAAATGTCTTTAAATGGAGTTAGGGTTCGGCAGCACAAAATAAAACAAAAGTGTTGTGTTATTCAAACATATAACAGCAAATCCTTTTATTCATTCATTCATTTTCTTTTCGGCTTAGTCCCTTTATTAATCTGGGGTCGCCACAGCGGAATGAACCACCAACTTATCCAGCACATGTTTTACGCAGCGGATGCCCTTCCAGCTGCAACCCAGCACTGGGAAACACCCATACACTCTTGCATTCACACACATACACTACATACATTGGTCTGTGGGGGAAAACGAAGCACCCAGAGGAAACCCACGCAAGGAGAACATGCAAACTCCACACAGAAAGGCCAACTGACCCAGCCGGGGCTCGAACCAGCAACCTTCTTGCCGTGAGGCGACAGTGCTACCCACTGAGCCACCGTCTCGCCCAAATATTTTATTTTTAAAAGAAAAAATCCTACAACATTAAACAGTATTAAGGCATACCATATATCCATTTGAATAGAAATCACTATACAGACCTTCTGCTAACAAAGCTTGCATGTGGAATCCTTGATAGAGGTCTTTGCAGAATTGTGTCAGACATGCACAAGAACTGTTTTGATGGAACTGTAAATCCCATCAACATAAGTGAGTTAAATTCAGCCTATCATCTCTGCTCTAGTGTGTGCGAGCCTCTCCAGTCTGTTATCTGAGCATCCACACTGTGCTTGCTGTGGAGATCATGGGCAAACAGAGCCGATGCTCTTACGCTAGTTGGACCACAAGACTCACCATGTTTGGAAACATAATCCTGAGCAGATTGTACACGCGGCTGAGAGACAAGCGATTGGTGTGTGGACACTGGCAGGAAGAGTTTAGCAGCTCACTATGACCCAGTGCAGAACGTGTTCAGAAGTTATTTTGTGTAAAAAAAAAAATGAATGCAAAGAAATGTATGCTATGTAAAACTATGCAACAAATACATAATATATGCACATAAACCTTTGGATGGAAAATAAAAATATCCTTTGGCAAGTTAAAAATTCTGGAAACAAAAAAAAAACTGAGAGCATACTGACAGCTTATTGTTAGTGGAAGCAGTAATATTTATTAATGTATAATCAAAGTGAAATCAAAATAAAATGTTTTATGTGTAAGTATGAGTATCCTAGTCTTAAGAATGTATATAATCTAGTGTGGTCAAAAACAGTGACAAAATTCATAACATTTAGAATATCCAAAGCTTGCAATTTGTCACCTCACCTGAATGGACACACTTTTTTTTGTTGCATATACTTTAGTTTCTTTTCAAATCTTCTGACCAATCAAATGCTCTATAATATCTGACATGCTCACCCCCTTCAAGATGCTTTCATTTGATGTGCTTGAGCTCAACCACTCTCGCTGGCACAGCTGTGCTAAAAATAAAATGCTATTGGCAGTTTTTTTGTTTGTTTGTTTGTTTTTAAGGGGAGGAGCTACTCTATGTCTTTATGTTTCAGTTGAAATTACATCACACATTGAATAAAAATGTACATGCAAACTCCATGCAGCCAGGACTCGAACCAGCGACCTTCTTGCTGTGAGGCAACAGTGCTAACCACTGAACCACCATGCCGCCTATATTGTGTAAAGTGAATAAGTGCTGCTGCTGATGATACACTGTGTCTAAGTTTCTAAACGTATGAATGTTTCTAATGTATTTTTTATTTCATGTATACATTTTTGCATGTATTTTTGTTTGTTTTCAAAATAAGCCTTGTATGATAACCAAGGCTGCATTGATTTGATCAAAAATACAGAATACATCTCATTTACAGATCCTTCAGAAATAATTCTAGCATGATTTGATGCTTAGTGATTAGCATTATTGGTAAGCATTATAAATGTTAACAACATACTGCTCCCCCTATGGATTCTGATTATTATGAAGTTGAAAATAACAGAATGTCTTTTGTGAAATATGTTCGTCATATGTTAAATGTCTTTTTTTTAACCCAATGTATGGAAATGTCCATCCCTCCACACTGCCTGAAACCAACGTGGATTAGTGAATTATGGCTATAATTTAAAGTAAAGGCTACTGGCTGTTTTACAAAATGGATGACCTCTTTACGACATCAACCCGCGGTGTCAGCAGGAAATATGTCAACAATATGTCAGCGCAAGAAAGCATTTTAACCAGCTTACTGGGTTTTTATGAAACATTGTGCCATTTAATTCTGCTTTCAGCTAGAAGTACTGTGTAATGCTCTCAGCTCTGTTAAGCACAGTTTAAATCTCTCACAGAATTCTGCAGACTTTTCTCCTAAATCTTCCCCAAATGGATTTGATTTGGGCCTTCTCATTTTAATTTATTATCTATGAAGAGTTTGGCAATATAGTAATGTAGTTACACAGTTGTTTGCATATGCAGTATGCAGTTTAGTAAACGCCATACTCAGCAAGAAAGATATGTATGCATCAAAAATGGCATACCATATTGTAGATACTACATTTGCTTCACCGTTTTTCACAAATATTCTTTACTGTGCCCTCATGTGATAGCAATAGGTCCATTAAAATTCAGAATCTAAATAGAAGCAGTAGGTTGCCCATGTACTTTTTGCCTACTGTTATATGCATATAGATTCTTCAAATCTATCAATGTACTGATTAGTTATTTGTTCAGTGAATCATTAGTTTGTTCATTCAGTCAGCTGATGAACAATACAAAACATTGATCAAAATTTACTCAACCAGAATCTAAGAATTTAAACCAATCAGAATTATTTTTTATCATTATGAGCCAAACCAAAGTCTTTTTCTACTTATGCTCTTGAACTGCTATTGGGAAGGTTATGAAATTTGGTACACAGATAGAGAAAAGTGTCAACTTAAAAAAAAAAAAAAAAGCTAATTTAGAGTCTATAAAGTAACTCAATCTCTAGGGCCACCAATATCCCAAATTTGCTCTCATGTTTATTCGAAATAATTTTCAGAGCATTATTATTAGTATTATTATTATTAGTATTATTATTATTATTATTATTATTATTATTATTATTATTATTATTA
>CAIGQV010016735.1:26542152-26588487 GCA_903798115.1 Danio jaintianensis
TATTATTATTATTATTATTATTATTATTATTATTATTATTATTATTATTATTATTATTATTATTATATTTTGCTAACTTCCAAAATGTTTGCTAAAAATGCTAAGATTGTTCATTTTAGATTCAGAACTGACGTATTTTATTAGCATTTTTAAAACATGATACATGTCTTTAGCATGATGTTCTGATGGTTCAATCAATCAATCAATTTTTACAAATTAGTGTGACCTACTTTATTATTCACAACCACAATACAGCCAAATAAATAATACACTCTGCCAATGTTTCTTAAAGACAGGACTCTTAAAAAGCATTACAAAGCAATACCAAAGAGATCAAATAGTGCTGAAGCCTTTATAAAGCTCACGAACAGAGCAACGCTGGTAGAGATGATGATTATGGTGGAGGGAGGGAGAGGGGGGGCGCGAGTGTTAAAAAATAAATAAGTGAAAATACTTGGCTGGCTCCACAGAGGCAATAACAAGCATCTTGCTATTATGAAAGGCGAGGCAGTGGAGGGTTTGGTCCCATGAGACATCATAATGTGTTTTCACTGCAGCTCTTTGACAAGTAGCCACAAATTCAACTTTCCAGTCATGATTTCCCCACCTTTTATTCACGCTGTATCAGTTTTATTGTTGAAAGGAGAACATGAGTAGCCTTGTGCAGTCATGCAAGACAAGTTTACTTTTAGTGCACGCATTCTAACTACACATGTTGATAAACACATGGATATTTAATCAGAAATGGTCATCTAGACTAATGCATCTTAAATGTTTTTTTTTCACAGAAGTGTTTTAGAATAACGCATTTGTACCTTTTAATATTTATGAACTACATATAAAGAAAAAAATAGAATTATTAAAATTAAGATTAACATATTGCAGTTTTCCAATCTTTCTTTCTTTCTTTACAGTTTATTTCCCATGGTCATTTTGAGGCAGTAAGTAAGGCAGTAAGTACATAAGTTTCTCAAGAGAACCATTAAACTTACATATGTATTGAGCACACTGTAGAACTATGGTGAACAGAAATTATAAAAAAGACTACCAAAAATAAAGTGTGACTCAATCTTTTATAATGCCAACACTCTCAGAAATAACGGTACGAGAGCTGTCACTGGGGCAGTGCTCTTTCAAAAAGTACACATATGTATATAAAAAGGTATATCAAATTTGGTACCACAAAGGTATGTATGTATGTATTTATTTGTTTATTTCATTTATTTATGTATTTATTAATTTTTTTAAACTAACAAATAATTGTCTAATTTAAATTACAAGGCAAAACTTCAAAGTATCGTCAAGCTATGTTTACCAGAGAATTTATTTTACAAGTAAACAAAAATAAAAAAAATCCAATAATAAAAAAAAATAATAATAATAATAACAACAATAATAATAAATCACAACCTCTGATGAATTAGTCTGCCTTGTTTCAACATCATGCCTGCGGCACTTTATTTATCCTCTTTTCCAGAACAGAGCTCATGACCCAGTTGAGAAATCAGTAGTTAAACTACTCAGAGATGAGGAATGAACTGTGAGATAGCTTGGAGTAAACCGTTTGTGGTCTGTTGTCGCTTTCTTTTTAACTGTTGCTGAATTCGATTTGAGCGTCTGATGTCATGTGCTCATTCTGTAACGATGAATGACATAAGTGTGTGCTGATGGCAAAGTTCTTCCTTTATCACTCAATTTAGGCTGATATATCTGTGAACTGTCCTCCGCATGATGAAGGGGAGGAGTTTGTCTGTGCCAAAGCAAGCAATATTAATGACCCTCACAGGAAGGAATGCTAATAGGCATCCTGCGGCTGCAGGGGGAAAGAGGTGTTTGTGTTGTCCATCAACATTAGGCTGAAACGAAGAAGAGTGAGCAAAAAGACATAGAGAATATAAAGTGGCTTCCCAAGGCATTCTTAGATTAGAGCAAAATAAATGGGGCACCAGGAGTTAAAAGTTTGACTTTGACTCTACACGGATTGATTTTATCCAGTTCTCAGCTCTTTTTGGAACAAAAAACTAAATGGAAAACCATCAACATCATGTCAGAATTCTATTTTATAGTGATGGACTTTTAAAAAGTGGTCCTTGGTTAGCCTTTTCTGATGGTTCTCTTTAGTAACTTTGCAACTTGTCAACTAACTATATTTAGACCAAAAGTAGAGTATTATTAGAATATTAGGGTTAGTCATTAATGAATTCAAGGCTTAGTTTATTCAGACAAATTATGTTATTATTTACTCACTCACCCCTGAGACCTTTGTTCTTCTTCGAAGCACAAATTAAGATGTTTTAGATGAAGCATTCAAAGAAAAAACATTCAGAAAAAGAACCAAAAACATTGTCAAAACATTCCACATGACTTCAGTGGTTTAATTGTAATTAGTATGTGAAGCTCCAAAAACTGTTTTGTGTGTCAAGAAAAAAAAAAATAAACCAAAAAAAACCTTTGTTTGCCAATGTCTTCTCTTCCGCATCGTGTCAGGGTGTGTGTTATATAATATTGCCCATAGTAAACGTGCACCCTGACATGATTTGGAAAACGAATGTATTAATGGCTAATGTGCATCCATGTTCTGCAATAAACAACAAAGTCTTTATCAATACTGATATTGACACTCTTGTTGGCTCTTGTTGAAAAATAACATATAAACACATTACGTCATTGCTTGTCATATAAGACATGGATGTCAAACTCAGTTCGGGCCACAGCTCTGCACAGTTTAATTTTAACTCTGATTAAACACACCTGATTAAACTAATTGAGTCATTCAGGCTTGTTTGAAACAGGCAGGGAAGGGCAGTATTTATGATACATGTATTTCAAATACGTCTTTTAAATACAAAATAGTATTTCATAATGTGTATTTGATAGGGTTTATGAAAATGGGTTTATATTTTGTATCAAAATACTTTAGTGTCTTGTATTTTTGTATTTTTAAAATGCTGTAAAATACTTTGTAAGAAGTCTACATGGTGACGTCATAAGAATGCGGCCTCAGATTGACTCTTTCTCAGTTATTTGCCTAGGCCTGAGATCACAATAGAAAATTGATTAAGAGGGTGGTCAATGTTCAGAATATGGATGGAAATTATGCAACACACATAAAGAAAATAACAGACAAATGGCATGGGTATATTTGGGAGCAAGTCCACAATCATTGAAAATAGTATACTGTACTGCACAATGCTAAGACAAGTAATATACAATGGCAGTATAGTGTACAATCTGGCATTAGCAACTTTGCTTAAGAAATGAGATGGAATAAAATATCAGTCCTTAAGAACAGGATGTGGAGCCTACAGCACATAATCATTCTTAGTCTCAGTGCTGCAGGTGGAAATGCAGAGGAAGTTTAGAAATATAAAACACCTAAAGATTGTGTACTGGTGTTCACTAAGGGGGTAAACTGGGACTCTTTCAGTTAAAGAAGAACTGAACAAATCTAGGGAGAATGAGTAAACTGCACAAATGATAGTAGTTTTGGATGGATTGCTGATGTGATGCCAAGAAACTAAGACAAACAACATACAAATAAGTTCTACAGTGGCAATAGATGATCTGCAGATGCTGTGTACAGTTAATGAATAGATGTCAAAGTGGCACAATACAGTACACGAGACACAAATAATTAATAATACCCCAGTCTATACAGACTGCTCAAAAACTCCAGACTCCCGTTACATGGCAGCAGCAGGATATATATGAAGAGTTTATTTGCAAAAACAGATAATGCCATTTTTTAGAGATCATGTTTTATGCTGTGCATTGAAGAGTACAATTGCAACAAACATGATTTATGGAAATGACTAAAACTGGAGATTTTAGTAGTTTTCAGAAATCATGTTTTTACATTAGGTATTGAAGATTTCAATTGAAAAATAAAAAAAACTACATTTATTGAACAAAAAAATAAAATAACCTCTTCATATATCACCCTTTTAAAATATAAGACTGTTGAGAGATTGTTGCAGTTTCACTGGCCACACAATGGATGGAAATACAATGAAGAGATATATAGTAGTACTATATTCCAACTTATTATCTGCATTACGTGGATTTTACAGTGATTAAAAAGATCAAGACAGGACTTTCTGTAAGAAATTTGTTCAAAATTTATGCTAAAATGAAAGAGAAAGTCAGTTTAATGGTGAAGGGATTGATTAAATATGCCTATTGATTGAAGGTTTGCGAAAACATTTCATGCTCCCTTGTAAAAGTATTTTGTAGTATTTTCAAAATACAAAATACAAAATTTTATTTTGATATATTTGTGGCTGCTGTATTTTGTAGTTTATTTTAATACATGTAAAACTGAGGTATTTGGTATTTTATTTAAAAATACATTTCAATGTATTTTTGTCCATCGCTGGAAACAGGTAATTGTGAATAAAGGTAATGGTGTTTAATCAGGGTTGGAATAAACTCTGCAGGGCTGCGACCCTCCAGGAACTTATTTTTTAGTTGTACACTCATGGTATAAAATATATAAACAACATATTTTATCCTAAGTTTTTTTGTTTTCTACTATAGGGATTTGAACCATTGAGCTGATATTACTCAAACATATACATTTTGCTATTTATATTAATTGTACACAGTCTATTTTAATTTACCTTAAACATTTAAAATTCTTTAGAGGCTTAAAACTAAATATTGCAGATGTGCTATAATTTCCAGTGCATATGCTTTGTGATAACCACCTTACTTTTGCCCACAGTTCATAAATCATATGGCGTGGATTTACAGCTGAGAGGTAAAACTCCATCAGACAAGTTAGACTAGAGAACTAAAGGCCGAGTCCATTAAAAAGAAATTATGAAGAGAAATGAGTGATTCTCAATGAAAGAATGACAGTGCTAAAAGAATTTTAAAAAGTAAGGCAACTTAGTGTCTTACTAATTATTGTATTTATAATAACAATAACAATAATAATAATAATAATAATAATAATAATAATAATAACAATAATAATAATTTTCTCATTCTTTCTGCTGACCTTTACTGAAACACTTTTTTTCCTGACATTAAATTGCCCGGCTAATAGCATGTGAAACTCATTCAGCATATAACAAATCACTATACTGATACTGTGACTGCCTCGCAGTACTGTCATAGTACTTTTATTTTGTAATGACTCTAACAAACCACAAGTCTCACCAATGCAATACATTAACAAACATTTCATTTGGAAATAAAACTGGATAGCTTGTTACCAAACCACTCTGACACTTCATTTTTGGGAAACTGGCTTGCTTGCTTGGTAGTCAACTAATTGTCTCCCCGGTATGTGTATGGAAATCCCAATAGTTGTTAAGATATGCACAGTGCATCGCAGAGAGTTTCCACTATCATATCCAGTGTCTGCCGCAGAGCCGAGAAAGCCAGCAACTCTTGCTATATTATTCTCTGAGTGACAGTAATTGTACGACGTTCAGCCTTCGTAGGAAATGGCAGGAGATATACAGAGAAGAGGGATAACAGTGAGGGGACTAAAGGTCAGTATAATTTTGCTGGTGGTATGGAGTTGTTCTGTCTGTGTTTGCTTTGCGAAAGAGGACAGAGGTTGCATTTTTCTAACCTCTGCATATTTTCGCTGACCTCCATGCGTTATGTCTCACGGGAGATGAGGCAAACATAGACTGTTTGACATGATAAATATATCTATTAAAATTTAGAGCCGGGTTTAAGGTCTGTTTTGTGTGCGATCGATACAAAAACATGTATGGATGCATTTTTAGCTTGTATGACTGTCAGTAAAGTACATGCAATTGAATGCTTTGAAACATGTGAATGTGTGCAAATATCCTTTTTTTATTGGAAATCAGAGTCCATTAAATCTGAACAAGTGTTCCCCAATAATAACAGATAAAATAAAAAAAATAAAAAATAAAAACCACTGTAATTTCACTGTGCAATTGGGAACACAGTGGGCTTACTATATTGACATTGACATTTGTAATTTCCAACATCTGTGCACTAAAAGTTTTCAGCGTTTCATAAATAATTCACAAAAAAAGCATCAAACAAAAAATATCAAAATAAATAAATGTTTATGTTATAACTTGTTAACTGGTTCTTCTTAAAGTTGAATTCAAGTGTAAAAATGATTAATTATATAACTTTATTATAATCAGAAGCAGAGCTACTTTAGTACGGAGTGGCATTGGGTGGCTTTTTTCCTATTTAAAAAAAAAAAAATTTATTTAGGGGTAGAATGTTTCTTTTTTTAATTACACCACTAAGAATTTTTTCCAGCACACACTCACTTCACCTTGGTGTGGGTTTAATTGAAGCGAGTAAATGAACAGTGGAGAGCAAACAGTGGGAAACTTACATAGTATGCAAATAATGCAACAAGATTAAACCTGGAAGCAATCAAATTAGCGTCAAAACATTTGTTATATGTGTCTCTTTTAAGAACATATCTCTCAATTGAATATGCAACAGCTTGTGTTCATAATCTACAGTAAGAACTGATATGAACTGTCTTAATAAGCAAACAAATGTGAGCAACGTAAAAGCATAAAATGCCTATATGACTATATGTGTTTAGATCATTGTTTGTCATTCTAAATAATCTTCATTATTTATATTTTGATTATATTGTGGGTTTTTGTAGAAGAGTAACCATAACATTCATTATATTGCTGCACTGGCACTTCACAATTGAAAAAAAATGGTTCATTGCAAATTGTTTCAAACAATTTATATAAGCTGAATTTAAACAAAAAAATTAAGTTGAACATTACTAAATTTGAGTTGTTTGTTTAAATACATTGTTTAAAAACACTTACCTTAAAACATTTTTTCAGTGTATGGCCTTTTAAAGAAAAAGTGCCTCGGAATATATTCATTAAATCTGTAACACTTTACAATAAGGTGGTATTAGTTAGTTAATGCATTAGTTAACATGAATTACCCATGAACAATATATCTGTTAAGTAGGGGTGTAACAGTACACTGAATTCACCTATACGTACATACCTCGGTACCTCAGTTTGATAATGGTTCGAATAGAACACACACCCAAATATACAGTCATATATTTAAAAAAAAAAATTCCCCCAGAAAAAAAAAGTACATTTTCTCTTAAGGATTAAAAGGGCAGTGACTCAAGCCCCTATCCTGTGCATGTGCCTGCTGTTAAGCATTACTTATTGTTAGTAAACATAATATATAAGCATATTTTAACGTGTTAGTTAATACATTAGTTACATTAACAGCTTAAATAATTAGAGCCAATGGCATTTATAATAAGCTGAAAAAAGCACAAAATGTCAAGACATGTCAAAACTTCTCCAGGGCCCCAAAACTCCATTGGTCCCCAGAGGTTTAACTTGAAACTTATAAGTAAATATTTTACATCTTAGGGGTTCTGCTGACAAAAAAAATTCATAACCCCTAGTCTATAATAAACACAGTCGAAATCCCTTCAGACAATTTTGCGAGACTCAAATAAATTAGCCTGTCACAACACAATGTATGCATACTGTCATCACACAGCCGAGTGTAAAGGTAATATGCTATATTTGTTCACCAAGGAAAACAGAGCTAAAGCTAAACCTCAGATAAGGTCTTTCTTATAAGAAATGCCTCTTTACACAGTTGAATATGGAGCTGTTTTATTCTCCCAACTTCCTGTCATCGAGTTAAGCTTCTTCTCAATTTCCACATTTATAAAATCTGTTTGGCTTATTGTCAGTATATTGTCTTCCTCACACAAGCCAAACACCCACAGCCTTTGCATCATTCCTGGGGTAAATTGTCGCTCAAACAGTTTCCAATGCAAGCAAACAGCTTTGCAGAACTGTAACCTGGATTCATTCTACTCAGTAGGCTAAAACAAGAAATGCAATTGGATTCTAGGTCTACAGTTTTGAGTACTCTTCTAGTTGTCTTTTTAGTGGAAGTTGTTGAGTAGATGGGTCTTTGGAGTGGCCTTGTCAATATTCTTTACCTTTAATCAGCACCTTCCTTCCTTTTAATTGTTTCAGTGTGTTTTCTGAGTGAATATCGCAGCTTTGCTAAATTGAGCCTGCACTGCCTGAACTGATCCACTTAATTTTGCCCCCATTGATTTTGTGTCGCTTTCATTTAGATCATTCTGTCACAGGTTTGCACATAGTTTACACTTCTGTACATGAGGACTGAAGATTTGCCACCAGCACCCCTTTTGTTCTGATGTTGACAGCTGATGGACAAACTGTTTCCAAACCAACAGGGCATTTGTGGTATGTGATTTGTCTGATAGACTTTCAAAAATGTTAAAAACGAGTTTTAGAGTGCAAGTGCTTAAAAACAATATTGTTACTGTCGTCTTGTAAAAACTACAATTGATATAATGTCTATATTGCATCGTCTGAATCACTGAAACATTAAACAGAGCTTCAGATTACAATCTGACCAGATCATTTGAATCATTCAATTGGTATTTGGAGATTTACTCTGTCTGTAGCATTTAAATAAGTGAATGGTTAAAGGTAGGGCTGGATGATTTAATCGAGGTGATTCTCATCCGCATTTTGTCAGTAAAACTGGTTCTAGTAAACATCCAGAATGTGAGTTTCAAAGGTTTAAATTCAAATTTGGTTTAATCAGTCGATAATGACAGCTTTCTGCGATAATGACAGCTGTTTGCATCGTTTCTCATTGAACTATGGCTGTAGTAAAAGCTGCATGTGAAATGACAACATAGAATAATGTGTTTTTACTCCAAACTCACCTCAAAACTATAGTCGAGTGTTTAAAATAAATCCTTCTGTGTGAGACTATTCCATATTCCATAGACCATTCCTCCTGTGTTTATTAGTCATGCTGAATCAGTGAAAACGATTAAATCATCTGTTTAATCACCAAACCGCTATTACCATTTGAATTTCCTGGGTTTCTTTGTATATATTTGGAAATGTTTCCGTGTTTCTGCGAGAGCGCCCTCTGGCCTTCGGTGGAAATTTACTACAAATCACACCGTGCTTAAGATGTGCATGACTATCACAGCTTTGCTCAATCATGTTTGCAATTTCAATTTGTTTAGTTCCCTTTAATAAGATAAAAATAAGATAGTTTGAAAAAAGCTGGAAACCTGTAACTATTGACTTTCATAGTAGAGGGGAAAAAACTATGGAAGCCAATAGTTTCATTTTTTCAGCTTTCTTCAAAATATCTTATTTTACATGAACTATTCCTTTAACTGGAGACTCACTCTGGCCAGATAATTTTAATCATTAAATCAGTTACTGAGGGCGGCGCGGAGGCGCAGTGGGTAGCGCTGTCGCCTCACAGCAAGAAGGTCGCTGGTTCGAGCCTCGGCTGGGTCAGTTGGCATTTCTGTGTGGAGTTTGCATGTTCTCCCCGTGTTCACGTTGGTTTCCTCCGGGTGCTCCGGTTTCCCCCACAAGTCCAAAGACATGCACTATAGGTGAATTGGGTAGGCTAAATTGTATATTTTAGGCTAAGTGTATGTGTGTGAATGGGAGTATATGGGTGTTTCCCAGTGATGGGTTGCAGCTGGAAGGGCATCCGCTGCGTAAAACATATGCTGGATAAGTTGGCGGTTCATTCCGCTGTGGCGACCCCAGATTAATAAAGGGACTAAGCCGAAAAGAAAATGAATGAATAAATCAATTACTGAAAATAAAATAAAAAAAAATAAAAAAAAATTTTAGATCCTGGAACAAAGAGTACTGGCAACTAGATATTAGCCTGACAAAATTGTATTCATAAAATGAATTGACTTATCAAATTATTGTACTGGTAAAAACATTTACATAAAGCTTGATAAATTGGAAAAAAAAAATCGAATATAAATCAAGATTCATAAAATCCTTTGTAGGGCGCAGTCCAAAGAGAGAGGAACTCACATTTTAGTGATGTTTGAGGTTGCATTGTAGCCTTCAGCTTTAAAGTTACATCAAGTGGCAGTAAAAATAAATCTTTTAAAATAAACTGTAATAAGTATGTGCAAAGGTGTGCAGGAGAGGTTGCCTACACCCGCCCCCTTTAAAGGTTATCCTCTGCTACCATTTAAACAAAAAAAATATCCCAAATAACTCTGCACCGACTTGCCAAAGAGGTAGGCAACAGTACACACAGAACTCATGGTAACACAGAGAGAAAAGCTCTTTTTAACTATCAGAAGAGAAGTTCAAAAACATGGAAATAGAAAAAAAAATCTAGGCAAATGGGAAGAAAGGATAAATGTAATGAAACGCCAGAGGCATTCTGAAGACTCACAGATTCACATTGCAGGCAAGTTGCGTTAGCAGATCATCAAATCAACATCAAATTCTGTCATGATAAATAGTTCATAAACTGATTCCTGTTAGACAGTAAAAAAAAAAAAAAAAAACATTAGCTTTAGACTTAAGGTCAAAGTGCCTATTCTATGAAAATGAAACTTTTATGGTACTATCGATGGCCTAAAAATTGTATGTATGTATGTATGTATGTATGTATGTATGTATGTATTTATTTATTTATTTATTTATTTATTTATTTATTTATTTATTTATTTATTTATTTATGTTTGCATACATAATTCAAAATTATTTCTATTCACACTGAACCATGAAAACAACTAACGATGCAGCATTTAACATTCCAGGCCAGTAGTTGGTGATGCCACTTTGTAAAGAAACTACACAGTTGTGTTCATGAACGCATAAAAAGTTTTCGGTTTTTATGCCCCCTAGGACTTGAATTATTGTCTGGTTTCACGCAGTTCAAAATTGCTTTTCTTTTGGGAGACAATATCTCCTTTTATCATGCACATGCATCTTTGAAACTTTACAAAGATTTTACAGCTATATAGCACATAAAAAGTTATATATAAAAAGGCATAATAGCAGCATTTTAAGACACTACTTTCTTTTGCAGAGCACAAAAGATGAAATTTTGAGGAATGGTTAATGGTCATAACATGATAAACTGGGCCCAAAAATCTAAATCTCACTTCCAAAGAAGTCATACGGGTTTAGAACAGCATACAGGAGAGTAAATGATGACATCCGAGTAACAACTTTAGGGAGCTTTTAGTTTTTGACTGTGATAAGAAATTTCCAACACTGTCTAATGTTCACATCAGAATGTACTGGTGATGAATAATATTGCACATCACCCTGATTCAGCCCAGTGTTAATAAATGCTTTATCCCCATCATCCTCAATGTTGATTATGAGAAGCTTGTGTGTGTGTGTGTGTGTGTGCATGTGTGTTTGCGGAGAACTAATAACCTCATCTATGAGAGGCAGTAGAGCATATCTTTCTATATGAGAGATGGATCCATCTGTGCATTTTCCTAATATTGGAAGCTGAACAACATCAATTTGTGATGCACATCATGATCTACCTAGCAGGAGTACTCATTTGCGGATGTAACTTTTTCCCTTGAATTACAGAAATAGGAAATCCTGTGTTGCTGGAAAATAATATTTAAAAGTGTGCTACATGAATGAATGAAATATAATCCAAAAGTTCAATACAGCACTACCACTACAGTCAGAAGTCTAGTGGATATAATGTAAAAAAAAGGTGTCTCTTTACAACTAACATTGGGACAATTAAATAAGGTTTTGAAAAATGATTCTTAACTCCCTTGTATTATCTAATTATTGGAATGATTTTATGGTGCAGTTTTATATATATATAAATATCTGCCTTTTCACATTCTGTATGTGATGCAAGTTAAACAAGAACACACTTACAGAGATTGCTGTAATTAATAGTTAATTTTTTAATAAAACATATGCTGGAATGCTTCTGTTTACACCAGGGATACTATGCCCAACATTTAGGAGACATTATGTAAAAAATATGCTGAAAGTTGTGAAATTTCACACATTGTTGTGCAGGAGAAGGAAGGGAGAATATGCTCTGCAAAACTGAAGACAGTAGCGAATGCATGTGAAAGAAAAGACAGCATTGTAAATCCAGATATTGCCAGAATGAAAGTTTATAGTGTTCATATTGATCGATGTTTTTCTGTTTCTATCATTTTTATCATATAAAGCATATAAGCATTTCTTCACTTGTCTATATTTTATATCTTCTAGACTTCTTCACTTGTCTATACAGGGCACCCTCTAGAGTCCAGTATTAATGAAACAATGTTTTCAATGTGTTTTCTACACTTCTGCTTGTGTATTTTATAAGATCCTGAAAAGCTTCAATGGGTTTTTATTTTATTTTATTTTTTATTACAAAATAATTATATCAAATAAAATAAAAAATAATAATAATAAAAAAAAAGAAAATATGAAAATGAATACTTTTCTATAAAGGACTTTTTTCTCTTACTCTTGTGTTCCCCTAAAATAGACATTTACAATTGTCATGAACTGGAGAGTAACAACAGGGCTGGGATCCAAACACAGAAGTAGGATACAAATGCAGCTTTATTAGAGTTGTCAGGCAGGCAAGGGTCGAAACAGGAGCAAGCAGTCATATAAGGATAATCCAAAGCATAAACAGAAAAACAGGCTAATGATCGAGACAGACGGCAAACAATCATAAAACAGTATAAACAAACGAAGGGTCAAAACAGGGAAGAAAAAAAGGGAAAATGCTTGGTAGTGTTCACTTACAGTATGACAAGACTCAGCAATGGATGTGTGTGTATGTGTGCACTGTGTATATATAGTCCATGTAATCAGAGATGATAAACTGCAGCTGTGTGTGTAATCAGGAGGTGAACTGGAACCGGTGTGTGACTGCAGGGCATGATGGGAATTGTAGTTATGGTAAATGGCAGAGAATGCTCTCCAGCAGCCTGCAAGGGCAACACTGCAGGACATCATAACAGCAATATAGTTATCTGCATTTACAAAAAAAAAAACCTGGTTAGTCTTTGAAACTTCTTGCATTTATATCTTTCTTCAGGCTGGTACTTACAGCACACACATACCCAACATTGGCATTGATTTGCGAGGTTCTTTTGTCTCCCAAGGGATGACTGGTTTACAAAATTAAAAATATTGTATTCTTGCATTAGAAAGAGTGAAAATAAGGATTTTCAGTTGATTTTGTAGTAAATATTTTAGCCAACAAGACGTTTCAAAGATCTTATTCACAAACATTTAGTACATGTTTTTTGGCTTTGTTTCTGTGATTATTATTTTTTTTACCTAAAACATATTAACCGGCGACGCGGTGGCGCAGTGGGTAGCACGTTCGCCTCACAGCAAGAAGGTCGCTGGTTCGAGCCTCGGCTGGGTCAGTTGACATTTCTGTGTGGAGTTTTCATGTTCTCCCCGTGTTCGCGTTGGTTTCCTCCGGGTGCTCCGGTTTCCCCCACAAGTCCAAAGACATGCGGTATAGGTGAATTGGGTAGGCTAAAATTGTCCGTAGTGTATGTGTGTGAATGAGTGTGTGTGGATGTTTCCCAGTGATGGGTTGCAGCTGGAAGGGCATCCGCTGCGTGAAACATATGCTGGATAAGTTGGCGGTTCATCCCGCTGTGGCGACCCCAGATTAATAAAGGGACTAAGCCGAAAAGAAAATGAATGAATGAATGACATATTAACCATGCATAATCTCATAATCTGCATATGAAGAGTTCAGATGCAAAACCCTCTAAATCCATCAGACCTCTTTTTTTGTAAATGAGCATTTTCTATCAAGCTCCTATAATTAGGTTCAGAAGTTTCATTTTATAGATAATGAAAAGGTTATTAGCTAGTAAATAAAATAGCTTTTTTTCCAAAATGTCACTTTAGACAATTCTTTGGTTTTTAACAAGGTAGATTTTCTTTTGCGTCAAAACCAGCTAAATCCACCTATTGGCACAAGACATTGTAATTAGTTGAAAAATCAAAGATGCAATTAGAAATTATTTTACCAAACATAAACCACCTAAAATTAAAAATACATAAATCTGTCAAGAAAGTGACGGTTCATTCCGCTGTGGTAACCCCTGATAAACCAGGGACAAAGCAGAAGGAAAATGAATGAACGAAATCTGTCAAGTAAGTGCATTAATCAATAACATTAAAATTAACATTAATTAAATCTTAACAATCTGTTGTCATTTCTGATATTTGGGATTTAGATTTAATGTAAATAGAACAATGCAAACATTGTAAACTAAGCTTGTTAGATTCAAATAATATAGTGTAAAAACATTGTGAAACATCACTATCTGTGCATTGTCCATTAATATAAAAAGCTTATCAGACATATAGGTAATATGAAGTAATATAAATAATGTGTAGTTTTATACATTTTTTTTTTTTTTTTTTTAAATAGCTTACATTAGCAAATAAAACACAAGCTATACTGGGCAAATAGGGGATGTCTCATGTCATTCATTCATTCTCGCCATACAGAAGATCTTGGTCTCTTTTTCGTCTCTTGTTTATCCTCATAGCATCCATGTGGGATAAAAGAACAGCATCTAAACTTCGTCTTTCGTGAAATGGAGTTGCCGTTTAATGTATAGTAAATCGGACTCATTCAAAGTAGTGTCACTGCGCAAAAAAAACGCTACACTTCTGACTCAACAGTGTGTTTAATTTTTCTTATAATGCACAGAGTTTTGAGGTAAGGGAAGTTTTCATTTGCCATTCACTGACAGTCGGAAAAGGCTCATCCAATTTATCTAACTCGATCTTTTAAAATCTTAATCGGAAGTGGAGTTAAACTTTTTTTTTTCTCCTCATAAAAGCAGGCGTATCATCGCGCTGCTACATTGAAAACATATGATTCGATTCACGCCTTCTAATTGGTTCTCGGGACATATCGGCTTTTGCTGTCAAAGGCAAGTGGTGTTTAGAGGCTTTTGCCAAAAAACTGTTATTTCTGAATGGGCTGACGCTGCGATTTAGATGATTTGAAGCAAAAATATCTGTTGATCGTATACTATGTGCCTAAACCATTCGCTCAATGTCATTATCTCATTTTTGGCGGAAGTGGCGTTTAGCTGCTTCATTCATTCATTCATTTTCTTTTCGGCCTAGTCCCTTTATTAATCCGGGGTCGCCACAGCGGAATGAACCGCCAACTTATCCAGCATATGTTTTACGCAGCGGATGCCCTTCCAGCTGCAACCCATCACTGGGAAACATCCACACACACTCATTCACACACATACACTACGGACAATTTAGCCTACCCAATTTACCTATACCACATGTTTTTGGACTGTGGGGGAAACCGGAGCACCCGGAGGAAACCCACGCGAACACAGGGAGAACATGCAAACTCCACACAGAAACACCAACTGACCCAGCCGAGGCTCGAACCAGCGACCTTCTTGCTGTGAGGCGAACGTGCTACCCACTGCGCTACCGTGACGCCGCGTTTAGCTGCTTTTGCGTCTGAATTTTTTTTCTTTCTTTTTTTTTTGCATGTTATTCAAGCATGTGCATTGTTGGGGAAAAAGGAATATATTTTAAACATATTTTTGTCTCTTTTTCTTTTCATTAAACAATTGTATTTGTATTGCTTAAAGGTGATATATTAACTGAACTGATGAGTGTGATATGCTTTCTTTGCATACTAATGAACTAAAGAAATGCAAAGGCCTGATTGTCTAAAATTAACTTGAGCTCTGCAGCTAAACTAACTTGAGCTCTGCAGCTAAACTTCCGGTCAGCAGAAATGTGTTGAAACTGAACACAGAATATGTGCAGTTGAGACGTCTTATGCTTTTAATGTCGTGCAGAGAATTCGTAGAAAAAGAGGACGTACGTATGGGTGCGGCCAATGGAGGACTGGAGAATGAGACAAATTTCATTAAACTCCACCTGTTAATATCAGCTGCCTATAAAAATTGAAGTCAGGAAATGAAAGTGGTTGCGCACCTCCTGAATGTAATTCTTGCATTGCATTGGGGATATCAGAATTCTGTGAATCGAATTATTCATTTGTAACCAATAAATTACTAAAATTTTTGACATTGAAAAAAAACCTCTCCTGACCATTTTTTATTGAACACGCATGGAATTGATTAATTATTCCAACAGCATCCATCTTTGTTGCATATCATTGTTGTCCAGTTTGGCCTGAATTAAACAAAATTACATGATAGCCAAGGGTATGTTATAAGTAGAAGAAATAGGCACAAATGTCAGAGCATATCCAAAGACCCCAAGGGGCCCAAAATCCCCTTAGACTCCAGAAGGGCAAATCCAATTGAGAATCTGTGGGGGGAGCTAAAGATCAGGGTGATGGCAAGGAGACCCTCCAACTTGAAAAAGATGAATGGGCAAAAATACCAGTGGAGATATGCAAAAAGCTGGTCAGCAACTAGGGAGCATTTGATTGTTGTAATAGTCAATAAAATGATTTTCTATTGATTATTGAGAAGGTTATGAATAATTAATATAATAATAATAACAACAACAACAACAACAACAACAATAATAATAATAATAATAATTTTGTCACATTATGTTCAAATGTTAATAAAAACTATATATATATATATACAGTGCTCAGCATAATTGAGTACACGCCATTTTAAAAATGAATATTTTTATCCACTTCTCAGTGAATATAGGCAATGCATGTTGGTGCATTTAAACAAAACAGATTTATTAAACAGATATATTTATTAAAATAATATGTTAGTCACCAAACATATTTAGAAATTGAAAGATAATACAATTAAACTCAAGCTAAATATTGCAAAAAAACAATTACAACTTACAAAATTTCAACAAAATTTTTTCATTTGTTTGCTTCTCTTGATTTTTTCTCTTTTTAAAATTTGTATTTAATATTTTTCTATAACATATCAATTTTGGTGTACTAGTTTTTGGGCTGTTATCGTAAGTTATTTTGTTGGATAAGCTCCAGATTTGGCTTCAGTACTGACTAATCTAATGTATATGCACAAATATAATATTGCATAGCTTCCTATTAAAAATATGAATTTGAAAGATAGATTTGTGAGGGCTGTATATATGCTGAGCACTGTATATTTTTCCCAGTCTGGCAGTCTATTTATTTTTTCTTTGCCAAGTAATCTAATTATAGATATGTAGAATTGCAGATATGTATTTCTATCTGTGTTAGTTTGTTTTCTGTCATTCTTTATTATTTTATTTTAAAATTAATTAAAAACAGTGTGCAATAAAGTACAACTTATAATAAATAACAAATTCATGTTTAAATGTTACATCTATAAAATATATGTAAAATATGCAAGGCATATGTCAAAATACTGTTATACATAGTTTTTTCAGGCATTAGAATTACAGCATACTGTAAATGTGTCAAACAATTTTACATAAATGCTCATATATGGCCATATATCAGATATCTGTATGGGACTGCACTTGAATAAAGTTACAGGTGTAATCTGCAAATTGTCTTCATTAGTTTGTCTTCTTACGACTCATGTATGGCATTAATGATTACTCTAGAGCAATAAGTGCTATTTAAGTTACAATGATTTTGGGAAACAGGCCGTAACATTAAGATCAGTCCACAATCAATTTTTACAATCTATTTAGGCTTACAATGCTTTTGGGAAATTCAGCCCCGATTGATTTTACACATAATCTCAGAACTGCTTGGTGTAAACTCAAAATTTCAGATTTTGTTTTTGCAATTTCAGTTTGCAATCCTGACCATCCAATCATCCATTCATAAATTTGTTTATGCATCTCCACTATCTCATTACTGAGGATTTATTTTAAGCAAATTTGCTGTAAGTTAACTAATTACTGATGTTATTTAACTAATACATGTAGTTTTCCAGAGGTGGCTGATTTCACAACAATCAAAACGCATATGGCTCATGTGCGGTCAGTGTTATTAAAACAATATTAAATATTGGTGAATCAATTTCAGTCAGCAGATGTGGGCTTACAATTTAATTTGAAGCAGCTGTTCCTCCATGAAAATCTTCTGCAGATAGACAACAGTTCTGCTCATTATTTAATGAGTGAAAACATTGTTTGAGGATTTAGTTGAATGTTTTTAATTTAATGATCATTTCAGAAAGGGCTACAGAGATCTGGTAATGGGTCAACAAAGCAGAAGCCTTTGGTAAAATTGTTTAACCAGTCAGGTTATTCAAGTGATCTTATGCAGGTATTGTAGCCTTCAAGTCTTCACTATTTTGTTGCCAACTTATGATCTGCTTATCAGAAATGTTGCATTTCAGATTTTTCAGTACATTGCATTTATTTTTATTTTCAAAGTGGATGAATTACTAATGTTAATAATCAGTAATAAACGTGTCTAATTTGAAAACCATCTGAACCAAAATTGCTGGATTGTAACAGGATCTATTTCTAAATAACTTGTTTTAATGTATTCATTTCAAATTTTACCATTAGGCAATTGCACAAATCACGAACACCACCTAATATTATAGGAAACTGGAAATAACCTTTTTTAGAGTAATGCGAACAACATATTTTATTTTTGTTTAACAAAAAAAAAATCAAATAAATACAATAATCAATATTTGATTGATTGATTGATTGATTGATTGATTAATAGATGTTATAATAAATTAAAGCAAATATCTGTCGTTTGATATGATAGTATTTAAAAATATCAAAATACACAAGTGAAGTTGAGCCTTTTGAGACTGTAATTATCATGCATTGTAATAATTGCACACCTCAATTAAAATTAGGCAAACTAAATGTATTACATGTGAATTTTCAGTTTATTTGTAGCTCACTAAATTAAACTATTAAATAGACAGGGGTAATTCCTGACTTGTCATAATAACAAATACTTCAAGTCAAAGCTTAAAAAACAACCCTTAATATGAATGAACAAACGAACCAACAGACAAACAAACGATTGAATAAATGAACGAACGAACGAACGAACGAACGAACGAACAAACAAAAACAAAAAATACCTCAGAGTGACCAGAGACATTTATATTAAACTGAATATATTATTTAATTTATTATTTAAAATTTCAGTGATAAAATGTCCCAAACCTCCAGCTTTCAAAAGACTGTGTCAGAAAGAAAGAAAGAAAGAAAGAAAGAAAGAAAGAAAGAAAGAAAGAAAGCTCACTGAGTGCTAATCAGAACTTCCAATTTGTCTGGGTAACAATGAACCTTCTATGACATGTAATCACGATGCTCTGAGCCTTTACAAAGGGTCATTTTACTGCTTAATTACAGATCCATTATTCCAACAATTTTTATAAAAAGTTGCCTGACAAAGTAGGAACAGCTGCATTAATCATATGTCAGTGCAACAATGGAAAGAAGTAAAAGGAAGCTGGATTAAAAAAAAGCTAGATAACAAGTAACCAAACTTCTTATGGACACACTATAGGTAGGCTGACAACATACAAAATAGGGAGAAAAAAAAACTTGCACAGAAATAAATATCATGCTACCAACAGTTTTTTTTGTTGTTGCTGTTTTCACACTTAAACAACCCATTTACTCACTGTGAACTAAATCTGACCTTATCATTTTCAAGCTAGCATCTCTCAGTTGCTGTTGTCTGTAGGGAAATTACATAAGGTGATATGCTAAAGCTGTGGTGCTGACCAAATAAAATGAGAATCAGCTCAGAATGGCAGACAGACAGAGACAGACTGTGAGGTTTCTGGTTTTCAAAACACATCTGATCCTAGACAAAATGTGTTATGTGACTGAGACTAAATTAGTTTGCATTTTCAACATAGGATTTAAAATAATGCAGTGTAGCACCCTTTTTTAAATTTGAAAAGTGTCTATTATTTGTTATAAACCTTTGTGTTTGAGCATTTCTGTTCCCTGTACTAATATGTACTGTAATATGTATACTGTAATAACTTGGGATTGACAACCATGTTAAATGTGGAAAAAAGTGTTTTGTCCTTTATTTTCTTTCTAAATGTTTATAATAGTTTTTTTTTCTAACAACATAGCATTTAAAGGAGACAGAACATGTATATTGTTCTTTTTTTAATGAAATGTTTCTTTTACCCAAAGAGAAAGGCAAAGTCATTCACCTGTATATAAAGTGGATAAATCACTGGTTGTCATCAGTCTTGAAAGCAGAGATGAAACTCACAGATTTGGATGTGTTTTTGCACTAGGCAAATTAATGAATAACTAGATTGCAATACATACACAAGTAAGTAAATATGTAAAAAAATAATAATAATAAGATACCTGGCTGTGAGTAAAATAACTGAACAGCAAAAAGGAACTGAGCAACAAAGAGACTGAGCTTGTAAGGAGAAGCTAAATTTGAGAGTGAAGGCAAGTGAGTGACTGTTTCATCATGCTTGACTTCCCCCCATCTGTCTGTCTGTCTGTCTATCTATCTTGTTAGTTTGTATATACTGTTAATATCCTTGTGATTGTTTCGCTGCATTGAGTCATTTGCAGTCATTTATTTAGGGGTGGCATGAAGGTACATAAGTTGCTGGTTTGAGTCCCGGCTGGGCCAGGAGCACTTTCTGTGCGGAGTTTGCATGTACTCCCAGTGTTTGTGTGGGTTTTTTCATCTGGTTTCCCCCACAGTCAGACATGTGGTATATGTGAATTGGGTAAACAAAATTGGACATAGTGAATGAATGAGAGAGTGTATGAGTGTTTCCCAGTGCTGGGTTGTGACTGGAAGGGCGTCTCATGAAACCATTCCTCTGTGGCTACCCCTGATAAATCAGAGATGCTGGAGGAGAGTAAGTGAGGATTTATTGATTTACTTATTTATTTTAGACTTTAAATATTTTAGACATCTAAAGAGTCTGTAACACTGGTAAAATGTGTGAAGAAGAGACGATCAACTAGGAGGCACTGAGGCTTCTCTGATCAGATCTCTGTGCATCACAGACGAAGGGTTCTCACTTCATTCAAGAGTCGCTCAGAAGGTTTTCTCTCCTTGGGTGCAGATCCATCAACATCAATACTGCTTGACAAACTTGGACAAACTTCTTGACGGTCTCATTTGAGAAACTCTTGCTCTTTGTGGGATCATTTCAGGCAATCATTTGAAAGGCCAGGATGCATGTGGTTCAAACTTCTGGATTACATATCTATTTTACATCTCTAAAAAAGGATTTCACAGGAAGGATCTCATTCCAAATATTGATCAATTCCTTTTCCCATTTCCAAGCAGAGTTTAAAAGTTGTCTCTTTGATCAATAATTGTCAGAAACAAAAATTATGTTTACTTATGAAATGATGTTACTTATGACTGTTTCATCAGGAGCAGCAAGATGGAGTCTGTTGGAAATTCTTTAACAATGGGATGGTGATCAAAAAACAATTAATAGACTTGTACAATGTCTGCTGGACAACTGACATGTGCTGGGTTCCAATTCGCATACTATCCATCCTAAATACAATTTGAAAATTGTATTAATATGTCCCAATGCATAGTATGTTGAAAAGAGTATGACAATAGGTTGCCGGATGGTGTACTTTTCAATTAGAAATTCAAAATGGAGAACCGTCCGTAATCTAACCACAAATATTGCCCACAGTGCATTGTGCATTGGATGTGAATTTGAGTAGAACTACAAACTTGGGAAAAAAGTAAACAAACTACGAACATGGCAGACAAGCGAGACCAACCGTCAAGTAGAGAGGCTTCGGTAAAGTTGTTTGAATGACCATTAATTAATATTTAGCCAACTGTAAAAAAATATTTAAATAATACTTTCTCTGTTATATTTCATCTGCAACAACAATGTGAACCTATGTAAAAACATTTTTAGACATTAGCTTCTGAATGCATAACTAAAGGACAAGCTCTGCAGCTTTTTTAAAAAGTCTTCATTTTCAGGGGTTAAAAACTCTGGGGTGGTGTAGATGGAAAGTGTAATGGTAGAAAAAGTTATGTTTTAAAACCCAAAACAAATTACTGTAAATGGGCCTGAGGCAGGGTGACATCCACATGGGTGATGACTGAGGGGTTGTTTGTCCAAAGTGTTGCAGTAGGGTCCAAAAAGCTTCCACCAAGCATCCAGGAAAGCCTATATACAGTATATGAAGAGAATGGAGGACTCCTTTAACCTCCCCTGTAAAAAAACTCACCTTGTAGGGGAAAAAAGACTGAAAAAAAGTATTTGCTGGCAAAGAGCACAAGCTTTCAAACACGAAAATGCACTGAGGTCTTGTGCTCTTCAATCCTCAATCAATAGGCTTTTAAAGGAATAGTTCACCCAAAAAATAAATATTTACTCACTATTTACTCACCATCCAATGGTTACAAATCTTTGTAAGTTTCTTTATTCTGTTGAACACTAAAGAACCTTATTGGCCAGTGAGGTATCCCAGGTACTCCACAAGCAGTGAAGGTTCCATGAGTAAAACTGAAACTTTTTTTTTGTTTTTGCCAGAGATAAAAGCTTATGAAGGTCAACAGCATCCATTGTCTCTCTGCCAACGTGTCTTTACCTTCTGAGAAACCTTTTTTTTTTTTTTGGGAAAAAGCTTCCAAGTGTACAGTAAACGTGCCAGTCATTAAATTCCAACAGCAAAATGGTTGCCATGACCTCCAACCCAAATTACACATTTTAGCCACACAAAACAAAGTAATGGTAAATGATGAAACTAGAGGTCAAGGCAGTTGTCATTATCGGAGAATTTTCCATTGAGGTGTTTATAGCTTTGAGCCAATTCACTGGTGAGAGGGCTACATAAAGAATCTTCTCTATATGAATATGGTTTTATGGAATAGGCTGTTTCAGAAATATATGACATATTCATGTCTGTGTTTGAAAACTCCCAAGGTTAGGTTAGAAGAACATCCCACATCAACATCAATCAAAACTCCAATGATGTATTGGTATGAATGATGCAAGGACATACAAAGTCTTATGTCCACTTCCAAGAAGCCTTGCTCAAGAATCCTGGTTATAAGATTTTTAGTTTCATAATATTATTTAAGTATACATCCCAGTCCTAGATGTTGATACACATAGACTCTAAAAAAATAATAATAATTATGCAAAAGCAAAATGCCCAATGACAGGGACAGATTGTTGCAAAAAGAATAAATAAAAAACGGTGAGCCTGGGTTTGCGCAGAAGGAACCCTCTGTGGGGCAGTATCAAGGGCAGTATCAAACTTCCGACCAAACGCCTGCAAGTCAAATCAACCACACCCCCTGAATTTCTCATTTGATCGCCCATAACTGCACTGTGTCAAAGGCTTGCTATAATAAATGCAAGCACTTATATTTAAAAACACGCAATAATATACCATCAGTGTGACGTAGGCTGTTTAATAATTTAATATATATTAAAAAAAAACTACTTTAATATGTTTCAATTAACAATCTTTCATACACTTTAAGTTGGGATAATAAGCTATGGTGAGCACAATAATATTTCTCTTATAATGGATTGTTGGTATATTTATTTGTGCCTTCAGAGTGGTAGAAATAACATATGTAAAACATTAAAAATAACATTTACTCACTTCTACATGGCTCCTTCTCAATAAAATAATACTTATTAACATGTACATATATCTTCATAATCTATATGTATAGCTTTTCTAACATGATAAACTTGTCCTTTACCTCACCTGGTACATTTTACTCTTACACTCATTCATTTAACAGACACGTGTAGCCAAAGAGACCTATGAATGAGGGATACAACTATTGATCAATCAAAAAGACCAAAGTTTTAGATAGTGTTAGAAAGAATGAATGAATGAATGAAAGCCATAATAGGGAGCATTTCATTCATTCATTCATTCATTCATTCATTCATTCATTCATTAATCACAGAAAAGATGAGTCTCTTAAATGTTAGGGACAGCAGCTTCAGTAAATTTATTTTGTTTGCCCTTTTTAGCACTTGTTTAGGCTTAGGGCAAGGATTTTAACCAAACAAAAAATATATATACATTGCTCATGGTTATAACCATTTTAACCACTGCTTATTGCTTAGTTCTAGGGGTTACCATGATCCATACATTGTGAACACTGTATTATGCATGCCAGGCCAAAAGCACTTTGCAATGGTTCCCAAAATCCTGTTACACAATGTGAAACAGAACAATTTTAAGTTCAAAATGGAGTCTTGCAAACACTCCCTAATAACTTCATTAATTATTTTTACCAAAAGAAAATGATCGGTTTTATTAGTTGGTCCTCCAAATGAGTGGAGTCCCAGGGTGTCCCAGAAGCAGAGAAAGCACACATTTGGAACAATGAAACCCAAAATTGGGAGATGAAAGGGAAATAAAATGAAAGAACAATAACTTCTTTTTCTCTAGGCACCATTGTGCAGTTGTAAACATCCAACAAAAGTGCTATTAAAAGCACTCACTGTTTTTTTTTTTTTTCCTAAGCTGTGGGAAATGCCCCCAGAATAAAGGAACAATAAAAGTGTAGATGATTCAAAACAGTTTAAGCAAGATACTCATATCATCAATATGAGAAATCCCTGTCCTAAAAGAACAACACACTGACAACAGAGCCAAGTCACAAAAGTCGATACAGATGAAATAAGCTTGATATAAAAAAAATGTGGAATTTCCCTGTTGGATTGTGTGGTGAAGATTATGAACAGTCACCACAATCTCAGTCTCTGCACTGGCATCAATACCATAGATGACTAACCTCATAGCCATCCATCTTCACATTTAGAAGTGCCTCAGAGTGTGTATTTTCGGGTGGGATCAATGATATGCAGGTGGACTGAGTGTGTTACAAACACATTTCATCTAAATAAGAAAAGACAAATGGAAGAGGATGGAGAAAAGGGACTGGCATTCGTGTGCGGTGAACAAGTAAAGAGCTGTCAGACACAGAGGGTTTGGTGAGGAAAAAAAGGGCAGCGGCAATCTGCAAGCAATTCCTGCAGTGTTTTACTTCCGTGGCTTTTAAAAGGGTTGGACATCACTGATATCTGTTTAGCCAAACCAGCACTCAACATTGACTTAAACTGTTTTATTTTTTTTCCCCGCCTCACACACAAACATTCTAGGCCTGAATTGCTCTGTGTGTGGACTCAGAGTCTAAAAATAGCCATCATTTACATGCGGTGGTTCAAATATCCAGGGCTTCTCATATCTCAGCTTTGAGGTTGATTTACCTGTCCCTGTGGGAAAAGGGAGTGTTCGTCCATTCAAGCAGAGCCTGTTTGTGTGTGTGCGTGTGCATGTGTGTGTGTGTGTGTGTGTGTCACCACTGAAGTGCTGATTATCGGGCAGAGGATCAGGTGAGGGGTATCTCAAGGCTATTACGGTCTCAAATTAGGCAATCAAGCTTTGCTGTGCAATTAATTTGGGCTAGTACACATGCTGTCTGATGACAGCACCCTGTGCCATATTAATGGAGAGCTAAATTCAGCGTATAACCAAAACGTGAAACGTATGGGGTGCTGTGTTAAAACACGTTTTCTAAGCACATTAAATAATTACATTTTAGATGCTGGGATACAGCACTTAATACAGTGTAGACATGGTTTACTAAATTATATTTCTTTGCACTTATGTGGCCGTTTACAGTATTTTTAACAGTCACTCTACGTAAGTGTAATGTTGGAGTTGCAGTTTATTGGAGTAAACATGAAGCCAATAAAAATTAAAACAAAAGATGATGCCATAACTTTGCTAAAACCTGATTTGGAACATATGCAAACATAAATCATTAATGTGATTATAACTCACCCCCAGATGGATATGAGGATATGCAACACACGATGCAAGGAATGCAGTCATAACAAGACACATGCAAAGATGAAATAAATGACAGGGTCACAATGGGTGGCCACTAGAAAAAAACTAGGACAGATCTTTCCTTCTAAATTTGGCTATGCATGCCCAAACAAACCAACAGCTCAACATTTGTGAAAAAGGTCAGGATGATGAAAGAGTGCAGGTGGAACAGGGTGAGATTGTGGGGCGGGGTGGGTATGTGTAGTGGAATAGGGTTGGAGAGTAAGGTGGAGCAAGAAGCCAGGGTGGAGACAACAGGGCAAGGAGCCACCCAGGCGACAGACGGCCACCATGGCAGAGCAGGCAGAGCTGGAGACCACCGTGGTAGAGAAAATGGAGCTGGAGACCAGCATACTAGGTTAAGTTATGTATGGCTTCACTGGGAATGACATTGGGCACTGTCTGCCTCTGTAGCCATAATAAGGTAGCTTATATTGCCATAAAATGACAGGCAAATGTTCCAAGGATTCTTTCATTGGCCGTGATAGAGAAGGTAGATAGTTCTGGAATGACTTCATTCGATGTTGCTGTCTCAGAAGGACAAAAGGTGTATGTGGACCAGGGGTCACCAAAATTCTTCCTGGAGCACCAATGTACTGTAGAGTTTAGCTCCAACTTACCTCACCACAGCAGCCTGGAAGTTTCAAGTATACTTAGTAAGACCGTGCTTACAGTAGCATGTTCAGGTGTGTTTGATTACGATTAGGGCTAAAATCTGCAGGAAATCGGCCTTCCAGGACCAAATGTGGTGTTCCGTATTGTGGACCAAATGCCCCAGATAGCAATCCCCATTTTGGGAGCACTGTTTGTTTTTATGAGTACTTAGAGAGCTGATGACGCAGGGCTTAAAAGTACCAATAGGACCAGCCAGCAGATTCAAAACCACATAATAAGATTGGACAAAGCTCTGGAGTTACAACCATGACAAGAAGAGGCTCTGGAGTGGCAGCTGTAATGTGGAGGCTCTGTCGTGGTGGGTGATGTGGAACTACAAGGTTCCTCATCTGCACTTCCCACAGTAAATGGTGAACCATTTAACAACAGCACAAAATCAATGTACTTACCCAGAGTCCAAATAGGGGCATTGTTAGACATTGGGTAATTTCTAAAATCATTTAATCCATGCTAAAAATGTCTTTCAAAGCAAGTCCTTAAAGTCCACTTGGAAAGAAAGCCTATAAAATCCTACAACATAATCCTCTATGGGGTTCATCACCTTGACTGAGGCAAAGCAAAGCAGCTGCTAGTTAAACTTAATAAAATTACAATGACCTGAATTGGCAAGAATTTTACTTAACACTCCTGTTGTCTTTTAATACACATCATTCACCCCTTGGGTCAAAAATGACCCACCTTCACTAAACCTCTAAAATAAAGCAGCTAAGTTTAATTTCAATCCTCAAATCTATTTTGTATGAAGAATCAACCTCATCTTCATCACAATCTCTGTGCATATCTAGGTTTCCCTCATCAGTGTGGAGTACTTCATCAAGGTATAATCAAAGATCACCACTCGTTTTAGACTAAAATAAAGGGTATGTTTTTCTAATGCTAAAAGTACCTGCATAATTATTTTTTTTAGGAAGACAGTATTCAATAAATATATACAATCTTTTTTGGGGGGTCACCAAACTTTGAGATAAATGTTAAACCCAAACAAGGATATTTTGAAGAAAGCTGAAAATATGTAATCATTGACATCCATAGTAGGAAAAACAAATACTACTTTGGAAGTCAATAGTTACAGGTTTCCAGCTTTTCACAAAATGTTTTATTTTGTGTTCAGCAGAAGAAGAAAGTCAAACAGATTTGGAACAAGTTATATTGGCACTCAATGAACAACCATGTGAAATGCTGTATTGCACCAGTAAAAACATGTTCGGTTTCCAATTGCACATCTAAGACTGTATATTCTAGTGGAAAGATAGTGCTTAATGAATTAGCTAAATAATAAATTAATATTAAAAGGGAACTGTGTGTCCTTTATATTTGTATCACTATAACTACCCCTCAGGGCCAAACTGAAAGTATGCAAAAGCTCTCTTTTCTAAAGGGGTTTCAAGTCCATTTGCATTTTGCCTAGTAATGTCATTTAGCCATGACTGCTTTCATAATTCACAACAATAGTTTATTACTTAATTAAAATTGCATGCAAAATGAAACATTGTCAAACTTATTAGCATTTCAATTTGATAAATGCTAATAGCATTTCGTAATAAGTACAAAAACGTTTGTTTGTCATTGAGCTGAACAATGAACACTCACTGCAGGGACTGTTCCTTAAAGTGACCTCAGGGTAAATGGCTATAGTCAGGATTTTAATAATTCTAAAAGGATTAAATAATAAATTATTGTTTTGCTTGTTTTCTTTTGATTTTTACTCTAAAACACTTGGAATATGGTATGCTTCACATGGGACCATTCTGTGACCATTCCAAGTTAAGAAAATTTGACCTTTTTTTTTTGTTTTTATTAAAAAAAAAAAAATCATTATCTGAACCACGGCAACTTAATAAAATACCCCTGATAGGATAAAACCCCACAAATTGTATCTGATCCTTTACCAGTTGGCAAGCATGTGTATGGAGCTCATTGGTAATTAGGTGTGTCATTGAACTCCTGTTTTTCAAGCTCATGCCAATAAAACACAGGCCTTGAATTAAGGTTAAAGCTGATGTGAACAAATTTCCCATGTTAAAATATTATCCTTTATCCCTCCTGAATGTGCAGAGTCAACTGTAACTACACTGTGTAAGCCATTTGTAATTTGAGTTAAAAGGTGTAAACAAATCCTGACACAGCAACCTCAACTAATATGTTTTGAAGTCATGATGTCAATTAAACAGCTCTAATGTATATGTCATTGCAAACTGGAACAAAGCCTCAGTTTATTCACAGATGAGTGAGAAAAAAAAAAATATCATGAATCACATGTCAGATTCAGCTGGCAGCGGTCAACAGATTTTATAATGAGACATTTTCTTGATAAAAATAAAATGTCATTACTTCAATGCATTAGTCAAACAACATAATTCCAGTCACTGTACATCATATATTAAAGCCATTATGTGCTGAAATGCAGTAATTTGGAGAAAAGAGCATAATTTTATATGAAAGCTGCAAAGTGCACACCCATCAGTGTTAATTTAATCCATTTCGACTGACTTAAAAGTTCCTTAGCCACTTATGTGTTGTTAATTTGTAATTTTATAAAATTTAAGTACAGTACTTAGATGCAAGAGTGTATTGATTGTACAGTAGTGTACTTAGAAAATGTTATAATGAAAGAAATCTTGCTCCTCGATTATGGTCATTTACCACGACACAAAACCAGTCACACCAAGGAACTTATTAACGATTCAAGGGAGATCAGTGTGAAGCAAATCAGGTGTGTATGTGCATGTCACTGTGAAAGGAGCTCTACTTTAATTTCGCCGTCTGGCCAACATGCAGTTCAACTGATAATGAATCCGTCAGTGTTGTCATCCCTAAGGAGCCCTGACAATGCTGCAACAGAAGGTTAATAAACCACAGCCTGTCAAAATTAACAGCAAAGAATGATTTTAATGTATTTTTAATTCACTAATACTTCGCACTGTTGTGTACAATATTAGCTTTCTGGACCAGAGGCAGCCACTAACATTCTCATAAAAGTCTGAAATAAACTGCTTATGAATTTGCTACTGGCAAAATAAGAATGAAAGCTTAATAAGATGCATATCTGTCGTGTGATACATGAGTCATAGTGGAGGCTTTGGAGAATGCCAAGGCAGAGAAAATGTGTATGGCTTAATGAATAAACCCTCGGCAGACACTTGCAATTACCTTCTCATAAGATGAAATTAAAATCAACCCATGCTACCAAACTAAATGCAAGTTGGTGTACAAGTTCGCAGCTAACAAAATAGTCTTACTAACGCTTGAGACCACTATGCAATTTTTTTTTATGCAAAGTCTACTAGAACATGGCTAAAACAAAGCTAAATTTGGACTGTCAGTTAAAATCTAATAGTGCAAAACTAAACTAGTCATCAATTACAGAGGAATGCTACACGTGAAGTCTGTCTAATCGCTATATTTGATGACTAGTCTAGTTTTGGACTATTTTTCGACATCTATTAGATTTCCACTGACAGCTTAAATTTTGTATTCAGTGCGCTGATAAGCCGGCTTTTATGAGAAGATTTTTCCGCTTCCGATTTAGATTTTAAAATATGGAGTTCGATGAGTTGGATGAACCTGTCATCTGTCAGTGAACGGCAAACGAAACCTGTCAGTGAATGGCAAACGAAAACATTCCATACCTCAAAACTAAAAGAGAACATATTGTACAGTCGGAAGTGTAGCATGCATTCATAACGTTTTTTTTTAAGTAAGTGACGCTACTTTGAATGAGTCCGATTTACTATACATTAACTCCGTTTCACGAAAGACGAAGTTAAGATGGCATTCTTCTATCCCACACAGATGCTAAGAGGATAAACCAGAGATGAATAAGAGCCCAAGACCTTGAGTATGGTGAAAATGAATGAATGACAGCTTCTAAAAGTGTCCGACAGACATCCCCTTTTTGCCCAGTAGACCTACCTTGTGTTTTATGTAAGCTATTTTTTAAAAGATAAATATAATGTATAAAACTATACATTATTTATATTACTTCATATTACCTATACGTCTGATAAGCTTTTTATACACAATGCACAGATATTGATGTTTCATAATGTTTTTACACTACATTATTTGAATGTAACAAGCTTAGTTTACAATGTTTGAAATGTTTACATTGTTCTACTTACATTGAATCTAAATCCCAAATATCAGAAATGACAACAGATTGTTCAGATTTAATTAATGTCAATTTTAATGTTATTGATTAATGCACTTACTTGACAGATTTCATCAATTAATTTTCCTTATGCTTAGTCCCTGGTTTACCACAGTGGAATGAACCACCACTTACTTGACAGATTTATGTATTTTTAATTTTAGGTGGATTGTGTAATGTGTTTTATGTTTGGTAAAATAATTTCTAATACCATCTTTAGTGATTTTTCAACTGGTTCCTGAATCTGATTGGCTGATAGCCGTGCAATATTCTGCCAGTAACAGCACTTGACCAGCCTCTTCACCCTTATGTATTACTCTGCCCACATACAGCAACAAGGACACTCTACAGTTTGACAAATATTGCTGCTGTTGGACAACATAATGTACTTTTGAGGCTTTTTTAGTCGAGAATGTAGTTGTTTAGATTGCAACTATGCAGTTTATTTATAAGGATAGTCCCTATTTTAAAATTAGCCTGTCATTGAGCAGACCAAAAGCAGTTGACGTCCATCCACAAGATGGCGATAGAGACCGCATAATAAGCCCTTAGAGGAGGAAAAATACAGCGTAATTTTAAACCACAGCTGATCAAATTATTATAAAACTGGTAAGTGACTTTTTAAGTCGATCTCTCTCTTTTGTATGTTGTAGTGCTGTGGTTATACCATAGTAATTGTAGTGTGTTGAGTGTGAGATGGGACTCATCTTAAAGTCTTAAAACCGGAGTTGGCCAACTGTTTCTAATGAGTCTCCTGTTTTCGCTGCTGCAAACTAGTAAACAGAAAGAAGAAATGCCCGCATGTGTTTAGCGTTTTTCCTTATCACAAACACAGCAGTAATCTGGTAGTGATTGCGTTGCTTTGGCTTTTTTGGGGTTAATTATTGTGATCTCCTGATTGCAACAGAGAAATACTGGGAAATCTCTGTAGACTGATGGCATTTCATGCCGTTCAGCCTTATAATCTAAAAATGTCAGCAAAATCACCTGTCCCCCTTCATACGGGAACTTCAACGTGTGTCTGGAACAGACTATGGGAGTACGTCAGACAACCAATCACTCTGAAGAGTAAGAAAACGGGCCAATGAAATGCCAAATTGAATTGGCAGAACTCTGCTCCACAGCTGGCAGCAATGAGCCATCAGCGCTATATAAGCTGCACGGTGTGGAGTGAGCCTCAGAATTTAATTACTTCAGAGCCTCTCACAGAGACTGAAGACACTCTATCTGCCAACCTGATTTCAAAACTGAAACCAGTTTACTCACCAGTGTGGGAGATGACGCGACAGCGTCAGTCGATCTGGGCTTCCTGTCCCCTGGGCGTTTCGCTGGTGTGCACAAAAGAGCAGTTTCCATTAAAAGAGGAGATTCCCTAAGAGAACAACACAGTCAATCAACACGTCTTTTTCAAGACGCTGTTCTGACTGTGCGTTTCTGGATGCGGTGGTTCCTATCTCCGGATGATGGGCATGGGTATCGCATCACACGTCTGGGGGTCCAGCATGTCGATGCGGTGCTCGCGGACAGCTCATGCTCTCACTGTGAGAGCATGGCTGTTGCACAGCTGAGATCGCGGCTTCCAAGCCACCCCCGTTGCTCCCCGTGAAAGCACGCGGGCAGATCTGAGGATTACAGTGGGGGCTTATTCGTCGCCTCCGGGCCCGCGGACCCCCAACTCCTCCACAGCGTGCTCCATCCAAGCTTCGAGTGGTGGTGCGGTTCATCCCCCAGGATGCCCGTGCTTCCGCTTGATGACACCGGAGATCAGATGTCCATCGTGACATCGGAGGGCGAGCTGTCATGCTCAGATGACAGACCGGGCTCGCTTCCATCCTACGGGGTGCAATGCGTAGTCACGTTTCTCGAATCAGACATGATGGCTGCGCTTCCTGGGCTGCTTCGGTGGTGTGGCTGGAGATGGCTTGTCCCCCAGTGTCACCGCCGGACCGACTAGAGGTGTGGTGTGCGAGCTGATGTAAGATGAATCTTCCAGCTCCCGTCCACTTCTTCCCAGGGGCGCACAGCGAGCGCACGCTGGGATAGAGGGCGTTTTTCTCTGCCCGGTCCTCGTGCGCTTCTGCCTTCACCTCCCCTGATGGCGAGGCGGCCAGTGGGTACGAAGCTATTCCTCAGGTGGTTGGCGCCACCTGGAGGGGTAAGCTGAGACCCCCGTCCAAGGCGGGTGGGTTTTCTGTGTCTCTCATGGCCAGAGCCCACACCGTTGCGGGCCATGCCGCTTCTGCCCTGCACCACGGCACCTGCTGTGCTGCACAGGGGTGGTTCTTCCCCAGGCTTATGCGTAAGCACCGCACGGTGGTCAACTATGCTCTCATGACCTTCAAGTCGGCCGCCCGTGCCCTGGGGAGGACGATGGCCACACAGTGGTCCGGAAATGCCACCCTTGGCTTACCCTGGAGATATGCGCTGCGCCGACAAAGTACACTTTCTTGGTGTGCCCATATCCCAGGCAGGCCTACTCGGCTACACTGTCGGGGACTTTACCCAGGAGTCCTCGGTGGTGAGAGATCAGCCGTGCGCGATGGAGCGGGTCATCTCCTGGTGGGCTCGGAAAACTGCTCCCCCACCAGACCCGTCTGCGCTGGCTGTTCTTCGCCGAGAGCGCTCTTCCCGCGGCTCTAAAATGCTCTGCCGTCACAGCCCGTTACACTGGCTAGTGAACGCGCCGAGCCTCGCCGCAGGAAGTTGACGCTCCCGTCATAGGTCGCCGTAAAGTCCGGTAATCGGACCGCGAAGCGAACCTAAGGCGGGCCACTTGGAGAGGAGGAGAACCGTTCTTTCCCTAGTGGAGGGCTGGGGCTCCCCCGCGAACGAATGTAGCGATCCGAAAAGAGCGGCTTTTCCTCCCTCTGGGTGTGGAAGCCCAATTGCTGCCAGTATGGGACGCACTGCCTTCCAGCTCTCAGCTTTGGTGCACTTCGCCACAGGCTTTGAGGGCGCCAGAGGATAATCTCCTTTCTCGCACCTCCAGCCTCTCCGTGGGATCCTGGGAGGAAGGTAAGAGACTCTCTCTTATTTTCAGCTCTTCCTCGGGCCGCTCTGCTTCCCGGGGTGAGCACTCCCCTCCTGAGCTGCCCCTCCATTGGCATGTCATTGTTCAGTCCGATGGTGCCATTAGCGCGGGCTCTGCCAGCCTGGTTAGCGCTGCCCAGCCCATCGCGGTGGCTCATGCGGACGATCAGACTCGGCTATGCGATTCAATTCGCTATCCACCCTCCCAGGTTCACGGGTGTTCATACTACGAGGGTTCCCTCGAGAGCGCCCCTGTCTTGCGAGAGGAGATTGCTGTCCTCCTGGCGAAGGATGCAATCGAGCAAGTCCCTCCAGCCGAGATGAAATGTGGGTTTTACAGCCCGTACTTCATCGTGCCGAAGAAGAACGAAGGGTTATACCAATCCTATCTGCACGTTTTGATCTGTCATCCATTCAGGATGCTGATCAGGGTGCTCATGCAGAAACGCATCCCCCAGTGCGTCCGTTCGCGGGATTGGTTGCAGCTATAGACCTGAAGGATGCTCACTCCATGTCTCGCTCTCTCCCTCCTAAAGTGCGACGGGGCCCGAGCATGGCAGTAAATGGTCCTCCCCTTCGGGCTCTCCCTGTTCCATGCGTGGAGGATGCCCTGTGTCTCTTCGACGCATGCACATCTGCATTTTTGATTATTCTTTGACTGGGTTATTTTTTTTTTTCAGACCTTGAATTAGTCGATTATGCATAGGGACCTGGTGCTCTGGCACCTCGGCCTGTTGGGGTTTCGGGTCAACGGAGAATGAGCAAGCTCTCCCCCGGGCAGAGCTTCTCTCATCTCAGGTTGGAGCTGGACCCGGTCTCCATCACGGTGCGCTTTTAGCGCGCTGGGCTAGTGCTGCCCTGTCCGGTTAATTCGGCAGTTATAGTGGTTTCACTGAAGTTTTTCAGAGGCTCCTGGAGCATATGACATTTGGTAGCCGCTATCACGCCGCTCAATTGTTCATATGAGACCACTTCAGCGCTGGCTTCGCGATCGGGTCCCCAGATGGGCATGGCGCGCGGAGACGCACCGGGTGTCCATCACTACTCTGTGTCTCCGCACCTTCAGCCCCTGGATGGACCTTGCCTTCTACGGGCCTGGGTGCCCTTAGAATAAGTGTCCAGTAAAGCTGTCATTCTGACAGATGCTTCCAGTACTGGCTGGTGGGCTGTGTATATCGAGCATGCAGCCGCAAGTTTCTAAATTGGACTTCGGTTGCGTTGGCATTCAATTGCCTGGAGTTGTTGGCAGTGTTTCTCGCTCTAAGCCGGTTCCTAGAGGGGGGTCACGGGAGGGGGCACATGTGTTGGTTAGGACGGCCAGCATAGCTGCGATAGCGCACGTCAGCCGTTTGGCTGATGTGTGCTACCGCCGCATGTCTCAGCTCACTCGCCATCTTCCCCTCCGGAGTCATGCGGCTTAATAGCTAGTTCATATCCCATACGAGCTCTACCGTGCCAGCTTACATGCTCTCACGACAGTTACGTTTCTGGGAGAAGGGAGACTCCACCCCACAGTCCAGCTGTTATGGGCACGCTTCAGAGAGGCTCAGGACATCCTGCCGCTTCTCCTGAGCGGCCCTTCGCCAGATGCTTTCCCTGCTCTGCACGGATGCGCTGGCTCTCAGCTGGCCCCGGGTTTACGCAATATGTGTTTTCCCCAGTGAGCCTGCGTGTGCAGACTCTGTGCAAGGTCGGGGAGACGAGGTGCGGGTCTCGCTCGTTGCGCCTCCTTGGCCCAACCGGACCCGAGTTTCCAGACTCACACTCCTCGTGATGGCCCTCCCTGACGAATTCCCCGGAAGAAGTACTCCTTTTTCTGGGACGGGCACCCTCTGGCACCCGCGCAGCTTTCTGGAACCCTCATTGAGGGTTTCTAGACAGAGCGCGGTAGACTTAGGTGACCTATCAGTAGATGGTTAACACCGTCACTCAGGCTAGAGCACCCTGTATAGGCAAGCCTATGTCCTGTAGTGGAGTCTATTCGTTGTGTGGAGCTCTTCTCTCTGAAAAGAACCCCGGACATGCCAGATTAGTGTTGTGTTTTCTTCCTTTAGGATAACTGGAGCGCAGGCTGTCACCCTCCAGACTGAAGGTTTGGCATGCTGCCATCCCCGCTCTCTGTGGCGGCGGATGGTACCGTGCTGGGAAAGCATAACCTTATCAGCCGGTTCTTCAGAGGTGCATGGCGCGAGATGGTTAATTCCATCCCCGCCCCCCTCTCTTGCCCTCTCGGGATCTCTCTAGCCCCAGCGGTTATGATTAGGTCCGTTGAGCCACTCGACTCAGTATCTATAAGTTTTCTGTCCATGAAGGCAGCTCTGCTGGTCGCGTTGGTATCAGTCAGGAGGGTTAGGATTCCGGTGGCATTTTCGGTCAGCGAATCGTGCCAGGAATATGGACCGGCCTACTCTCACGTTTACCTGAGACCCCGGTTCAGCTTGTGCCAAGGTTCCTACCACCCCTTTTTTATATTAAAAGTGGTAGTGAGCTGGCAAGCGCTGTCTGCGGAGGAGGCAGACCCAGCCCTTTTATTGTATGTCCGCGCACTGCGCTTAATGTGACACGTAGAGCATACGTCTTTAAGCAGCTCTTTTCTGTTATGATCGGCAGAAGGGAAGAGCCGTATCAAAGCAGAGGTTGGTCCATTTTATAGTTATGCCATTGCCCTCGCCTTATGTGCCAGGGCAAGCTGTGCCCCCTGGGAGAGAGAGCACACTTAAAAAAAAAAAAAAGCGGTGCCTCCTTTTCGGCGTGAGTACGCAGCGCCTCTTAACAGATTATGCAGAGCTGCGGGCTGGGCGACACCTAACACATTCACGAGATTTTATAATCCTTGAGTGGAGTCAGTTTCCTCCCGATTACTGGGTCACTCCGGTCAATCGGGACGAAATTAAACTCGGTGTCAAAAACGCTTGCTGCGCCATGCTCCCTAACCTGGAGATACGTGCGCCTTTTCTATTCTGCTAGTAAGTTTCCCACTTGGCGAACCCTAGAGAATTCCTCCGAGGCTCCCAGCACCCGACTCAGCAGATGAGCCGGGTGCCTGGCTCAGTGTGATGTCTGGTATGCCCACTCTTGGTCTACCCACATGCTGAGGTTCGGTGCCAGCTATGCGTGGTCCCCGATGGTGATCCCATATGCTTATTCAGCCACGGAGTGTTCCCCCTGACCAGGCGGACCCGTGTCTTCCCTACCCGCTAACCAGCTTATCATATGTAGCCCTCCCCCTCCATAGGGCTAGTCCATATGTCCTTATTGCCATCAAGTCTCCCCTCTTGGGTAGCAGGTGGCCTCCGCAGCGTCCTCCCCCTTCGGGGACTGGCACGCTTTCCCAACGTACTGTCGTATTTCTAAAATCCCTAGACTATATTAGCTAGGTAAAAGCACATTTACGATTCCCAATCTAAATTGTAATTATTCCCATGTAATGGTAATTAAGGGCCTAGGGGACGTTGGAATGTTGCGCTCTTGGTGATGCTTGTGCGCCCACGCTATGCTTGGCAAACTTCACATCAGCAGCGTGACGGGCTTAGCTGCTGTGGCGTTTTCCATACAGTCTCCCATAGTCTGTTCCAGACGCACGTTGAAGTTCCCGTATGAAGGGGAACGTCCTGGTTACGTCCGTAACCTACGTTCCCCGAATAAGGGAACGGAGACGTGCGTCTCCACTGCCACAGCAGCTGAGTCTCCAGCTGATTGGCTGAGTAATCGGCTCTTCAGCAGGCAAATTCTGAGGCTCACTCCACAGCGTGCAGCTTATATAGCGCTGATGGCTCATTGCTGCCAGCTGTGGAGCAGAGCTCTGCCAATTCAATTTGGCATTTCATTGGCCCGTTTTCTTACTCTTCAGAGTGATTGGTCGTCTGACGTACTCCCATAGACTTTTCCAGACGCACGTCTCCGTTCCCTTATTCAGGGAACGTGGGTTACGGACGTAACCAGGACGTTTTGTCATCACTTTAGACATTACGCTAGAGAATCATTCAAATACTAGCTCTAAAGTGATGTTGGTGAATGAGCAATGAGGTGAATGAGTTCCTGCTGTTCTGACGTCAGCTGCAGATGTGAATGAATGGCGGAAGAAAGTAGTTCCTCTTACAAAAGGATTTTAAGACTCTCCGTGTTTGATTTTCTTTTTTATATACACGATTTTGTCTTCAAACTGTTATATATATATATATATATATATATATATATATATATATATATTTGAGCAATATCACACTCGTAGCAGTGCAATATGGCTGTATTTCGGCACTGGTGGGAGGCGTGCATTGGCAGTTTACCTTAGTGTCCCACCAGTGCTGATGGCACAATATGACACAAACACAACTATTTTAAGTAGGGATGTACCTATGTATCATGCAATATTGGATTAATTAAAACCTGTCCGAATAGTTTCAATGATTATGAAAAGCAGATACGAATAGGTAATAATTACATGGAAGCAATAGGTGGCACTTTTCTGAATAATGCAACATTTTCTCTGCAATTCTATTAAAAACCTGCAAAAATATATATAATCTGAAAAAAAAAAAAATATATATATATATATATATATTATCTGAGTTCAATATTTGTAAATGTGTGTGAGGAAAGCAGTTGGTGCACACCATGCTCTAACACTAGCAAAATGTATAATTTACATATAGAAAAAGCACTTGACTTTATTTGTTAAGTTTATTAAATTTATAATACAATTAATTTTATGCAGAGAGAGAAATAATAAAGAAAAAACTAGCTACTGTATGCCATTGACCAATAACAGTATGGGTATTAGAATTGAACTAAATATTTTTTGTTGAATTTGGAACGGGCCAAAAATCCTTAGTGGTGCATCTCTAATTAACGTTTAAACATTCCATAAAGTAATTTTATAAAATATGATTTAAATTTGGAGGCTGGTCGAGTGCTGTTACTGCTACTTTAATGAGTCAATAAAATCAAGTTTTTAAAAATATATTTTAAGGAGACATAACATTATAGCAAAAGAATTCCAAGAACGGCAAGTGATTCACTTGTCATATAATTTTAAATGATACAGTATATGCATGACAGACTGAGACATGGAAGCTCAGATAAAAACAGACACATGAAAAAGACATATGAAAGTGTCCTTCAGAGGACATCTGTATTGTTGTCACTGACCTTAAGATATCATTTCACTTATTGATTCAGCTCCTGTAAGCTACATTATAGTCTCGGATTTCTCCGGACTTGTGCTTCGAAGTGACCTACACAGTGACATTTGAAATACATGTACAAGTTGATTCTCAGATTTCTTAGGACGTAGCCTTAAATATTATTTTAAATAATGCAACACACTTTTCAGGTCACCTTAATAGTATTTGGCACTTTTGTCTGGTTTAGAAAAGAACCAGTGAATCCCATTTTATGTTTTATACATTATTTATTAAGTCATAAATTATTTCAAAACTACCAAGGGTTTATGCGAGGACAGAAAATATCAGATTTTTCTCAAGAAGTGTTTTAAGAATTGCTAATTTGTTTCATTTTGTCTCATTTGTTTCATTCTTCCTCTTTGGAATAGCAAATAAATACAGCGGAATTGCATTGTTGCTGTTCAGAATTTATTTCAGGCATGGCTGCTTGTCTCTCAGTCTCCAAAAAAAACCAAGCACAACTTTCTTAATGTGTGACCTTATGATAGCCAAACTGAAACTAACCTTGCCTGACATGAAGAAATCCCACCAATACTATTATGTCCTTTAGTGCAGAAAAAAGAGAGAGGTTTATAGACGATGCAGTGCTCGGAACTTGCATTAAAAATGCATTTTAATGGCCGTGTTTAACAGAGGGGCTCTAATCTAGAGCTATGATCTACTCATACATACACTCAAGGTCATTCAGGCTTGGCAAAATGCTCAAATTGCTAATGGTGAGTGTTTGCTGCTCTAATTCCGAATCATTTATAACAGGTGCTGGTTTAAGAAGCACAGGTTTACCCAGATCATCATGGCTGACTGAGGCTGGGACTTGCTTTTTCCATACAGCCTGCAAAACTGTTTTCATTTGTCCATCTCTGGTGACAGTGTTACACTTAATTCCAGAACATCAGGGAAATGTACAAATTAAACATGCATTCAAAAGAATGGACTTTTGATTACAAATAGTGGCATTCCGAATTTCCCAAGTTGTTTCCAAAAAAGTTTGAGATAATTGGTGGTGTTTTTCCTGATCATCAGTTATTTTAGGTTTTAATCAATCAATCAATCCATCCATCCATCCATTCATCCATTATCATTAATTAATATTGAATTAAAATTTATCCATTCATTCGTTAGTTTGTTTTTGTTTTTTCAATTATACGTGTATAATGCTTATGTACAATAATTAAATATGCATTTCATTATTAAATATGTCATTATTACTATGAATATTTACATGTAACTCAATAAACTTTCATTCCCATTCATATGGGCCCATTTTCGGGCCCATTCATATCCTTTGGTACAGAAGCACACGTTTTTCCATGCTGAATAATTTAAACACACTTTCAGTTTTCATTCAATTTGAAAACATTTCCATTCTCCTTCGGTAACTATCTTATAATGTATGGTTCCACTGTATTTTCATACAGTAATATTTTCATATGTTATATGTCAGCAAGAAGGTGCAAATGAGGCCATATGAATAGGCCAAATACCATGTCTAAATCTGTGCTGATGTCGGCGAGCCGTTGGGGGCCTTTAAAAGGTCAGGCATGATTCAAAGATCATACTGGGTGAAAATAACTCCATTTATACTCAGTGCACTTGTGCTTCTGTAATCTATATAAAACATTGTCTCAACTAACAGTCATAACCCTTTACATTTTATCAATGATAAGATTAAAGGTAATAAGTATACTTTGAAATAATTGTTATTGTATTTAGTTAGTTAGGTCAGGGTGTGCATTTACTATGAAATGCTTTAAGACACGTGCATGTTGAATTGCTAAATCTAATGACAAAATGTCATATTGCCTGTAGAAAAGACACAGTATCAGGTGAAAAAAAAAAAAAAAATTATAAAAACTCTGGACAGGGTGAATATTTTTTTTTAGAAACTTTGGTAACATTGTAGTCTTGTGGCCACACGTTTTTGTTGAGTTTTCAGAGTTTATCTATCTTATATATTTGTCTATTTGTTTGTTTGTTTGTTATTTACAAAGTACAATAAGGCTGCTACATTCTATAAAATTGTGTGTTGTTGTTGTTTGTTTTCCTCACTTTCAGAAGAGTTAAATGTTACAATGGATTTTAGTTTAGTTAAGCATAATCTACATTTTTATATATGCCAAACAGCAGAGGAAATGTGCACAAACTTTTATGCAATAGTTGACCTTTTAAAATTCAAACGCCTTTTGATAAATCCATCTTTTTCTTCTTTTTTTTTCCCTCACCCTGATCCTTCATGGTAATCACCTCTAATTTATGTAACACGCTTGTAATTTGCAGGATTGTGTGATTTAAGAGAAGACAATGTTTGTTAAAAGTCTGAATGCATTAACCAGCGGAGCAGAAATGAAACATATGTTCCATTTCCTCTGATGTCTTCAAAAGCCATTCATTCAACTCCAAATATAATCCTGCTGTGCTCTGGAGATTACGATATTTTGCATGCTAATACCCTCCTGTGCAATTTTAAGCATTAATAACTGGAGAGATTACGTGCTGACATGCTTCTCGGTCTTTTTCCTTTTACAATCTGTCCTCCAACAATGCACATACAGTCAGAGATGAGTGGAGCACTTTAGGTCAAGCCAAGTTTGTGTTATGCAGAAGTTTAAGAGTGTTTTGTAATATTATACAGTGTTTGCGCCCTTCTGCATATGTGGCAATGTCAGATAAAGATATCTGATAGATAATGTTTGTAATAAATGTGAAATAATGATTAAATTGCATTCAGTTTAAATCAAATAGCAGTCTGTCAAGGAAATACCCAGTGAAATATAATTAAATATAAACAGTTCCTATGGATTTGCTTTGGTTTGGCCAGTCAGTGTTGAAAAGCACATCTATTTATAATTTGAGCAATTTTGTGTCACACATTTGCCATTATTGTTTATTGTATATGAAAGAAAGAAAGAAAGAAAAATATATATAGGCTAGTGGTATTATGTCTACAGCTATGAAATGTGTGTATATATATATATATATATATTAGGAGACGACTTAAAAATGCTTACATTTTATGTATTTATTAGGAATTTTCTTTATATATATATATATATATATATATGAGCAATATCACAGAGTGGCAGTGCGATATGGCTGTATATCGGCACCGGTGGGAGGCACGCCATGGCTCGAGGCCGCAGGCCGAGTGCCTTATACCCCACACCAGTGATGATATACAACCATATCACACTGCTACGAGTGTGATATTGTGTTTATACACAGTTTAGCGGCATAATCATGTGTATAAAAAAGAAAATCAAGCACAGAGTGTCTCAAAAACCTTTCTGTACGAGGAACTACTTTCTTCCGCCACTCATTCACATAGCAGCTGACCGTCAGAACAGCAGAAACTGTTGTCAGTTCACAAACGTCACATTAGAACTAATATTTGAATGATTCTCTACCTTAATGTCTAAAGTGATGACAAAACACATCATTTTTGCTCACATTTTAATATTAAAAGGCTGAACAGCATGCCATCAATCTACAGAGATTTATCAGTATTTCTCTGTTGCAATCAAGATAACACTACAATTACCCAGAAAAAGCCAAAGCAAAGCAAACACTACCAGTGTCTGTGGTATAAATACAGCACTACAAAATACAAAAGGAAGAGATCAACTTAGAATGTCACTTATCTGATTTATAATGATTTGTTTAGCTGTAGTTTGAAACTTATGTTGAGAAAACACTGAGTTTTTCTCCCTCTAAGGCCTTATTATGCAGTCTCTGTCGTCATCTTGTGGCGGAACGTCAACCGTCACTTTCTTTGGTCTGCTCAGACAGGCTGATGCGGCCGATGCACTAAATCTCCGAAATTATAAATATTTTAAAATAGGCACTATACTTATAAATAAACTGCATAGTTGCAATCTAAACAACTACATTCTCGACTAAAAAAGCCTCAAAAGTACATTACGTTGTCCAACAGCAGCAATATTTCTGCTTGTTGCTGTATGTGGGCGGAGTAACACACAAGGGTGAAGAGTGAAGAGGCTGTATGAGTGCTGTTATTTGCAGAATATCGCACGGCTATCAGCCAATCAGATGTGTGTGCAATTTTTCAGAAAATGACAATGCTTGAATAAAATATTCATTCCTTTATTCATTCACTCATTCATTCATTCATTCATTCATTCATTAATTCATTCATTCATTTGTTTGTAAAATATAAAATGTGCTGATCAATAAGAAAAAAAAATATGCTTCATATATTACTGTGCTTTTTTTTAGTGGCATTTTTTATCTTGTTGAGCGACATGTCATTTTTGTATTTTATTTCCTTACTATTATTATTATTATTATTATTGTTATTATTTATTTTTTTATGTTATGTTACCCTCTCTGAGCTGGGAAGCTATAAACAAGCCCACACCAGCCCGCCACCTCTCACCTTGGGACACTCACATATATTAGTGTTCTTTTCTTTTCAGTGGCATTTTTTATCTTGTTGTCATGTCATTTTTGTATTTTATTTACTTATTATTATTATTATTATTAATTTTATTTTTTGTTATGTTATGTTACCCTCTCTGAGCTGGAGAGCTATAAACAAGTCCACACCAGCCCGCCACCTCTCACCTTAAGACACTCCAGCCCTTCTCGAGAAGTTGAGTTCCAGAACCCAAAATGTGTGTAGGTGAGAGGTGAGGCCGTTAGACACTGTGAGAGAGCTGGTGCCATTCAACCCCCCACACAAGTTCAGGCTTCTTTCCTCCCAGTAAGATTCATTCATTCATTCATTCATTCATTCATTTATTCATTTATTTATTTATTTATTCATTCATTTTCTTTTTGGCTTAGTCCCTTTATTAATCAGGGGTCACAATAGCGGAATGAACCGCCAACTTATCCAGCATGTTTTATGCAGCGAATGCCCTTCCAGCCACAACCCAGCACTGGGACACAACCATACACTCTTGCATTCACACACACACACTACAGCCAATTTAGCTTATTAAATTCACCTATAGCGCATATCTTTGAACTGTGGGGGAAACCGGAGCACACGGAGGAAACCCACGCTAACACGGGGAGAACATGCAAACTCCACACAGAAATGCCAACTGACCCAGCCGGGGCTCGAACCAGCGACCTTCTTCCTGTGAGACAGTGCTAACCAATGAGCCACCGTGTCGCCTTATTTATTTATTATTCATTTATTTTTATCATTATCCATTTATGAAGTAAAACCTTTAATTCCAGCATCTGCCAAATGACTATTTCTTTACAGCAAAACCCAAAATTGGCCTATGTTCAACCAACATGCTCTGGCTGCAGTCTGGGTCATTTTGTGGAACTGAAAAAGGTGAGAGATTGTCATTGTACTGCTCTCAACCATGTTGGACAGGGTTGTGTTTTCCTCCACCTCACTGACTCTTCACTGGTTCAGCTGAATCGTGCAAGGCTTTCTGGGAGCTCCAGGTCCAGATGGCAAAAAAAGTAACATAATTATTCAGCCCATTAGCCAGCCTAATTAAACAGTCACCTCACACAGCTCCATCACCATCACACACACACGCACACACACGCACAGTTATATCTGCCTGCATCATAGCTTATGGCTTACATACTTTAATCACATGCTATTTATTTATTTATTGGTTTTATCTCTCAGTGGGCTTAAAAATAGCAGTGTTGGGGAAAACTGCAGCTCGCTAGTTTACAAGCAAGTCCTAATTTAGTTCTACAGTCTAAATTGCCCTTTAGAAAATCCTACACTACAAAGACTTACAGTACAGGCTACTGAAGATTTTTTAAGTAGGCTGTATATGATTAAATATGTGAAACAAATGGATTACTGGCGTGCTTTATTTAGATTTTGACTTATTTTGAGTTGTTTATTATTTTTATTTTCTGTCTGGGTGGTCTAATATTGCCCATATTTACATTATTCTTTCACATTTGAGTTGGCAAAATCATTAGAGCCTTATTTAATTAAGACTTCTGGTCTCCTTCACTTATTCTGATTTAGAAGTTTTAAAACAATCACAAAAGAGTTTACTTCCACATTGCAGAATAAGGTAACTAACATCCTGATCTGGACACTGTGGAGGCCATTTCATGACTCATAAGTATGATGTTTCATAAGCTGTGTTTCAATCAAATTAGACTATAATCAAATAAACTGAAAAGCAGATAAAGTCTAAATTAATCATGTAAAATTAACATATGTGATAAACTTGGAATCTTTTGCAAAATGCATATGGGTAATTGGACAGAAAAACAGACAGACAGACAAATGGAAGGGCGGTTTTATGAACAAGAACAGATGCTAACTGAGGGAAGTGGTTCATTTTATTGTGATGGTGAAATGGCAGGTGTTCAGAATCCTTGAGAATTTGAAAGGGCCGGACGGCACAGACAAGCCTCTGACATCATGTCCTAACAACACACAACATGACAAATATTCCACAAGCAATTTGGCTGTGCACATCAGACGTGACATCACAGATACATTTAAATATCACTGTCATTCAGAAGAGCAGAATATTGAACAACACCCCAAGTCCCAACAAAATAGACAGTTTTATATCTAATTAATAAATAAATATCATTATTATGATTATTAAAACTGTATGCTGAGTGACTGTTGTTGTTGAGTTACAGTTAACATGTAGGTCTAAACTGTGTTTGCTAGTTTTTTGTTTTTTTTCAAGATCTGAATTTAATTTTCTGCTGTCCCTTTCAGTTTGGCAGTGAATGTCAAATAAAATAGTATTTAAACTCACATTGGTAACATTTAAGACTGCATAAAGCACATAAACAGCACCTGAGGTGAACATTGTAGTTTATGCTGCGGTTCAGCCACAACTTTGCAGAAATAGAAACTGTTTCTAAAAATGTGCGTCAACATCATGGATGGTTAGAACAAAAACTCCAAGATAGCTTTTATTGCATCACATTGTGTGTACCTGTAGTTAGGACATGGTGTGACAGCTAGGTTATCATAATTGTTTTTTTTATTTTTATTTTTTTTTATGATTTGTTTGCCTGCATGCTCACTTTTTCATTCATTTAGTTGTTTTTATTATATACTTATTTATTTACTCTTGTTTTTTTTCTCAGCATGGCTAGTTTAAATGTCATATAAATGTTTAAATGCTACTTTTTTACTCATAATCACAAGTTAGTGCACTTACAGGGCTGGTTTGTGGCAGGAAGGGCATCTGCTGGTAAAAGACATGCCAAAATAATTGGTAGTTCATTCTGCTGTGGTGACCCCTAAAGCAGGTACTAAGCTGATAGAACGTGAGTGAGTGAGTGAGTGAGTGAGTGAATGTTTTTCTTAGAATTTACTTTTATAGATACATCCTCATCTGATGAAACTAATGAAATTATATACAGATGATAAACATTAACCTTTCTGTCGTGTTCAGGTAAAATCTGACCGATTTACAACTTAAAACACTCATAAATATTGTGTTTTACATCTGGTTGCCTCAAGGCCTTATGATATCCTCCACACTGTGCACTTGAACATATAAAAGTGATGATCACCTTTCATTGAATTTTGAGTGTTTTAATCAACCTTGTTACAACTGTGGTGTTCCCGGTCAAAAGTGACCACCATAGGAAATGAATGGGTATCCAGACTATATTTATCCATCAGACAGAAAACATCCCCATACACACCACCCCAACTCTCACTCACTCACTCACTCACTCACTCACTCACTCACTCACTCACTCA
>CAIGQV010016735.1:26588497-26614754 GCA_903798115.1 Danio jaintianensis
TCACTCACTCACTCACTCACTCACTCACTCACTCACTCACTCACTCATTTCAGACTGAACAATGTCTTTTGCAGGTACACATCTCTTTTCCACGCTTATATGCCGATCCTCCAGCCTGATCTCACAAGGAAATGTAACTATTTTACATTTTGTCAGTTTAGTGGCTAATTCGTACGAGTTCAGTCGTACGAAAATGTAAGATTTTTAAAAGGAGGCGTGGCACCCAACCCCACCCTTAAACCCAACTGTCATTGGGGATAAGCAAATTGTACTAAATTGTATGAATGAGATCGTACGAATTCATACAGATTAGCCACTAATTCAATAAGCTATGAATTGCCATGAGATAGTGTTGGATCTTCCAACGTGAATCAACTTCCTGATAAAACAATGTATCATATTTTATGATACAGACTAGACAGGTGTCTGTTATGTGAACCCATCTGTGTGTGTTCCTTTCTTTCTTTCTTTCTTTCAATCTTCGTTCAGCCTATCTCTGGGTCTAGCAAGAGCACTTTTAGCTTAGCGTAGCATCAATTATTTTATTGGATTAGACCGTTATCATCTCGCTCAAAAATGACCAAAGTATAACTAGTGCTAGTTCTTTATCCATGCTCACCGTTTATACCCTCAGTCACTATTTTATTACATTAGTACACTAATATAGTCCAATTGAAGGACTGAATGAAAATTTGAGCACTCAATACACAGGGAAGTATACCGTTTTGTTTGTGCTTTGCTGGTTAACAAATCATTCAGATGGATTAAAATGTCAATTTCTTTGGTCAGACCCTGTGATAGTTATTTTAGCGAGCTGTCTGTTAGTAACGAAACAAAGTATTTTGATTTCTTTCATCTATTGTTCATTTTGTAATACATTTTCAGTGCCTATTTGTATTTTCACTGCAGTTATTTTATGTGTAATTCTATAAATTCATGTTAAACACTACTTTGAGACATTGTTCACAGCTAAAGAATGTTGAATAAAAATTTGAGGGTGAAAAATGTTTTTTTGTGCTAATATAAGAGCAGTTAAAACAGGCTGCTAAACAGAACACTAAAGTAAGGGGCGGGGTGTGAATACGACACGAGGGTTAATGTAGTCAGCAGAAAGGTAGGCAGATAGCTAGATTTAGTTTTGCTGGAACTCAGTGTCAATCACTCCCAACAATTAACACTATTTGTTGGTAGTGAGTGAGAATAGAGAGTTCCAACACAATACTGAATAGTTCAGGCGCATCATGTGACATGACTCTTGTTTAGAATAGTGTTCACAAAAATCTGCTTTTGTGTCCAGGGACTTCACTCTTGTTTCATCTCTCTGTGCAGTGAGTTTAAGACTGCCACATTCAAAGGCAAAGGAAACTGACACCTTCCTGGACAAGCTCAAAATATTGGACTTTATTTTGCTTATAAAGGCGACCCATAAAAGAACAGGCACCTGAGGAACTTTAGCACTTGAATTGTATTCCCAAGATTATAAAATACTTAAGGTGAGACACCAAAGGCACCAAAAATGTGTCAATTTTGTCATTTTTGGCTTTTCATATTTTGTTTCACTTTCAGATAAAATCAAACAAATAAATAAAAATATATCTCTTTAGTTTCCCAGTGATAGGTTGCAGCTGGAAGGGCATCCGCTGCATAAAACATATGCTGGATAAGTTGGCGGTTCATTCCGCTGTGGCGACCCCAGATTAATAAAGGGATTAAGCCGAAAAGAAAATGAATGAATTAATATCTCTCTTTATTTATTTGTGTCTGTATATCTGCATTGCATTTAAAGGCCACTTTCTCAAAATGAGTAGTTTATCTTCACTTCATCACATTCACATAAACCAAAAGTTTTAGTTTTATTCATATCTATATTATAAAGTTGTTTTATTTTTTATTTGCCTGATTATGTACATGTTATGAATACACACACACACACACACACACGCACACACACACACACACTAGCCTTGGACACTGTTTCATGGTTTTAATAAAATAAACATATATGAAGCAGTTGTGATGTTGATGTTTTTAAATTATGATGACTTCAGTACTATTTTTTATGTATGAAAGCTAAAAAAACAAACAAAAAAGTTACCCTTTTGAAGAATGTCAACTGCAAAAACAGTGAAGACAGACTTTAAAGCATTCCCTGAAGACCTGTGCTCAGTTCATCTTTCAACACTGAGACCTTCTTTCCTCAAAGCTGTTTCCATCTCAGAGTATTTTATTATTATAATTATTTGTTTATTTTTTGTTTAGGAAAAAAATAATGGCAAGTGCTATATTCGAATGCAATTAGCATTTAATAAACACCTCTGTTAATGTAAGGAGTAAACACTTTCTTTCTGAAGGTCATTAAACAAAGTAATTCTGGAAACAAAGGAATTATTGCAAAGCATTTGCACAATTGCTTTGTTTTGTTATTGGAACATAACAACCCTAAATCATTAATCTACATTACACTTAGACCAATGTTAGATTAAATATGATATAATTAAAGATCAGAGAGAGCGAGACAGAGAGAGAGAGAGAGAGATGAATACATTTTTAATAACACTGGAACAATATAATATGCACATAAAAAAGCATATAAGAAATTAAAAATATATAAAATTAAGCTTAAAAAATACAATAATCATTCTGTCATATTCTTATTAGCAATATTCTTATTATGAACTGTAAAAAAGAATAAAATGTAAGAAAAAGCTTTAACATCTGACCACATTTGTGTATATTTTCATCACACTTGCAAAAAAAGATAAATACATAAAAACAAAATAATAAAATGCAAGACACTTCATAGAAGAGTGCACAATAAAAGTGACTATGCCAGCTTTTTAAAACACTACATTCAAAGCATGTCAAAGCATATCCTTCATTTTTTTTTTTTTATTATAATTGTGTGGCAGTCTGTTTTGTCTAATTACCATACAATGACTGCACACTAATCAGCACTGCAAATAACCACACAGCATAATGAAGAGTTAAATAGCTCATTTTCTGACACAAAGAGAATTGTCTGAAACAAACCCACTTTGTCAGCCTAATGACTTTTTCCTTAGTCTCCCAGCAAATGTTTACTCTTTCAGCAATCCACCTGATGCAGAGCCAATGAAATTAATGCCTAATGCCACCGTGTTTCACTTCAACTCCTCACTTTTAGACTCTTTTAAGCTATTGTGTTTTTAATTTACCCCAACATTTTATTAGAAATATTGCCTTGGAAATTAATATCCAAAGACCTCAAATACCTCTAGAAACGTGTAGGTACATTATATATTTTGGAAGTAGAGATCAAGTTTGCTTTATTTATATAGCACATTTACAACTGCCACTAACCAAAGTGCATTATAGTAGGGTACATTTAATAGAGATATCAAAAGAAAATTAAATGTAAAATTTAAAAACAACACTGCAATATTAGCAGGCTAAGGGAAAAAAAGTAGGTTTTTAACAGGGACTTAAAAACAGACAGAAACGGGGCTGTCTGAAATCTCTAAAGACAAGCTATTGCACAGTATTTTGCCTGTAACTGCGAATGCCCCTTCCCCTCTATGTTTGAGCCTACAGTGGAGAACAATCAGTAAGGCCTAGTCACAGAGTCTTAGACTTCTGGGTGAAAAGTGAATTGGTGTAATATGCATGTTTATGACACTTTAAGAAAAATCTAGCTGCAGCGTCCTGAATAAGCTGAAGCAGTGATTTGAGACTGAGATATTCCACAATATAGATATCTGCAGTAATATTTGTGATGTAAAAAATGCATTTCTGGTGTTTCAGCTGCAGAATTGTTTAACTTTAGATGTCACAAAAGTAGAGATTTGTAATTGATCCACTGATTGTTGACTTGTGTTGAATTGTGTTTTTGTAGATTAAATATAATGTTTAAACCTTTCAATAATATGTCAATAAAATAAACTTTTATTTGATTAATATTAGATTTTTTATTTAAGCCAAAAATCATTATGATCCATGAAATATATTGTAAATTAAATTAATATAAATAAATAAACAACTATTTTTATATACATTTTTGATTATTAATATGCATTGCTAAGAACTAAATATGAACATCTTTCAAGGCAGTTTTCTTAGTATTTTGATTATTATTTTATTATTCTTATTATTATTATTCATACAAATATCTGTATTTCAGCCAAATATTGTCCTATCCTAAGAAATCATGCATCAATATAATAACTATAATACAGACCCAAATATAGTATATTTCATTAGTAATATATTCAGTAGAGAAAGTCACTTTCCAGAATCTTGAATCTTGTGTCTAGTCACAGTATCTCCTAGCATAAGCTAATAAGGGCCATGCTAACCAGCAGGCCCTCGACCCCATGAAAACTCCTCCAGCTCTTCCATTTCCACTGTGTGGATAAAGTGAATAATCAATGCGGATCCCAACACGCTAATGCAGAGCACACACTTTAGGGCCCTTCCATATGATGAAGCGATCCAAGTTTGAAATAATCAGTCTAATTAGATTAGCCATATTCCTGCGGGCCGTTGGGCGTGATGTCAGAATGCCAGCGATGACCTTGGGGAGTCTGAGCTCCAGACCTTAAATGACAGATGACGGAGAGGCTGCTTTTGTGTGCTGATCAATGCTGAATGCAGATGAGCTGGCAGTCCACAGGCTCTCTGGAATCCCAAGGGGAGCTTCTGGGTTCAACACCAGGGAAAGATCAAAGGCTGATGGGGAGCTGACATTGATTTGTATGCTTTCCATGGAGTCAGTGTTTGGCTGGTTATTATGATCCAGTTAGCCTCTGCTGGTAAATGTCAATAACTACACCAGCAATGCAAGGAAAAACGTGATCATTGACAGGGGATTCATGTTTTGCAAGTAATATGTAAGTGTTTAATGTCAATTCAAAGAAGATTTAATACTTAATTTTTAAAATGATTAAAATTAATTTTTTGTGGAGTCACAATGTGATAATTGATATTATTATTAGAACAAACATCTGTTGAAAACTCAAGTGGCTTTCCCTGTACATTATCGACAACAATATAGACTTTATTTACACCTCTTATGTTGTTACTATTTAAATCAACCATTTAAATGTGTTACCATTGAAGAAGCACTTAACAAATGAGGTTAACAAGAAATCTTTGAGCGAGTCGTTCATTCATTCATTATTATTATTATTATTATTATTACTCATTCATTCATTCATTTTCTTTTTGGCTTAGTCCTTTTATTAATCTGGGGTCGCCACAGCGAAATGAACCGCCAACTTATCCAGCATATGTTTTACGCAGCACATGCCCTTCCAGCCACAACCTAACACTGGGAAACACCCATACACACTCATTCACACACATACACTACAGTCAATTTAGCTTATTCAATTCACCTATAGTGCATGTCTTTGGACTGTGGGGGAAACCAGAGCACCCGGAGGAAACCCACGCAAACACGGGGAGAACGTGCAAACTCCCACAGAAAAGCCAACTGACCCAGCTCGAACCAGTGACCTTCTTGCTGTGAGGCGATCGTGCTACCCACTGCGCCACCGTGTACCGTCATAGTGAGTCAATTTATTCATAAATAAGCTGTTTTGAACAAATCTAAATGAACAATTCAGTGGCAAAGATAGAGATTTGGCGGCACCCATTGGACATTTTGGTTTCAATTTAATGTAGCCTCTAATAAAAAAGTAATAATGTTATACTTTGATATTCAGCATTTGGAAAAATCTTATAATTAAAATAAATATACATTTCAAGAGTTCACACTTAGCTGATGATTGATTATAAAGCTTGTTTGGCATGCTGTCCCGGGAGAGAGCCCTAAGCTCATAAGATCCTCGAGCCCGGGGCTCCCTCCCGTTTGCAAGGCGAGAGGGGAGTTTGAGCTAAGGTAGATCTTGAGAACTCCCCTGCTGTAATAGCTAATGAACAGATAGTGATTGCTCTTAAGAGATAACGTCCTGGTTACGTCCGTAACCCACGTTCCCCGAATATGGGAACGGAGACGTGCGTCTGGTAACAGACTATGGGAGTACGTCAGACGACCAATCACTCTGAAGAGTAAGAAAACGGGCCAATGAAATGCCAACTTGAATTGGCAGAGCTCTGCTCCACAGCTGGCAGCAATGAGCCATCAGCGCTATATAAGCTGCCCGCTGTGGAGTGAGCCTCAGAATTTGCCTGCTGAAGAGCCGATCACTCAGCTAATCAGCTGGAGACTCAGCTGCTGTGGCAGTGGAGACGCACGTCTCCGTTCCCTTATTCGGGGAGTGCTACATATGATAAGCTGGTTAGCGGGTAGGGAAGACATGGGTCCGCCTGGTCAGGGAGAACCCTCCGTGGCTGAAATAATCATATGGGATCACCATCGGGGACCGCGCATAGCTGGCACCGAACCTCAGCATGTGGAAAGACCAAGAGTGAGCATACCAGACATCACAGTGAGCCAGGCACCCGGCTCCTCCGCTGAGTCGGGTGCTGGAGGCCTCGGAGGAATTCTCTAGGGTTCGCCAAGCGGGAAACTTACTAGCAGAATAGAAAAGGCGCACGTATCTCCGGGTTAGGGAGCATGGCGCAGCAAGCGTTTTTGACACCGAGTTTAATTTCGTCCCGATTGACCGGAGTGACCCAGTAATCGGGAGGAAACCGACTCCACTCGAGGATTATAAAATCTCGTGAATGTGTTAGGTGTCGCCCAGCCCGCATAATCTGTTAAGAGGCGCTGCGTATTCACGCCGAAAAGGAGGCACCGCTTTTTTAAAGTGTGCTCTCTCTCCCGGGGGACACAGCTTGCCCTGGCACATGAGGCGAGGGCAATGGCATAACTATAAAATAGACCAACCTCTGCTTTGATACGGCACTTCCCTTCTGCCGATCATAACAGAAAAGAGCTGCTTAAAGACGTATGCTCTACGTGTCACATTAAGCGCAGTGCGTGGACATACAATAAAAGGGCTGGGCCTGCCTCCTCCGCAGACAGCGCTTGCAGGCTCACTACCACTTTTAATATTAAAAGGGGTGGTAGGAACCTTGGCAAAAGCTGAACCGGGGTCTCAGTTAAATGTAAGAGTAGGCCGGTCTATATTCCTGGCACGATTCGTTGACCGAAAATGCCACCGGAATCCTAACCCTTCTGACTGATACCAACGCGACCAGCAGAGCTGCCTTCATGGACAGAAAACTTGAGTCGAGTGGCTCAACGGACCTAACCATAACCGCTGGGGCTAGAGAGATCCCGAGAGGCCAAGAGAGGGGGGCGGGGATGGAATTAACCATCTCGCGCCACACACCTCTTAGGAACCGGCTGATAAGATTATGCTTTCCCAGCACGCTACCATCTGCCGCCACAGAGAGCTGGGTTGGCAGCACGCCAAACCTTCAGTGTGGAGGGTGACAGCCTGCGCTCCAGTTATCCTAATGGAAGAAAACACAACACTAATCTGGCATGTCCGGGGTTCTTCTCAGAGAGAAGAGCTCCACACAACGAATAGACTCCACTACAGGACATAGGCTTGCCTATACAGGGTGCTCTAGCCTGAGTGACGGTGTTAACCATCTACTGATAGGTCACCTAAGTCTACCGCGCTCTGTCTAGAAACCCTCAATGAGGGTTCTAGAACGCTGCGCGGGTGCCAGAGGGTGCCCGTCCCAGAAAAAGGAGTACTTCTTCCGGGGAATTCGTCAGGGAGGGCCATCACGAGGAGTGTGTGAGTCTGGAAACTCGGGTCCGGTTGGGCCAAGGAGGCACAACGAGCGAGACCCACACCTCGTCTCTCCGACCTTGCACAGAGTCTGTGCGCGCAGGCTCACTGGGGAAAAACACATATTGCGTAAACCCGGGGCCAGCTGAGAGCCAGCGCATCCGTGCAGAGCAGGAGAAGCGGCAGGATGTCCTGGGCCTCTCTGAAGCGTGCCCATAACAGCTGGACTGTGCCGGGGTGGAGTCTCCATTCTCCCAGAAACGTATCTGTCGTGAGAGCATGTAAGCTGGCATGGTAGAGCTCGTATGGGATATGAACGGCACGGCTATTAAGCCGCATGACCTCGGAGGAGCAGATGGCGAGCGAGCTGAGACATGCGGCGGTAGAGCCATGCTGGCCGTCCTAACCAACACGTGTGTCCCCTCCCGTACCGGTAGGAACCGGCGGAGAGCGAGAAACACTGCCAACAACTCCAGGCAATTGAATGCCAACGCAACCGAAGTCCGATTCACGAACCTGCGGCTGCATGCTCGATATACACAGCCCACCAGCCCGTACTGGAAGCATCCGTCAGAATGACAGCATGACTGGACACTTGTTCTAAGGGCACCCAGATCCGTAGAAGGCAAGGTCCATCCAGGGGCTGAAGTGATGGACACACGGTGCGTCTCCACGCGCCATGCCCATCAGGGGACCGGATCGCGAAGCCAGCGCTGAAGTGGTCTCATATGAACAATTGAGTGGCGTGATAGTGGCTACAAAATGTCATATGCCCCAGGACCCTCTGAAAAACTTCAGTGAAACCACTATAACTGCCAAATTAAATGGACAGGGCAGCACTAGCCCAGCGCACTAAAAGCGCGCCGTGATGGAGACCGGGTCCAGCTCCAACCCGAGATGAGAGAAGCCCTGCCCGGGGGAGAGCTTGCTTATTCTCGGTTGACCCGAAACCCCAACAGGCCGAGGTGCCAGAGCACCAGGTCCCTATGCATAATCGACTAATTCAAAGGTTTGAAAAAAATTAACCCAGGTCAATGAATAATCAAAAATGCAGATGCGTGTGCGCCACAGAGGCACAGGGCATCCTCCACGCATGGAACAGGGAGAGCCCGAAGGGGAGGACCATTTACTGCCATGCTCGGGCCCCGTCGGACTTTAGGAGGGAGCGAGCGAGACATGGAGTGAGCGTCCTTCAGGTCTATAGCTGCAACCAATCCCGCGGACGGACGCACTGGGGGATGCGTTTCTGCATGAGCATCCTGATCAGCATCCTGAACAGATGACAGATCAAAACGCGCAGATAGGATTGGTATAACCCACCGCTCTCTGGGTACGATGAAGTGGGCGTAAACCCACTCTTCATCTCGGCTGGAGGGACCGGCTCGATTGTATCCTTCGCCAGGAGGATAACAATCTTCTCACGCGAGACAGGGGTAGCATAGCGATGATCGCTTAAATACACACCCGTGAACTCGGGAGGCCAACAACGCGTTGAATCGCATAGCCGAGTCTGACCGTTCGTGTGAGCTACTACGACGGGCTGAGCAGCGCTAACCAGGCTGACAGAGTCCGAACGAGCAGCATCACCGGAATGATCGCTGACGTACCCGCGGAGGGGCAGCTTCGGGATGGGGAGTGCTCACCCCGGGAAGCAGAGCATCCCGAGGAAGAACTGAAAATAAGAGATTGACTCTTACCTTCCTCCCAGGATCCCGCGGAGAGGCTGGAGGTGCGAGAAAGGAGATCATCCTCTGGCGCCCTCAAAGCCTGTGGCGAAGTGCACCAAAGCTGAGAGCTGGAAGGCAGTGCGTCCCATGCTGGCAGCAATTGGGCTTCCACACCCAGGGGGAGGAAAAGCCGCTCTTTTCGGATCGCTACATTCGTTCGCAGGGGAGCCCCAGCCCTCTACCGGGGAAAGAACGGTTCTCCTCCTCTCCAAGTTTTACCTCCTCTCCAAGTTTACCGATTACCGGACTTTACGGCAACCTATGACAGGAGCGTCAACTTCCTGCGGCGAGGCTCGGCGCGTTCACTAGCCAGTGTAACGGGCTGTGACGGCGGAGCATTTTGGAGCCGCGGGAAGAGCGCTCTCGGCGAAGAACAGCCAGCGCGGACGGGTCCGGTGGGGGAGCAGTTTTCCGAGCCCACCAGGAGATGACCTGCTCCATCGCGCACGGCTGATCTCTCACCACCAAGGACTCCTGGGTAAAGTCCCCGACATTGTCGCCGAGTAGGCCTGCCTGGGATATGGGCACACCAAGAAAGCGTACTTTGTCGGCGTGGCGCATATCTGCCAGGGTAAGCCAAGGGTGGCATTTCCGGACCACTGTGTGGCCATCGTCCTCCCCAGGGCACGGGCGGCCGACTTGAAGGTCATGAGAGCATAGTCAACCACCGTGCGGTGCTTACGCATAAGCCTGGGAAAGAACCGCCCCTGTGCAGCACAGCAGGTGCCGTGGTGCAGGGCAGAAGCGGCATGGCCCGCAACGGTGTGGGCTCTGGCCATGAGAGACACAGAAAACCCACCCGCCTTGGACGGGGGTCTCAGCTTACCCCTCCAGGTGGCGTCCAACCACCTGAGGAATAGCTTCGTACCCACTGGCCGCCTCGCCATCAGGGGAGGTGAAGGCGGAACCGCACGAGGACCGGGCAGAGAAAAAACGCCCTCTATGCCAGCGTGCGCTTGCTGTGCGTCCCTGGGAGGAAGTTGACAGGAGCTGGAAGATTCATCTTACATTAGCCCGCACGCCACACCTCGGTCGGTCCGGCGGTGAGACTAGGGGACAAGCCATTTCCAGCCACACCACCGAAGCAGCCCAGGAAACGCAGCCATCATGTCTGATTCGAGAACCATGACTACGCATTGCACCCCCGTAGGATGGAAGCGAGCCCGGTCTGTCATCTGAGCATGACAGCTTGCCCTCCGATGTCGCGATGGACATCTGATCTCCGGTGTCATCAAGCAGAGGCGCGGGCATCCCGGGGGATGAACCGCACCACCACTCGAAGCTTGGATGGAGCGTGCTGTGGAGGAGTGGGGGGTCCGCGGGCCCGGAGGCGACGGATAAACCCCCACTGTAATCCTCAGATCTGCCCGCTTGCTAACTGCTTTCACGGGGAGCAACGGGGTGGCTTGGAAGCCGCAATCTCAGCTGTGCAACAGCCATGCTCTCACAGTGAGAGCATAAGCTGTCCGCAAGCACCGCATCTACATGCTGGACCCCCAGACCTGTGATGCGATACCCGTGCCTATCATCCGGAGATAGAAACCACCGCATCCAGAAACGCACAGTCAGAACAAGACGTGTTGATTGACTGTGTTGCTCTCTTAGGGAATCTGCTCTTTTAATGGAAACTGCTCTTTTGTGCACACCAGCGAAACGCCCAGGGGACAGGAAGCCCAGATCGACTGCCGCTGTCGTTACGCACGTTGAAGTTCCCGTATGAAGGGGAACTACTTACTAGGAGCATGTCTATGGTGCCGATTTGGATTAGTCAATTAACTTAAGTTGCGTGTTTTTGGACGGTGGGTGGAAACCGGGGAACCCGGGTGAAACCCACGTGAGCACGGGCAGAACATGTAAACTTTGCACAGAAACGTCGGCTGGCTTGGTAAGGACTAGAACCAATGACGTTCTTGCTGTGAGGCAACAGTGCTAACCACTGGGCCACTGTGTCACCCATCTAGGAAAGGAGGAGGAGAAGGGGTGGAAGGGGGGATTCTTCAAAACGAAGATGGCTGTTATATGGAACTTAGGGTATTTATAGTGGCTTAGGAATCGTCTGATTGGTGAATCATAAATTGAATAATGCAGGACCAGCCGCAAGCAATCATAAGCACGTGATCCTCTCGAAATTAGTTTATAAATAAACTTCACTATTCACACTTAGCCGATGATTGATTATAAAGCTTGTTTGGCATGCTGTCCCGGGAGAGAGCCCTGAGCTCATAAGATCCTCGAGCCCAGGCCTCCCTCCCGTTTGCAAGGCGAGAGGGGAGTTTGAGCTGTGTTTGAGATGTAATAATTTGAACGCGGGATGTGTAAGCTCTGCTAGAGAGACTCTATAATGGCAGTGGTGAAATGTCAGGATAAGCTCAGCAGAGTGTCTCTGCTGCTGCAGAGGTGCAATAGAAGTCAGTATCAAAGAACTCTTACACAGGCGTTTTAACAGCTGTGACAGTGCTGGGGAGTGTAATAGTATAAATAAATGGAAGTGTATGTGAGCTCAGGTAGAGCGTCCCTGCTGCAGCAGTGGTGCAGAGGAGAATTTAAGCTAAGCGGAGCATCTCTGGAGTTGCAGAGGTGCAATGGAAGTCAATAATAACAACAGATAAATACGCTTCCGCTGAGGCGTTTAAACTGCTGTGCTGGGGAGTGTGTCGGTAGTGAATGGCTAAATGGAAGTGTGTGTGAGCTCAGGCAGAATGTCACTGCTGCACAGTGGTGCAAAGGGAGAATTAGGCTCAGTGAGCATCTCTGCTGTTGCAGGAATGTTAAATACTGTCAGTAGTGATTTGTAGAGATGAAAGTGAATAAGGGCTTAGCTAGAGCGTCACTGCAGTTGCAGTGTTGCTATGGGTGAGTGTAGCTCAGCGGAGCGTCTCTGCTGTTGCAGAGGTGCAGTGGTGGTCAGTATTGGAGAGTTATGAGTGCTCCAGCAGGAATGTTAAATACTGTCAGCAGTGATATGTAGAGATGAAAATGAATAAGGGCTTAGCTGGAGCGTCACTGCAGTTGCAGTGGTGCTATGGGTGAGTGTAGCTCAGCGGAGCACCTCTGCTGTTGCAGAGGTAGTCAGTATTGGAGAGTAATGAGTGCTCCTGCAGGAATGTTAAATACTGTCAGTAGTGATATGTAGAGATGAAAGTGAATAAGGGCTCAGCTAGAGCATCACTGTAGTTGCGGGGGAGTGTGACGATAGTGTTATTTGTAAATGTAAATGTATATGAGCTTGTTTAGAGAGTCGCTGCTGCAGCAATTGAAACTCGGGGTGACCCCTAAATGGGTCGCAGCTGTGGTGAACGAGAGTAAATGGAAGTATGGGATAGTTTGAGTTTGGAGGGAAAAAGTTAAAGGAAGAAAAAAGGGAAGGGTAGTGAAGGAGCTCCTATGTTAATAGGAGGGGGAATAGGAGGAAATGGCAGAATCGTGCTCATGCCTAGAAACGCATGTGGGTGGAAGTCAGCTGGAGAGGATCACCTGAGGTGGTATTGCTCTCCTGTGGTGTAAGAATGCTAAGAGGGTTTGGAATGGGTGTGTGGGGGAGGGAATGTCAAAAATGTATATAGAATGTCCTTTGCATAATTGATCTGCTTTTGCTTTGCTTAATAAAGAAAGAGAGTTTCTTCATCCTGCAAAGTTAGATCAGATATGGTGGGGTGGATTGTGGGATTGAAATTTGATGTTAGTTCAGAACATCTCAAAAACCAAAAAAGGCTAGTGTGAACATGGCATCGAGGGTGTGGCTGTGTGAGTGGAAATGTATCATTTGCGTAGAGTGTGAATGCATTTTTGAATGGATGTGGAGTGTAATAGGTTGGATGAGGGTCAGCTTCTGGAACCGGCTGCAATAATCTCTGAAATGAGAAACAAGAGAGAATCAGAAATGAAATTTTTTACAACATAGTACATGTACGGCAGACAATGAATTGTTTTAGCTGATATCCATACGAGACGTCTTAATAAGGGCATGGGCAACTGTGAATGGAAGCGCCTTTTGTTAATGCATGGTGTGCAAGGATGGTAGAGGTGGGCATTCGTCCCCCCAGAGGATGGCAGATGGATGGAGAGCTGAGGATATGGGGTGTGGCTTGGCTGGTGGTTCTGGAAGTACCTCTTGAAGACGGTGTAGGTGAAGTGATATAGAAATTTGTTTAAAATGCAAATGTATCTAACACCGAGTCAATGGATGAAACATTACTCCATTTGTCAGAAATGTTCTCCTCCTATTCATAGCAGTCAAGCAGGAAGTTTGTTTCTTTGCCGTTTTCACATCCAACCTACTTGCCATTATAAACTTGCATATGACACTTTGTGTAAGGACATAAGAGTCACTATGGCATATTACGATTGGATTTCTATGCTCGATGTGTTGACTTTTTCACTAGCTGTGTAATAATCTTTTCAGAAGTTAAATGGCTATCAGATGTGGCAAAGTTTTTTTGCTTTTTGTTATTTTTAATAAATATATCGACTGCCAACATTAAAACCTGAACTTTAAAAACAAAAACGATGTCACCACTTAGTAGAAACTGTGAATGGAATGTTTGTTATGGGATTTACTTTAATCTATGTTTGGAATCTTAACATGATTAAAATCACGAGCGTATCTGACCCAATTCATTCACAAGGTCTTTGCAACTGGGTCTATTCATGACTGTCAAGAGAGAGGGTGGGACCATCTCAAGTTTTGGGAGCTCCTTGGATGGTGACACTTCTCCTTTCAGCTATTGGCTCAATGAAGTGTCAATCGAAAGTGCAAAAGGTCGGCGACCATTTTGTTGACCAAAAATCGCTAGTGTTAATGTCTGAAGACACTACTCTACTGAACGCACTCCAGCAACTAGTTTGGATGATGGCAGTGCATTCCATGGATGTTATCAACGTATGAATGTGCTGTGGACTAATGTTTTACAGATTGGATTGCCTGGACCCTTGCAGTCAAATTACTTCAAGCTCTTAGAAATGTTATGGATCTGTGGACAGGCGGGAGGCTTTAGAGGTGAGTTTCTTTGGTTAAAATCATTCTAGTCACGCGAGTCTCGTCTTTCAAAAGGTTTATAAAATGTTTAGTCTTTGTTGGAGAGTAGTTATTTTGCGAGGCTTCCCCTTAAAGCATGCTATGTATGTTACCGCGGGTGGACCGCTAGGATAGCGGTGAGAGTTCAGCTTCATTGCAATGGCTTGGATCGCCAGCGTCTTGAGAGTTTAGGCGGAGTTCGTGGACGGTGATCTTGCTGGAGATCTGGGTTGAGAACACGGCGGATGCATTGGGTGAGGGTGTTTGAAGTGTATGGAGAAGGAGATTATATTGACAGAGTTATAAATGGTAGAAAAGCTGGTGGGCCAGCCAGTGTCTTGCGGGACCTCAGGCTCGATTGTCGTCTTGGCGGGGCTGGATGGCGCTGAGCCGCAGCTGAAGTCTCGGGGAGAGCGATGCTCTGGCTGAAATTGTAGTTGTTTTTTGGTTGGTTCTTTCCATATCGACAGGCTTAATGGTGCAATGCTGTAGAAGCTTTTTGGAGCTGGAGTGTTTTTGAAGCGGGAAGCATTCTTCAAAACGAAGATGGCTGTTATATGGAGCTTAGGGTATTTATAGTGGCTTAGGAATCGTCTGATTGGTGAATCATAAATTGAATAATGCAGGACCAGCCGCAAGCAATCATAAGGACGTGATCCTCTCAAAATTAGTTTATAAATAAACTTCACTTAAGGTTAAACATGACATCTAAGATGTAAATAGATGACATTTAAGAGAGACAGCATTTCAGTGTTAATAATGGGCTTTGGACAAACATACCATTTTAGGTGCAGTATGTAAGTTTGACACCCAGTGGTTGAACTAGGTATTAGGCTCCTGGATCAAAACACAGGCAAGCGTAGGTTGCCAGATTGATGTGAGTGTACCTGAATATTGAGCCTAAAGGCCGATTTGAACCGTTTTCTAACTAAAAGCAACGGCACGTTGAGGAGCTTTTGCCCTAACCAACTCCTGACATTTCTATTTTAGAAACGACTTCTATTTCTCACAGGTGAACAACAGAATAAACAATGATCACCAGCTACACCTCATGTGCTTTATTCAGTGTTAAATGCTAATAATGTGAGTTTGAATGGCATTTTACATGACATTTATTGCCATACTACAGCAAATAGTTTCACCTCAGATCTTAAAAAATAAAATAAACCGTGTGAAATTGAACTGTGACTCAGTGCAAGCCAAGTTACAAAACAGATATCAATCATTCAGCATGTACATATAATAATGTTAAAGAGGAATAATGGGTATTAATTTGATTATAAACCTTACCATTTCGTGAGTGAGTGCATATTCTGTGCTTCTGAATGGCTGTATTTAAATTTGACGTGTTTTGTCTGGTGCAAACAGCCAAATTGCTTATCACTGCAAATCTCGTCACGCAGTGTGTTTTTAGGACACGGGGTTACAATGTAACCTGCTTACCAAATGTTTACTTTTGTAATATTTATATTATTTGCTAATTAATAACCTAATGTGGAACTCTGAATCTGTGTCTCATTTGCTACTGTCCATCGGAGGTCGCATTTCGGTCGCGGACGCATACTTTGAGAGCCTTCATGACTGAATGAATCAAATACATGGTTTTCCAGCAAGGCAACCCGGGGTGCTGAAATATAATTGGCTAAATTGGCATTGGGCGAGTTAAAATAACCAAAACAAAGACATTTTCAAATGAGAATATCTGACTTTAGCATTGTTTTTCAGATAAACAAGAATGTTCACTTAGCATGTTTCTTAAATATCTGCAAACATATTATAGTATTTTTATTCTTTAGAAGAGTCAAAAACATACATACAGCACCCTTAAAATATTTTGCTTAGAATACTATACTATATGCTGTGCTATGCTATAGCTACTATAAAATATTATAAAAAATAGCATCTTAAATAATTTGATGAAATGTATGTGCATGCAAATACGTAATTTAACACAGCTGTAAAGTGCTGAAACAGCTTAAAATGCAACTGGAAAGTGCTTAAAGTTCATCAGTTTGACTATGGAAAAGGTGTAACAGCCCTGTGTCTGTTGAAATGAGAGGTTGCAGTAGCTATAGGACAGAATCAGCTCATTATCTTTCAAAACACTGAAAACTTAAATAAGTTTGATTATCCAATGAGATGTAGGCTAATTGAAATAAATTTATGAATTTGGTTCACTGAAGTACGCATTACACAAGCAAATGAAAATAGCTGACCCCCCCCTATAGACAATGAATAATTTGCACCCTGACTACAGTAATCTAATGTGTATTGTATAATACACGTTAAAACTATAAAACAGTATAAATTCTGTACTAGGAAATATGAACTCGTTGGAATCAAAATAAATAAATTTCAATGCATAACCTATTCATATAGTATTTCATTGCTTTAGTACTAACTGTACAAACGTTGTCAAAAAAGCACATGATTGTGAACATTTTTTTTTCGCTGTATTAGATTGAAAGATTAGAGAAGTAGCCTACAGTACACCATGATCGAAAGTGGACAAAAGACTTTAACCCCATTTAAATGCCAGATTTGAACAGGAATACGTCTCTTGTTTACCTGTGATTCGATCTGCCAAAATGCATCTTATTACCCGGTATAAACATGACATCAGTGATTCCCTCTGTCTCATCCAAGTTCGCCATTCTTGCCGTTCCCATGGTAAGCTTAATAAACAAGCTTACTTACGGCAAGTGATCAGAGGTTGAAAAAGCCCCATACTGCAGCACGCAGGCACGCAATGACAAAAAGTGTATCGATTGAATCAAAAAGCCGTTCAAATTCCGCAATGACAAGAAATGATAAAGATCGTGCCACAAAGCACATTAAAACAAAAGTAACGAGCCCGATTTAAAAATTTAAGGAGTAGAAAGTACAGATATGTGTGTAAAAACGTAAGAAGTAAAAGTAAAAAGATGTCAGAAAAATAAATAATGGAGGAAAGTACTGATACCAGAAAAATCTACTTAAGTACAGTAACGAAGTATTTCGTACATAATTATAGAAGCCAAACATGGATCTAGCAGCATGGATTATGTTTCTCCGTCAGGGGGGCCGGTTGATTAAGGAGTATGTGGAGAAATTCGTGCAGGTGTAGCAACCGTGACCTACAGATTATTTAGATTTCCTAATAAACTCTATGGGCTTGACAATAAACTGACCTTGGCACAGATATCTTAAATGTGACAGGAGTTCAGTATTCTCTATACTGCTCCTCTGTATTGGTTCAGAAAGCAAAATTCAGTTCCAAGGAATGAAAAACATTTGCAAATTTCATTCATTCGCATCAGTATCAGTAAAAATGAAATGTTTGTGGATTGTGAGAATTGTAGTGTATGCGTGTGACTACCACTTTTTCGAACGAGAATCGTTGACCAGGTTCGCTTTACACAGGGTTGGCTCGCCAGTTTCCACCAACTTGAACTTTTACAGGAAGCAGAAACAACTAACTTCAGCACTCCACTCAATTCCTCATCCAGGATCACAACAGACGGTAGATCTCAGGAATGGCAAATGAAATAAAATAAAAGAGAACAAGGGAAAACGCAACCTTGCAAAACAAGGCAAAAAATCAGCATTAATCACACATGAATTCCAATTTCAATAACATTTCAATGGGTGCATTTCAACTACAATAAATGCATAAAAAATACATTCACACCTATATTCTCTTTTGTACATACATTTTCTCAGCAGAAAGCAACTAATCGCATTAAACGGCATACAAAAGCACATGGAGAAACACATTAGCTTGTAGGTGCAGACCACATGGTTAGCATAACTCCACACGAGCTACGTTACCCTTCGCAGAATTATAAACCTAAAACTATCTTAAACTCAAACAAACTACAATAAAATAATCACACTATATCCCTTTTTCAGGTATGTTTTTACTATTCAGGAATAGTACATTAAACCGTTTTAAGCACTTATGTCACCAAAATATGAACATATTCAAATTATCTGTGAATACACGATACAATTAAGCACTTTAATCATTCACTTACCAAGAAAATTACAAGGATTCGAAACAAATCCTTGATGAAGTAAGGAAAAGTCCAATTTCCTAGATTTTTAATTCACAAATCAGATGAATTCACTATTTGGATTCAGCACTAGGGATGGCTGACGTTTCGACACAGTGTCGAGATCCCGAAGCGCAAGTGTTTTGAAACACTGCACCGAAGCATGATCTGAAACACCTAGGTCATGTGACCAAGGTGATTCAAAACACCCAGGCTACGTGACTAAAGTGTTTCGAAACACCAAGTCACGTGACTAAAGCGATTCAAAGCATCGGCCATTTCAGAAGCCCGTGGGAATATCGGCCACCTGGCGAATATGCATTTGACTGAAAGAGTTAGAAAAAACCTCCATCTCATGTACCTAGTGGACTTAACGTGTGCACACAGTAACTGTGCTGCAAATGGCCTGAGTTCGAATCCCGACTTGTACAAATACTCTGAACTTATGACTTTGATGTATTTATTAATGTTACATTTTTATGACCAAAATAAGACATATTTATTCACAAAGTATTCATTTGAATGTCAGACCAATGTTAAAATAAAACACGTTACAAGAACAGAGCATTTAAAAACGAACATCTATAGCTGCATCACCCTGGATTCAAACCCAATATCTCTGCATGCTAGTCAGGAACTCTCACCGCTTCACTAAATTACTTTAAACCTCAACTCTACAAAGTGGGGTTTAATACCTCAATTTGCTTAACTGTTTCTTTGCTGAAGCTGTTCGAGAGCAATACATAAAAAAATGACCACTTGGTGTCACTGTAGAGACAGGTTAGAGTGCATTTCGACGCTTCGACACATTTGCTTTGACTATTTCAGTGTTTCATGAAGCCTCGGTTTGCCCACCACTATTCAGCACAGCACAATCTGTACTAAATGCAGCTTTTCTCTGATAACGCCACAAACACTTTTCTCAGGTATCAATTTTCTAATATCACTATCTCTATATCAATTCTCTAATAATTCTCACTTTTCAAAAACGTATCTTGGAGAACCGTGCTAGCAGCACCACACTAATGCTGGCATCACCTCTACTCCTTTCTGTTGTTCATCAGCCTAGACCACAACCAGTTTACAAAATGGCCGCTGGCAGTCCACCCAAGCACTAGATGGCTCCCGTCAGTTCTTCAGGTCATAAGATGGCCACCTCCAGTCTACCAGCTCACAAAGTAACTGCAGCTAATGCGCCAGCTCACACAATGGTCACCGCCAATCTGCCACTAGCTCAGAACTACTTGTGCCAAGTATCTTCCTATCATGGTTCCTGTCATAGTTTCTGTTCCTGAAATGACATTGACTGAGTTACAAGAATGGCCACCACCACCTGAGTTGTTAGAGCTGCTGCTACCATCAGAGCTATGACTACCAGAGCTGCCACCGCCACCTCCAGAGTCTCTGTTGCTGCCAGAGTTGCCAGAGCCCTTGACACCACCAGAACCACCAAACCCCTTACCTGAATGGGAGCCAAATCCTCCTGAATTCCTCGAATGGCAGGCACCAGATCCTCCGAATGGCCAGAGCCACCACCTGAATCCCATGAATGGCCAGAGCCACTAACTGAGCCCCCCCAAATGACCGCCAGAGCCGTGTGACTTCCAAGTGCCACCTGAGCTCTAAGAATGGCTGCCGACACCGCCACAGCTACAAATGCAAGAGCCGTCGATGCAGCTGCCTGATCTGCTTATGCCTCCTGATCCACCAATGTTTCCTCGTCCAAAGTCTCCAGAACCACCTGACCCACTGAGGTTGTCTGATCCACCAGAGCCTCCTGACCCACAGGGGTTGTCTGATCCACCACTGCCTCCTGACCTAGATCCTCCTGACCCACTGTGGTTGTCTAATCCACCAGAGCCTCTGGACCCATTGGGGTTGTCTGGTCCACCAGTGCCTTCTGATCCAGAGCCTCCTGACACACTGGGGTTGTCTGACCCGCCAGTGCCTGCTGACCCAGAGCCTCCTCACCCACTGAGATTGTCTGATCTGTCAGTGCCTCCAGACCCAGAGCCTCCTGACCCACTGGGGTTGTCTGACCCACCTGTGTCTGCTCACCTCAGATTTTCCACAGCTCCACTCTCCAGGTCCTCCGCAGCTCCAGGCTCACCTCGGCTGCACAGACCTGGCTCTTCATCCCTCCCACTGTTCCGCCTCCCTGGGGGGGTCTGTTATGATCACCAGTGATCTAGCCTTTGCATATCACTGGAGAACACTCTATCATTCACCCAAATACACATCTGCCGCTGAACTACATATCCCATCATGCACTTCACTCACACACCAATCCCAGATCACCACCTAATTACACACACACACACAGCTGAAGCTCATGAGGACTAATCATGTGGACTATATACACACCAAACACTTCTGTGCTGTTTTGTGCTGTGACTTGTGTCACTGTAGTTTGCATTTCAAAGCGTTTTCCTTACCTTGTCTAGCCGTGTTTTTGACCCTTGCTTTGTTTATTGTTCATATTGTTTTGCCGCTTGCCCCGACCATATGCCTGTGACTTCAGCTACTCCTTGGATTACTTGCATGCCCCTGTCTGTTCCTTATTGAACCTTGCTTGTATGACCATTCACTAAATAAACTGCATTTGAATCCTCACCTCTGTTGCCACAGACTCATTATTATTATCATTATTATTATTGTTGTTGTTGTTATTATTGTGCATTATAATAAGTGCATTAGCTGGGCATGAACATTATAAAGGGATTTAGAGAATTAAACAAATGATTATTTGATTCTTTGAAAAGTATAGTACTACATTTAAATGTATAGGAACTGTGACATAAAGCGTTTTCTCCTGCAAGGCTTTGTGCCACACACAGCATTTCAAAGCAGTGCAAGATCCTAGGAAATAATATCATCCAAGGAAAGTTGTGACCCAAAGGAAACATCTTATAAAAAGTTCCCTTCACATTTCAGCCAGAAAAGCATCTAAAAGTTGGCTTATGCCCTGCTTCATAATCTGGTAATGATTTGGATCCCCAGTGCTTTAAATATCCAGCTAAAGGCAAGAGAAATAATGCATGAAAGCGATTACTGCCAGCCACGTCTTATCTGCTATTAGACTCCTTAACATTTGAAGCTGTAAATAATCCAAGCAGGCAATGTTAATCATGACACCTTAAGACATCAAGCATATATAGATCTCAGTTGTCTCCATTTGCTATGCTTTCTTAAGCCTAGCATGGAGAATAATATGCTGCAGGCATAACATCTAGGCATAGCCGGAAATTGCTAAAGCAAGCAATCGCAGTCAGATTGGAGAAATGCTGGATACAATGGAGGTGAAAATGTGCAAAGCTTCCATAATGGAGGATGTCAATTCATTCTCAAATAGATTGTGACACGTGCGGTAAGTGCACTAGTGAGGGGGATCGAGAGCTCCAGGCTTTTCACTGTGTGTCTTTGGCAAATCTCCAGGCAACTGCAGCCAAGCCCCAAAACGTAATGTGCTTAGTGCTTGAGTTGCAACTTCTATGGAGTCCGAAAATTAATTGATTGTTTTTTTTTTACATCTACTTTCTCAGAGGGATGAAAAATTATTAGGACACAGTCAAAAGGCACTTGTATTAAAGTGTCATTTTGATAATGAATCGTGGGTCGGAGGTTCTTTTGGGGTTTTGTAATATCTAATACCACTGCATATTACAGATATGTGATGTTTAATTGCATGTAGATTACTTTTTAATTAAGGGCGATAAGATTTAAGGTTAGATGGCAAGGTGACCAATTAATCAAAGTATTCTACCGACCGAATTGGCCGGATTTTTCCTTGTGCCACTTTAAAATACTTTTTTTTGTATAAAATCAATGTAGGTTAGGAGGTATTTACTGTACATTACATTTCAAATGTTTGTGGTTGGAAAGATTGTTTTGTGTTTTTGAAAGGTCCTTATGGTTGCATTTAGGAGATGAAAAAAGCAAAACTGTAATAATGTGAATATGTCCTTCAGAAATATTTAACTTTAAAAAAGTAGTGCAAATGATGGTCAAAGTATAAATAAAATTAAATAAACAAAAGTTGAATACCCACAATAAATGCTTAAATTATGCTAACAAAGGTTTTTTTTATTTTTTTTATTATGATTTTGTCTTCCCTTCCCCGCTCCCTTGGTAAATAAGACAGAAAGTAAAGCAGCTGTTGTGTAGGAATTGTGGGGTTTCTAAACATTTGTAACTGTTTCTCAGATTTGTAACTGCATTTCTGAAATATGGCACACAATAGTCAAATATCTGTGTTATACTTTAAAAATGCTATGCAGCAGAAAGGTCTGGAGTCATTTCCACACACAGTATATAAGCAGCTTTTGGCACATCCATTTAAAAGCCATTAAAGCACCTCAGTCATAGTTTGATTTAAATCCTTTTGGCTTGGTTTTAAGTAGATATCTCTCACATTCTACTGCTGGAACTTCAGTAAGAAGGGCTATGTACTGCTGCCCTCACCAACTTATGTTCTTTTCAAAGCGATTAATCTCTCTTTTCAAAAGAAAATGCACTTTCAGTGCATTATAAGGGCAAGCAGTCATCAGGTTGAAAAATGACATTTAATAAAGACTGCAGTTCACTAATTACATCAATTGCAAGTAATTTCCTTATCACCTGCAGAAACACTTATAATGTGATAAACTTACAACTCATTAGTTTGAAACTACATATATAAACGTGGTCCCCATTTTCTTGTATTGAACCCTAATAGAAAATAACTGTTGTCACTTTGTTTTGCCTGTTTATCTCTGTAGAGTTTATTTGACACATCTGCATTCCTTAAAGCAGTGTAGAAATAAATGTGACTTGTGAAGTCAAACATGCCTTTTCTTTTCTTTTTTCTTTTTTTCAAGCAGGAGGCTTTGTTTCTATGAAGATGATTTGAAACAATGCTTTCTATTGTTTCTGTCAATCTCTATGCAAATACATTTGATTTAAGATTTCAGAATTTGATGTGGTTTCTTTTGAGGCAGTATCATGAAGATGTCTGGTGTTTGGAAGTTCTGTGATGATGATGATGATGATGAATTTTATTATTGTTATTATTATTATTATTATTATTATTATTATTATTATTATTATGAGGTATACAAATTGCTGAATTTTTTTTTTCACTAAAAAAGTACAAAAAAGGTAAAAACATACAGTACCAGACAGCCAGCAGCAGTCAGATTTGTGTGTGTGCGTGCGAGCGTGCGTGCATGCGTGTGTGTGCGTGCATGTGTGGATTCTGGTTTATGTGAATTACAAGGACATTAAATTCTATAATGACATGGGTATTACCTAGGTATTACACTGCTGAGGTGGTTTACAAGGACATACCATACTCTTAATTCAAAATGCTTAACAATCATGTTTAATGGAGTCTTTTGATATTAAAATTTTGCCACAAATTTCCTATGAGGGTTGGGTTTAGGGGTAGAGTGAGGCTATATAATAAGCAGTTTTTTACAGTTTACAATACAGTACACCTATGTAAAGTCTTCAAAACCACATATGCATTACATTTAGAAAGCTAAAACATGCATACCAACAGACATAATAATAGATGAGAGCAGTGATGGTAGTATTAGTATTAATATTAAAAAGAAAGCAGGTGTAATCATGAGTGTTTAAAAGATTTTTAAAAAATTCAAAGTTAAGTGATGCTATAGTATCTACTGCCCCTGTAGGCAGCTCAGTGTGTTCTGGAAGACAACAATGATCTTCTGTTTGTGCTTGACACAAGGTCGTATCTGTCACATCGGATGGATTAAACAATTGCTTGTGCCATCCTTTTGTACGCACCCATTTTCTACTGTTACAGGTATAATTATAATCACAATGAAAATAGGCAGAACCCCTACCGCGACACTCTGTGGAGGCCAATAATGGTAATTAAGTAATGAGCTTGGTAGAGTTGCCCTTATCCCCTGTCTCCTCTCCAAGTTCACAGTGACCTATTTAACTTTTGTTCCCTCTCCTTGCATCCTGGCTTATTTGCATAAGGTACTGTGTCAATGGGCCTCATTAATACATTCATTAACGTCAGGAAAATCTAATTTAGAGAGCTGAATTATTTAAGATCCCAAAGACACCCACTCTGCACTCCTGCATGTGCTGAACAGTACATTTGCCCGCAGTCCACGGTATATGAGGACCGCACCACAGATTTGAGCTCATCCGACACGTATAATGCGTAATTATAAATGTATTGTTTGCGAAGCAGCACATGATGATGGTTGTTTATCAAATCCAAATGTTAAGCATTACATAATTGCCAGTGATGTTTATGATTTCTGAGGACAGTAGCCTACGCAAAACCGTGATTTAGTACAGGAGGCAAAAGGTCAGGAATTATTCACAGTACAGACATCCTGTGACATTTCAGCTTTGGGATACTGACTGGCATAAATAACAGTTTATTGAGAAATGATCACGTTGCCTCTGGTCTTTGCTTCCATCCCAAGAACTGTACACAGCATTATTATTTAAGAGTATTAGTGGTTTTAAATAAATGCTACTCTTCTTTTATGTGCTGTTTCATGTGAGTGACTTTGAAAATGATCGTGTAACATGTAACATTTAAAGCTCTTTTTTCAGATCTAAAGGGCAGAAGCAGCTTGCCTTTTTGTTTGTGCTTGTTATACATCATGTAGACTTGTGTAGCCACACCTCAGACTGACTGCAATGACTGCCCAGATGTTGTTTTACTGACATTTTATGTAACCAGTCACAGTTGGTTTGTTCAGTGTTATTTCAGGGATGTAAAATGATCAATGTCAATGGGTTTCATTCGATAATATTTTATTTACATTCACACACATTTTTTTTTGTATTTATACACACAACTTCTAATGAAAACTTTCCATCTAATTCACAACAAATGTATATGCACATGAGCTTGTTCTTCTACTAGTGAATTTGAGGTCTTCTAAATGAGCGCCTGCATGCACAAGGTTAGTAATTTGCATAATACACGCCCAAACCAGCTCCATAAAAGGGCTTTCTGCAAAGCAGCACTCTCATGAGAAAGACAGTTCATCAAAATAAAAGACAAAAATGATAACTTTAACAATAAGGAATGTGACGTTGTGCTGTTAAAAAAAAGTGCTATTTAAAAAAAGTTGCATACATATATAAGAACTGCTCTGAGCAACCTAAAGCAACTGAACAGCAACTTGTCACTCTCAATAAGTCTATATGATCTCTAAAGATGCACTCTCTTCTTAGAGCATGTGCTTCAAGGCACACAAGCATGTTTTTTTTTGTTTTTTTGTTTTTTTTCTATTGGCAGCAAGCATTTTGTGCACTGTTTATGAGTCCCGGGCACCTTGCATTCTAACCACCTGCTGCACCTTTTGTTTTTTTGACAGAGCGATCTGTGCGCCTGCAATTGCAAAAAGTCAACTCTGTCCAGAAAAAGCGATTGATGTCACACATTCCCGCACCAAGACCATTGACACAGTGGTTGCCCAACAACATAAAAAGCACAGTGCACTGCTATATTCTAAAGTCAACAAAAAGGCAGTGCAGGGTACCTTGTGTTTTCAAGGCTGAAAATCGTGTTCAGTGTGATCAGTGTACAAACACAAGGTCATACAAAATAAGGATAAATCAGGTGATTGTTGTTTAGACCTCTAATTATACTGTATTATATATTTTTTATGTCTAGTTACTTTTCCCCCACCATGTAAATAACATATGTAATTATATGTACGGTTCTGTATACATGCATATGAGGTCACAGACCTGCATTATTATTATTATTATTATTATTATTATTATTATTATTATTATTATTATTATTAT
>CAIGQV010016735.1:26638414-26663799 GCA_903798115.1 Danio jaintianensis
CTCGGCTGGGTCAGTTGGCATTTCTGTGTGGAGTTTGCATGTTCTCCTCGTGTTGGCGTGGGTTTCCTCCGGGTGCTCCGGTTTCCCCCACAAGTCCAAAGACATGCGGTATAGGTGAATCGGGTAAGCTAAAATTGTCCGTAGTGTATGTGTGTGTATGAATGTGTATGAATGTTTCCCAGTGATGGGTTGCAGCTGGAAGGGCATCCGCTGCGTAAAACATATGCTGAATAAGTTGGCGGTTCATCCCGCTGTGGCGACCCCAGATTAATAAAGGGACTAAGCCGAAAAGAAAATGAATGAATGAATGAATATTATATATAATATATAAATATATATTATATATTATTTATTAATATAATTTGATTCACAGTAATTTGAGATTGTCAAATATGGACACAGTGCCCTCTAGTGGATTTGTGAAAACAAAAACTGCAAGAAAATGCAGTCCAGGGCAAATATTTGTTGGTTCTCACAAATGTAGCCATGGGTACATATTCCCAATGAGCCTGGGTTGCCTGGGTTATTAACATACATACAAAGTTGTTTGTATTGAGTGCATGAAAATTGCATTGAGTGCATGAAAATTGTAGAATTACATTATTGCCTCCATCAATCCCTCTCTAATTTCAGTAAGTAATTTAAGTAAGTCTGTAGAAACAAGTTCTTCAGAAACATTTGACTCAGAGATAACTTTGTTGCATAGGTTGCAGTTGACTTTTTAAGACTGTAAGAGGAGCTGCAAGTAGGGGGATTTTCCAAAATCCTCTAAAGGGGGGTTACATCATTGGGATTTCTGCTATCTAACCCCAATGACGTCAATAACGGATCTCTCACTTCTTTGGTGATGGTCCTCTCATCCACACCAAGATCGCTCATTGCTTTTTATTATTTTTATATTCATTCATTCATTCATTCATTCATTCATTCATTCATTCATTCATTTTCCTTCGGGTTAGTCCCTTTATTCATCAGGGGTCGCCACAGCAGAATGAACCGCCAACTTATCCAGCATATATTTTACACAGCGGATGCCCTTCCAGCTGCAACCCAGTACTGGGAAACATCAATACACACTCATTCACACACATACAACGGCAAATTTAGTTTATTCAATTCACCTATAGCGCATGTCTTTGGACTGTGGGGGAAACTGGAGCACCTGGAGGAAACCCACGCCAAAACGGTGAGAACATGCAAACTCCACACAGAAATGCCAACTGGCCCAGCCGAACTCGAACCAGTGACCTTCTTGTTATGAGGCGACAGTGCTAACCACTTAGCCACAGTGTTGCCCTTTTATTATTATTATTATTATTATTATTATTATTATTATTATGTAATTCAATTTTTATTGTTCAACTATGCAGAAACCTAAAATGTGTACAGCAACACAGTGCACCCTAATTACCTGTGCAACTACACATTTAGCCAATTATCATCAACAATGAATTTGTTTTTAGTATAAAATGGAAATTAAACAGCTGTCGCACTGTCTTGCTCATTCCTCTCTATGTTCCTATGATCCCAGAAGTGATCCCATGTTCTTTGCATTTCTCTCTCCTTAAGCCAAACCACAGGCACTCTTCAAGCATTCCTATAATTTCACACCAGAATGGTTGGACTAAAGTACATTTTTAAATAATATGTAAATAAGTATCTTCCTCTTCATTACATTACCCACTTAAAATGATTTCCAAAACCGTAATAAGTTCAAATTATGGAAAACATTTGAAGAAACTTCCTGCCTTAAAACATTTGTGTAAACTATTTTTTTTTGTTTCATATTAGGTACAATTATCTTTTTTTTAAATATTTGAGTGATATGAACCAATTTTATTTAAATGATTTTGCTGTTCAGTCTAATTATTATAATAGCTACTATTTTTAGCATTTCAGTAAACTTAATAAACATGAAAACTAAACAAATGTTACTCTGTGATTTTCTTCTCAGTATCCCAAGGAAATTCTTAATTGTCTCGTTTCTGCATGTGTGTGCACATAAGCTCTCATGAGAAAGTGGTAGATCATGGCCCATTAACAGTGAGAGTGTCACATAAACTACCCCAGCATAGGTCACACTGAACCTGCTCATGAAAATGACCTGGCCTCCTGCTGTGAGCTTGTCTAATTATTTTGTGCTTCTCTAATTTATCAGTATTATAACTTATGATGTGCCTTAGCGGGGTGGAAGAGGTCCTTAGGGAGTTCACACATCACAACTGAGGTGGAGAGGAAATAAAGTACCCAGCCTGCAGCCAGAGATGCAGAGTTTCTAAACTTCCTCCTCACATTCGTATATTCTTTTCCCTATAAGAGAAACACCATGACTAAGCTGTTTGCCATATTGCTTTGGTACAGCGGTGGGCCAAACAACAGGCCAGTACAACTCATTATAGGTGGTCATTATTGGTGAAAAGCATTTCTCGTCTTGACTCCACTGCTTATACGCCAAAATATATATATATAATAATTATATACTGCATTTCTCAATCCTGGTCTTTGTGACCCCTGCTCTGCATTTACTGTATGTTTATCTTACCTATTCAGAGGTTTGTTCCATTTGATTATAAGTAACCTACAAAGTGGACATCACATAATATTCTGCTATGATTCCAATTCAAAAGAAACATGTTCAATTCAAAGGGTATCAAAGTGCATAGACATGACTTTTCATCAAATATCATAATTACAGTTAAATAACCCTTCACATTTCTGTAATACGTTTGGTCTGAACATGTTGCAAACAGTTTAGTGCAAATGGTTGTTTTTAAATGAAGTAAACAACATTTATGTGATTATGTGTTGTGTATTTTTGCTGTAATGCAGTAATATAATGCAATATTATTATTATTATTATTATTATTATTATTATTATTATTATTATTATTATTATTATTATTACATTTTTGTATATCACTTATCACTTTGGATCATTTGGAATATTATCACATACAGTTGTGGCCAAAAGTTTTGAGAATGACACAAATATTAGTTTTCACAAAGTTTGCTGCTAAACTGCTTTTAGATCTTTGTTTCAGTTGTTTCTTTGATGTACTAAAATATAATTACAAGCACTTCATACGTTTCAAAGGCTTTTATCGACAATTACATGACATTTATGCAAAGAGTCAGTATTTGCAGTGTTAGCCCTTCTTTTTCAGGACCTCTGCAATTCGACTGGGCATGCTCTCAATCAACTTCTGGGCCAAATCCTGACTGATAGCAACCCATTCTTTCATAATCACTTCTTGGAGTTTGTCAGAATTAGTGGATTTTTGCTTGTCCACCCGCCTCTTGAGGATTGACCACAAGTGGGATTAAGATGTGGGGAGTTTCCAGGCCATGGACCCAAAATTTCAACGTTTTGGTCCCCGAGCCACTTTTAGATATCACTTTTGCCTTGTTCTTCACCAAACTGTTGTTTGATTGTTAGAAGAAGTTGCTGTTGGAGGGTGTTTTGATACCATTCTTTATTCATAGCTGTGTGTTTTTGGGCAAAATTGTGAGTGAGCCCACTCCCTTGGATGAGAAGCAACCCCACACATGAATGGTCTCAGGATGCTTTACTGTTGGCATGACACAGGACTGATGGTAGCGCTCACCTTTTCTTCTCCGGACAAGCCTTTTTCTAGATGCCCCAAACAATCGTAAAGGGATTTCATCAGAGAATATGACTTTGCCCCAGTCCTCAGCAGTCCATTAGCCATACTTTTTGCAGAAGATCAATCTGTCCCTAATGTTTTTTTGGAGAGAAGTGGCTTCTTTGCTGCCCTTCTTGACACCAGGCCACCTTCCAAAAGTCTTCTCACTGTGCGTGCAGATGCGCTCACACCTGCCTGCTGCCATTCCTGAGCAAGCTCTGCACTGGTGGCACTCCTATCCCGCAGCTGAATCCTCTTTAGGAGACGATCCTGGTGCCTGCTGGACTTTCTTGGATGCCCTGAAGCCTTCTTAACAAGAATTGAACCTCTTTCCTTGAAGTTCTTGATGATCCTATAAATTGTTGATTTAAGTGCAATCTTAGTAGCCACAATGTCCTTGCCTGTGAAGCCATTTTTATGCAACGCAATGATGCAGGTCACCATGGTTAACAATGGAAGAACAATGATTTCAAGCATCACCCTCCTTTTAACATGTCAAGTCTGCCATTCTGACCCAATCAGCCTGACATAATGATCTCCAGCCTTGTGCTCGTCAACATTCTCACCTGAGTTAACAAGACGATTACTGAAATGATCTCAGCAGGTCCTTTAATGACAACAATGAAATGCAGTGGAAGGTTTTTTCAGGATTAAGTTAATTTTCATGTCAAAGGACTATGCAATTCATCTGATCACTCTTCATAACATTCTGGAGTATATGCAAATTGCTATTATAAAAACTTAAGCAGCAACTTTTCCAATTTCCAATATTTATGTAATTCTCAAAACTTTTGGCCACGACTGTACACTTACAACCTCAGTAATGCAAGTTACAAAACACATTTTAACTCGAAATTGGTGTTTGGAAATTGGAAAATGGTGTTTTGTTTTGTTGTTTGTTTTTTATTATTATTATTATTTAAGAATGTATGCACCAGGGCAAACAAATCAGTGAGTAAAATAGTATGTCTATTTATTGTTGCTGGAGGTATTGCCATATTTTAGAAAGCTTGTCAGCAAAATCCCAGTCAAAACCAGCAATGACAAGGTAAGAAATAATATAAGTAATTTATCTAATTTTCAATTACTGATTTAATAAATCACTCATAAAACTTGTTTAAAGAAAACATTTGCGCTTTTTGACTTCAGATAAATGTAAATTGTTATTATTATTATTATATTTTTTTTCTCTGCTTTTTCAGGAGTCAACACAGCGGATTGAACTGTCAATATTTTTGGCATGTTTTACACAGCAGATGCCCTAGCTGCCACAACCCAGCACCAATAGTACAACCCTTAGTGCTGGGAAACACACACACTCTACCATTTACACACTACAGCCAATTTACTTCATCCAATTCTCCTATATCAGTGTACTTTAGGATTTAACATTACACAAAAGTGAAAAACTATCCCTGAAGGATGCTGCATTTGTTTTATCTGTGAAGTTGACATTATCTGTACAAAACAACACACAACATGACAACATAATAAGATGTCATTAAAAAGGTATACTTGATAAAACAAGAAATATTTATACACCAACAACTGTTAGTAAGTCCCATGGAAATCTGCTGTCAAAATGATCATTGTCTTATCTTATCTTGCCAATCCTTTTTTGTGTGTATTTGAAATAAATGTGCTTTTCTTGAAGCGCATTAAATAAATGTTTTTTTTTTATTTTTTATTATTATTATTGCTTTCATACAAAGAGAAGAGCTGTGTTAGTTTTAGGTAAGCTCAAGTCAAATCATTTTCCCTGATCATAATATTATTATAGTTTTAATGTATTATGTGCAAAAATAAATAAATAAATAAATAAATAATAATAATAGGGCGTCATGGTGGCGCAGTGGGTAACACGATCGCCTCACAGCAAGAAAGTCGCTGGTTCGAGCTTCGGCTGGGTCAGTTGGCACTTCTGTGTGGAGTTTGCATGTTCTCCCTGTGTTCACGTGGGTTTCCTCCGGGTGCTCCGGTTTTCCCCACAAGTCCAAAGACATGCGGTACAGGTGAATTGGGTAAGCTAAATTGACTGTAGTGGGTTGCAGCTGGAAGGGCATCCGCTGCGTAAAACATATGCTGGATAAGTTGGCGGTTCATTCCGCTGTGGCGACCCCAGATTAATAAAGGGACTAAGCTGAAAAGAAAATGAATGAATGAATGAATAATAATAATAATAATAACAACAATATCAATAATTTTCTTATGAAACCGTTCTTCCATTGCACATTAATTTAAGTAATATTAAGATTACTGTTGTTGAATATCAACATGAGATTTGGCAATAAATAATCACATCTGTGCTGACATTGAGTAAAGCTTGATTGTGATGTTGTTTATACAACAAACTTGGCTAGTTCATATTTATGTCTGCCAACGGGAAAATCTCAGAAAGAAGTAAAAGCCTTGAGCTTCACATGTTGCCAATCCACAATAAATTATAAAAAAAATTAAAAAAAACTTTAAAAAGTTGGATTTAAGAAAGAAGACAAACACCAATAAATAAATATATATATATTTTTTTTTTTCATTCATTTTTTGCAGATTTTTTATATTTCTTCTACATCCCAGGTCACATCAGCATGTTGATATTGTAAGTAACTGTAGATCTTCAAGATTAAGTAAAGGTCACTGTTTTACAAGCAAATAACTCTTTAAACCTTTAGAGACAACCTTGTTTTTAGTGAGCCGATATCTGCAGATGCTCTGCTCTAGATATACATTTCAATGTAGATGGTGTTCATAAGTTATGGGGTTTCATATCTGAAATCATAATAATACAGGTGACACAATGTTGATTCCTGATTATAAAATAGTGTCTAGAATGTAGAGCAGTGGATGTTAAACTGAATCTAAAAAAAAAATGTCATGTCCGTCACACAATTGGCTCCTTCGCAATTTATGTAAACTTTTACTGAATATTTATTGAATATTTTATATGCATGATATGAAGTAAAGTGGTCTCTGTGTGCTTTGAAATCATTCTGTGGACATTGTGAGCATTCACTTTCAGGACATGAGCAATATTCAAAACCAAAAACCAACTGGCCAGATTAAGCCATTTTACAGTTGGACAGTTCCTTCCATATGACTATTTTCACATTTGCACAGAAAAAAAAGGAAAAAAAAGAAAAGAATAAACTAATACCTGCTGATTTACTCACTTAGAAACTGTGAGTAAGTGTAAGATGTACAGTATGAGTGTATGTACGAGGTATGACCACTTGATCAAACTGACGTTTTAACAATTTATTTTAAACATGAAACGTACATTATCTTTACACTTCAGGCTTTACTTTTCTTCATGCACAAAAAAGATTATAATGTAATAAAACATAATGTATAAAAATACAATTAATAAAAATGTTAAATAGCCTAAATGTGAAGAGGCCAATGTTTCTACAACTTAAACCATAGACCACTGTATGATGTATTTATTTATGGATTTATTCATTGAAAAACACTTTCATCACTGTATTGCACATGCATTATTTACTTTATGGCTCTTTTAAACTTTGGACATCATGTCAAGGAAAATGCCCCAGGGTGTTTTTTAAATGAACCAACAGGGAGGGGGAAGTTGTTGCTGCAAATTACACAGAAGCATAAAGTTGCAAATTTGATTGAGAATATAGACTTGAAGAGATGCCAAAACAACAACTCTGAGTAAACATACCATGTGTTTTGAAGAAAAGCTATCTGGAGCATGTGCCAAAAATCACATTAATCTTTAACAATGTTTTCCAAACAGAGAGCATCCAAAACAACTGCTGTACAATGTCTTACACTATTTTATATACTTGATCACATGGCAAATAGTGTGTCTTTGTTGTTGAAAGCCTCCTTTTTCACAATCTACACTGTGACTTAAAAAAAAATTGATTTATCTATTTGGGACAGTGTTTTCAAAAAGCTATGTTTTTGTTGCCTAAAAACTTTGTCTCGATGTGGACAAAAGGCTAAAAGGGAGATACAAATATGTGTTTTAAAAAATGGAACGATAAGTGTGGACATGGATTTAAAAAAAAAGGCCTTTTTTTGCTTTTTTTGTGGATCTGTTTTAGAGTTAAAGCCCAGGAATCCCTGTCTGCATGACTGTATTCTAGCATGACATTTCTTCATCCACAGTCCCTGTTGCAGTATGGGAAATCAGCACATACATCATGTAGACACTAAGGGCAGCATTTGCCCTCTAATATATAAAGGCTGCAGTGTGTTTGCATAATGAAACGTCATGCAAGCCCAGCCAGTTATTCCTCAGTTTTCATCGGACTATATTTTTTTCACTCTAAGGGCAAAGGTAAAATCGCATGTGTTATGTATGAGACACAGGACCTGCCGCAAAAGTGCATTAGATACTCTGTATATCCCAGTGAATCTGAATTATCGATTTGTGAGAGGTTTTCTGGAACACTAATGAAAACAGCACATTACCGTAAGGCTATGAATCTATTAAAAAAGGCCAACCCCAACAGGACACCTCTCTGCTTTACACAGCAAACAAACCTCCTTCAGCTGATCATAACCCACAGGGTATCTGGCAAACCGATGCTTTGGATTAAAGCCAGCGTGAAGTGGAAGTTGCAATAGTCCTTTATTCCCTATAGTGGTTTGTTAACAAGTACATATGTAGGAGTAGGAATTGATTGAATGTTTGGGGTTTTCTATTGCCTTGATGTCATTTGATGGACAGGTTGCCCTGCCCTCACACTGCTGTAATGAAGTCCACTGAAGGCAAAAAGGCACTGAGCTTAAATCCTCCTGTTGACTTAAGGGTCAAAAATGACATCTTGAAATTTGGGGACTTTTTCTAAAATAACCCTAACATTTGAAAAACTGAATACTTTTCTATTTTCATATTTTCCTGAATGCTGTACACATTTAGGGCACATTGGTTGTCTTTTTTACAACATTGATGAAATAATCCACACTGATGAAGGAAAACCTAGAGATTCACAGATTTTGTGATGCAGTTGAGTTTTTTTTTTTTTCTTCATGTACTAATCATGCATCAACATCAATCTTATCAAGTCATCAAGTTATCCTGTATTTCTCTGCTGCATCTGGGTATTCACTAATAGTAACCCTATAAAAGCCAAAGCAAAGGACACACTACGAGATTACCAAAATATAGTAGCAATACAAAAGAAAGTGATTGAATAAAGACAAACATGGACATGCAAGAAAACCTTTCGATCATCATATCAACCATCCGTGACACATTCACTATTCCGCATTCTGAAATGATACCTTTATTATATTCAATGTAATCATTGCAAATAAAATAAAAAAATATTAAAATTAAAATTAAAAAAATAGATCCTATTTAATTATGTAAGATCCTGCGTAAATACAGCTTGTCTTCTTGTATGACATATTTGTCCTCTGGTGTGACAGTGCAGGTGCCACACCAGTGTACATATCACACCAAAGGACGTTTCAGCCTTTTGAGTTATTTATTGGGCTTGCTCCTACTGGCTAACCAGCCTTTAGCAGTTAGCAAAACACATTTAGCAATGTTCCATGTTTATATAATTTAACAAAGTCTTTAAATGCATATACTATGCAGGGCTCTCCAGTGTGATCTAATGAGGAAAGATAACTGTTTTAGCTTTTGTCAGTTTAGTGACTAATTCGTAAGAATTATTACCAGTTCAGCTGTACAAAAATGTAAGATTTTTAAAAGGAGGCATGACACCAAACCCCACCCATAAACTCAACCGTCATTGGAGGATTAGCAAATCGTATTAAATTGTACAAATAAGATTGTACTACTTCATACAAATTAGACATTAAATAAACATTTTACAAATTTCCATGAGATAACATTGGGGTGTCACATTAAAAGACAACAAAACGTCACACATTTACAGTGGTTCCAAAAAATGAAATATGTAAAAAAATATAAGACAAAAAAAAAAAACATACAGTACTTGAAAGTGGTCCTTCAACTAATTTAAGTTTTGAATGTAATTGCTGATTTAAAATTAGTATATAGCGTGACACCAGAGGACATTGTTTTCAGTGACAAAATGTAACAAACTCCTAATGATTACCATTTACTGAAATGGACACTTGTAAATTTAGGTCTGAGGTATTATTATTATAATTTTTTGTTCGATTTGACTTCTAATTTATTGAACGATGTTTGAAACAGTCACACTATAGGACACTTTTGAGATTTTGCTAAAAAAATATATATAATAATAATAATAAATAATAAAAATAACACAGCAGGTTTTATAAAAACAGGTCCATGTAAAACAAAGACGTTTAACCGCTTACAGCAGTTTAAATGATGGCAATACTATTTATGTTATTTTTTGTCATGTGAGTGAAAATGCAACATCACGTCAACAATATATTCCAGATTACTTTAAAAATATATATTTTTATTTATGAAATTGTTTTTTTTTTTAAGATTTATTTATTTATAAAGATTCTTTGAATCTTCGATTCTACTTTTACTTTAAACACGATGAACACATTAAAATGTTATAAACAGTTGTTTATAAGACAGTTATTAAAAAACAGTTATTTTTATATTTTATGGCATGGTAAGGTATTGAAAAATATGTCTATTTTATTTCAATTTAGTTTACTAGTTACATGCAGTATTTATTTATTTATTTATTTATTTATTTATTAGTTAGTTTGTTCACAACTCACAGGGTTATGTTGTTCAGAATGTCTACATACTCTCAAATGAAGAAGTGCAAATGAGCTTGGAGAGCTACATTTGTGGCTTCAGTAGATCTGGAATACAGCACACTCTGGCTGCGCCAATGTTGTTGTGTCAAGCTGGTTTGGGTGCTCAACCAAATGGAAATGTTTTGATAGCACCACAGAGTCACAGGTGTTCACACTTTTAGATGTAATCACTCAATGCATGGTTTATGTATATCATTTGTCTCTGCATATTAAGCTGCGATAGAAGACAGTTTAAAGGAATATTCTAGGTTCAAAACAAGTTAAGCTCATTCAGCAGCATTTCTTCTATTTGTATGTTTTTGTTATTAATAAAGTATTTTTTTATAAACATGCTAGCATCTAAGATACATAACCTTATTATTTTTATTTAGAAACTGGTCTATTTGAGGGTTAAATATGTGTTATTATGTTTACAGTCATTTAGGGTAATGGAGTTACATTGTTATGGTAAGAAACTTTTTTTTTTTTAATGTGATTTCTTATTATTTATTATTGTTGTTCTTATTATTCTTATTATTCTTATTATTGTTGTTCTTATTATTATTATTATTATTATTTTTTTTTTTTTTTATTATTATTATTATTATTAGTAGTAGTAGTATTATTATTATTATTAGTAGTAGTAGTATAAAATGGCCATATTTATTAAATAAAATGAAAAATTTTGGGGGGATGAGGTGGATTAATTCAGAGTAAAACATATTCCCAAACAATATATTGAAGAATGTTTTACATTTAAAAAAAACTTTTTTACCATATATAAGCCAGTTGTTTACACACATTTTGGACACACATGAGTGTTCAAACACCACATAAAAGTACATTGTGCAACATAGGTCCCCTTTAGACTATAAATATTGGTATAAAGAAGTCATATCACTATAATATTTCTCAGCAAATTGTATATGCAAAATCCTTCAGCACGATTTTTTTTTTCTCATGAAGCAAAATATGAAATAACAAAATACGATTTTTTTCATACTGAAATCTGTGAAGGTCATTGGGGACCAGAATCATTTTCTTTACATAAATAAATAAAAACATAGATCAGTGTTGTACATGTTTTTGCAAAGTACAGAACTGGATGTTTTCTCAAAAAAGGATATTTTGTTGTTCCTCGATCAACAACCCAAACCATTAACCGAGGGCAATGGTGAGGTTCAAAGGGAAACTGTTGAAGTCACAACTCTAACCTTAGAATCTCTTTGATTAATAAGTACAAAATGCTGCTCCAGCAAAACATTTTACATTTCAAAATCACATTCACCCCATAAAAGGCCTACAAGAAACAAAATTAAAAGATACAAAACAATAATAGCCTTTTCACATGACAGAATTTAACACCCGCACAGTATGAAGCCCTCATAGCAGAGTTTAAACCAAATCCACTCCATACATTCATGTTTGCACTGATGACTTGATGTCTTTATCCCACATACACAAAGGCCATAGACCTTTTGGGCTTCTTGATTCCTGCCTCAAAGTATGTTGGGAGAGTGATGTTGCAAATGTGTTTTCATATTTCTTTAACTGAATCAAAATCCTCAGAGAGTCAGCTCACCCATATATTTGCAATGCCAAAATCGTATTTCCAAGATCTAGTCCTTTCTAATTGAATGGAGAAAACCTGTAATCTAAAAAAAAAAACATGCTCGCTGAACTCACAATTAAATGGCATATGTCAAATCAGCAACACAATCAAAAGTGACCTGTGCCATTTGTTTATTAAGGTCTAATAGTTTCAAATGTTATTATTTTCTCCAGCTATTGCACATGTGCAATGATTGGGCAGCATTTCACTTCACCAATCACCTATACTACTGTTTCAATGGAAACCAAAGGATGCAGTTACAAACAAAACCTGGAGCAAAGATCAGTTCTGATGGGATGAGATGTCAAACACAGTATGGTATTATTTCTGTCAAAAACAGTCACACATTAGTCATAACATGTCATATCAACATAACATGTCCTTCAAATTATAAGAATGTATAGGATGTTTGCAACCCAGGCTCATTCTGAAAACGTACCGCTATATACATTTCCGGAGGGCACCAAATACGTCCCAGGAGCTACGTTTTTTTTGTGCAGTTTTTGTTAGCTAATCCAACAGAGGCCGCTGTGTACGCTTTTTAAGATCTCAAATTTCTCTCGCATTTTGCGCCTGCTGTTCTCACGTAAATCCACCAGAGGCCGCTGTTTGCTGACTGTCGACTGACTGACTGACCGATCGACTGACCCACCCTCCTCCTTCCCTAAACCCAACCAATAATGTTTTCAAAAGGACTGATTGACCCATCCAGCCACTTCCCTTAACCCAACTGACAGTTTTCAAAAGCAATCCAAAAAAGAAAAGCCCTTGCCTGATTTTTAAAATGTTTTTAGATTTTACCACATTCTCACCCTGTTATTTCCTTGTTTATTTTATGGCTTCTGTTTTTGTCTTAACTGCTTTCTGGAACCGTTCTTCGTCGGACTTGAACTCCGTCGTTGTGGTCAACTCCTCATTGTGTCTCAAGTCCGCTGACGTACATGGTGAGCTACTGGACAAACTGGTAACAGTGGGAAAGCCGTGCATATGGAGGCAAGCGGTCATCTGGTAAGCATGAAAAGGAGCGACATCATAGCAGTCCGTAGCATTCGTTTTAAAGACGAAATGCAGCCATACGTACTTCTGGCTACATAATCCGCGATATCCAGAAATCTATATAGGGCTACATTTTCAGAATGAGCCTATTTTGGATGTTTTTCCCTTTCCGGAAATATAATCCATGTAAACTAAAAAAGTACCCCTACTGAAAAAAAACAAACAAAAAAAAACGCGTCTGCCTCCTCTGCAACAATTTCCTGTTTGACTCCATTCATGGCCGTGTTGGCCAAACAACCAAAGTATTGCCAGTTTCCACTGCCCTACTAAGCACTCTTGATTACTATTGCCTGACTGTTTCGGTATATGACCCATTGCCCATTTATTGTTATTCTCTTGGGTTACCCCTTGGTTGGGTTGTTTAGATTGGACTGCTCTCACTGTGTTTAGACTCTCACCTGTTAGTCTACCACAGAACTGTGGGTCTGCCTACTGTTTTGTGCTTGGTTGCTACAGCTCAGTAAACTTTGGCAAATTGATTCAAACCAGCCTTCAGCCTCTGGCTCATTACAGTATGGTAGTAAACATGATTTAACTTTTTCAGAGAACACATGTAAATCAAACACATTAAGTGAAGTTTCACAAACTAATTTCGAGAGGAGCACGTGATTTGATTGATCACAGCTGGACTCTCATCTGTAATTATCAGTAAGCCAATTAGACGAGTCCAAACTCACTATAAGTAGCCCATCTAAAATTATTCCCTTTTTTTATCTTTGTTTTCGAAGAAACCCCCCATCCACCCCATCTTCCTCCTTTTTCTCCTCCTTTGCCACTTTGCTCCTTACCCACTGGGTTTATGTGCATTGTAAGAATACAAAATCTAAATGTGAAATCTAAATGTGAAATTTGGAAGTTTTAAAATGAATAAAACTTTTCTTACTTTTTGTATTTTGGTGGACAAACAGGCATCAATGTGTGGATGTCAAATGGACGTCAATGTTCATTCATTTATTCATTTCCCTTCAACATAGACTCTATTTTAGAGGTCACCACAGCGGAATGAACCGACAACTATTCCAGGATATGTTTTACGCAGCGGATGTCTTTCCAGCTGCAACCCAGTATTGGAAAACACACTCATACGCTACGGCCAATTTAGTTTATTCAATTCACCTATAGCGCATGTCTGGGGAAACCGGTGCACCGGGAGGAAACCCAAGCCAACACAGGGAGAACATGCAAACTCCACACAGTCGGGACTCGAACCAGCGACCTTCTTTCTGTGAGACGACAGTGCGAACCACTGTGCCACCTGACATCAATGTTTTTACATTGCATATCAATTTGCATTTATGACGTGTTTTTGATGCGGTTTTGACATCACGGTTCCCGCTGGTTATGTGTTCATACTGCATGATTTTCAAAGTTGTTGAATCATAGTTATTTTCTCACTGCATGACTATCAGGCATATCATTCAGTTGCTGCTGTGTTCATATTGAATGATGGATCGCAAACAGGAGCTTACAAACTGCATCATTTTACTATATGAAGAATTTCCGACAACTGTGTTTGGCTCTACATTTCACAACCAAACGCACATGAGAACTGATAAGAAAATGACACATTATTACACATGAAACCACGAAAACTGATGACCTTCATGGCCAATCACAGTCATTTCTGTTGAGTATGTGAATACAATGGCAAATCAGCACTGTTTAAGAACGCGCTCAACAGAACTCAAATGTTAGCAGGAAATTGTTTACAAATTTCAGTACTGATTGGTACCGAAATTCAGTATCGTGACAACAAGTCTAATCTAGTGAAAGAATCAGTTCATTAACTTGAGTTTGATAAATGGCATCTGAAACTTGTGTTTGGGAAAGATAATGTTAGCTAACTAGTGCCATTTCCCTAAACTTGGCTGAAAATGAGGTTCGATATCCCTTAATTATTTTGACTATCAATTCAGAATGGGCTTTCAGGTCACTTGGAAAGCAGTGAAAGGATACATTTTTGTCACTTTCTTTTCGCTGACAAGATATACAGCCAGGTACACAACAATACGCCATAGCGAACGCTGCTCCTGTGTGACTCCAGGTGATACTTCCAGGTTTCTTTCCCACCGCAGCCTCGCTTTCGCTTTCAAAATGGCAGCTGCGTAAAATCAGGTTACGGAGGAAGGCTACAGCTCAGATGAAACATCAAAAAACTTTCCAAACAAAAAATAAATAAATACTTTTCTCCACGTGGGTCCAAAAAGACAGAGAAGGAGCCTTTCTTTGAACCTAATTCATATTCCTGATATTGTGGTCTATAACTCATCAACTCCCCACTGCCCTGTACCTTTTCAGTTGAAACACCTTTTGCCAACAGGTCCATATATTTAGCATGCCAAATATTGTTTTGTCGACAACATGTCAGTGATTCTCTCTGATTACGTCTTTGAAAATTCACACTGCATGATTATTTCTCATGTTATTGAGCACTGATTTGCCTCTGATTTTGGACATTTGTCTGTGATTTCACAAAACCTGATGGCAAGGGAAAATCAGGACTAAAACCGCCCAGTGGGAACTCAACATCAACCGTTGTACTTTTCCCTCATTCATAGTTTATAGTGAAAGCGCCATCTTTGTATATCTATATTCTTTGGCTGAACACAGCACATCCAAGCACTTGCTGATAAACTGCCGCTCGATGCTGTCATGTGAATGAAGCTTTTTAAACAGATGATGCTCCAGCAGAGATCACAGAAGCTCCAGCAGCAGGAAACTGATCTGAAAATGGATTAAACACAGTAAAAGCCACAGACAATATGATTACACATACTTAATCAACACTGTGATTTACACCCCTGGCCAAAACCAAAACACGAAATTACAAAGCCCAAATTAAATGCTGGGATGTAGAGAAGGTATACAATCACACAGATGCTTGAAGGATATTATGAGCTACTTTTGATTTGTCTCTGCTAATTTTAAATCCCATATAAAGGCGAGGTTGAGGTGGAGAACTTTCAAGAGAAGTATATCAATCTAAACTTTAAAATATACTGTAGTATCTGTTCATTTGAAGCACATATGCAACTAAGAAGCTGCATTCTGCATTATTATTTATTTATTTATTTATTCATTTATTGTTTTTCTGATCATGATGGGTCTGGAAACACTTCAGTGAGCGATATGGTCTTCCTGCGAAAGTGCTATGCCTCAAAGACTATAACGTGATCACTGATGTGAGTGGGATTTTGCTAGATGTGCCAGCTACCTTTGTAGCTCTGTTAGGCTGGGTTGGATATTAGTTTTAATTTAATTATGATATTCTTATCTTTCATGCAACCACTCACAGCATATAATCAGATTACGGAGGCGATGGCAATTAAAATCTGAGAACTAACAAGATGATCCGCCCTTCACGGTTGGTTTGTGAGAAACGGAGCTCAATCTGGTTTCAGTTAGTCAGCTCTGTTGCTATGAAAGCATCCAACGAATGTATCTTCATGAATAGTGATTGCAAATACGCTCCAAAAATACGCTTTTAGGTCATAGCAATATTCATTGATTAACTTTTTTTTTCTTTTTTTGCAATACTGTATAATTGAATACATTATTATCACATCGATTAGACTTCAATTTTAGCTTTTTAAGTTTTTTTTTTCCTTTTTTGTGTTTGAGTGTGTGTTTTTGAAGTTCAGTATCTAGGTTGTACTACACTGAAAAAGTGAAACTAATGTGTCTTTCAGTCAAAATGTGTCTTTCAGTCAAAATGTGTATATTGGCTTAAGTGAAAAAAAAAAAAAAGTTCTGATTTTAACCTGTTTTATTCAATTTGCAAAATACTAACACCCTCGGAACAATTAAAACCATTAGATTTTCCTCAAAGTAGTATTTTTACTTTAAACCAGCAGTTTTCATGACATGTGACCACATGATAAAAAAGCTAATGAATATGTTCTATTCAGTTTTTTGTACGTATTTCTAATGTGAGTTTAATTACCATCTTATCATTTATAGGCACACTGAAAGCACCAGCAAATAATTTGCCTCATTATTTAAAATAAAACAACTAGCAACAGCACAGCCTACAGTTAAATTTATTAATCATAGTTTAGTCTGAAGTACAATTTTACTTTGATTTTAAGTTGAACCACAGCAATTAAATTAAATTAATGAATGGTCTATAAAACTAAAATTATATTAATCCATGGTCTATAAAAACATTTTAACTTTGAGTGAATGTTTTGTTTTTTCCTTGAGCAGAATAAATATTTTGATTAATATTAAATTGTATTTTTCAGTCTCAACCAACTCAAAAATATAATTTATAAATTTAACTGCAACAAATAAGTATGCAATTATTTTTTTATAGTTGCTTCACAGTATATATTTTATCAGTGTACAGTGGTTTTGATAAGGTTAAGAGAAAACCCTAGGAGTAGTTTGCAAAGTAGGTTTTTTTAATGATCTCAAATAATCCTTTTCAATTTCTCACAATCCTCTAGGACCATGAGTCACGCAGACCACAGGACCATGAGTCACACTTTTTGATCACCAAAGCTCATGATTTATGTGCTCACTATACGGTCCGATTGTCGAGCTGTGACTTGATTGCTCACACTAAGCGTGTGAAATCAACAACCCCTGAACCTGGAAGTGTGTAGCTGCTTCTGCCTTTACAATGAGGGCAGAAACACTGAATTCAGGCCAGTAGGTTCGTTGGTTTGATTCAACTGTGGGATACCCTTACTGGGGGCGACCAAAATTTCTCTCACATCAGGAACTCATCTGATCATCCAATTGCTGGTTAGGAGAGGTTAAATGACTCTTGGTTCCCCCTGACAAACAATGGCCAACAAAGATGAAATTCAAACACACTCAAACAAAAATAAATAAATAAATGGGTATGAATACCCAGCATTTATGCAATCAAACTACTTAATGCTTATTTATGTGCATGAGTGCATTAGCAGCTGGTTGTTGAATCACAGGTGTATCATTTATGAGATGAGGAAGTGAATTATTTAAGCTGGAGCTCACTGTTATCTTCTGTTGAGCTGCTTCACTGCTGATTCATGTCTTACAACATTGCCACTGGTATTGAGCTGAACTGAATCAACACTTTACTGACTTGAGCTAAATAGATTGACTCATATATTGCTGAACTGCCTATAGCTGATCTAGTAACTTCACAATGCTATTATTCTGAACCAACTTGAGCTACATATAGACATGGTTTTCTTTAGAGCAGAATCTGAGCTGTCATTAGTTCAGTTTCAATAAGTGATTTAATGGTTTGACTTTAATTTACTGAATATTATTTTGCTTATTCATTAAAATAAGTGGGACTTTTTGAAAGACATTTAATTAAAAGTAAATTTGACTTTTGCTCAAGTGATACTGGCATTGGTTGTGATTTGTAATGGGGTCATTTTCACAGTTTGGTGCCTGAACTGTTACTCAAGAATATTTTCAGGTGTACTTTATAACTCTGCTCAATCATTAAATAAATGTTTTAAACAAGTATTGCATGATTATTGCGATACATTTGTACTTTCACACTTTAATTTGTCACATGCTAAATAAGTTCAGATTGCTTCAGAAAGAAAGAAAGAAAGAAAGAAAGAAAGAAAGAGAGTAACACTTTAGATTAAGGGTCCAAAATTATGCATTAATTAATCATTAATTAATGGTTAATTTGTTCACAATTATGCATCAGTTAAGCATGAGCAAACATATAATTCATGATTAACTGATGATAAAGTAAAGGCATTTTAACCATTATTTCCAATTTGATAAGCCATATATTATTTATTTGATTTGTAGTGTAAATTAACTGAACAACAAGCTAGTAATTATGTTAAATTACTGCTGGTTTGCAATTATATATGGCTAAAATAGTGTAATAAACACAGTTAGCAGCTAATTAAGGCTAAAATGTCATTAATACAGTACTAATAAAAGGCAATTTGACTCCTTATTCTAAAGTGAAAGTTACATCCACATTAATTATGGCACTTATTGGGTGTGATTAGTGACAGCCACAGAACTTATAATACAAGATATATAATAGAAGAAAAGCAGTCAAATACATTTTATTTAACAGCCAAATAAATAAACCCTTTGCCCTAAGATACAGTCTGCATTTTTATTAATTTCATGGCACAATCTGTGAGCTCCTCTTGCTGCATCAAAAACATTACATGTTGAACAGGTGACAGGTCCTTTTTTTTTCTAAAAAAAAAAAAAAAAAAAAAAAAGTTTATCTTTTTTTTTTGCTGACCACTTGTAATACAGCAAGTTGAGAAGTTTGTTTTCAAGACTCATGTTGTTCTTCAAACAGGGAACATTTTGTCCTGCGAAAAAAAAATCTTCCTGTGTTCCATTTCGTCTGGCCAATAATCAACTTCCTATTATCTAGCACGCTGTCACATACACAAAGGAGAGAAGGCATGGATTACTTTGTGGATATTTATTGTGGAACATGCACAAACAGTGGGTAAACAGGTAAGGGGTGCAACGGGTTGAAGGCTCTCACACTCTAGTCCAAGAGGTAAGTTCAACTTCATTGCAATCACCAATGTAACAAAAGTCACTTCCCTTAATCGGTAGTTTGCATCCACAGATACCTAAAGCAAGCCTCAAAGGAGCACAGGAGAGATCGGAGCAACAGGGAGAAGATCCAAGAAGCGGAGACCATCCAACATTGATTCCAGCCGGTGAGTAACTGAATGAGGTGAGTATTTATAGGGAGTGGGTAATTGCAGGTGCAGTTGTGGGTGATTAGAACTCTGGTGATTGTTCACGGGTATGGTGTATGGTGGATGGTGACTGTGTGTAGTGACTGCAACTGAGGGAACGTGCGGAGGGTGTGACGTGCAATTTCTGATACATCCATTCATCCAACAGCAGAAGCGTCACCTACAGTCCTGGAGACTACTCAGACGTTTGCACATCCACAATGGTAAGCATATACCACAAATGTGTTTCTCTTTGGAATGCACTTTTGAATAATATACCGATAAATATCTTTAGCTGGAACGATTGTCGTTACTACAATAGGCACAGATTTACAAACTGATACTTCATAGGTCTAAGCTGACACTTAGATTGCGTTACCGTGTAACGTTAATTTTAACCATAAAGTTAACTTCTGAATTCATGCTAGAGATTAGCTGCAGTCAGTCAGATAATGAGTTAATGCATTATATTGCATGTTTAATTTTATTTTCGCCATTACTTTCTCCCACCATTCCATATGTTTGCGTTCTTTCTGTAAATATGAGTAACGTTAGCTGCTTGTCTCAATCAGTCTCAGTCAGCTCCCTTGTTCAATAGTCAGAGCACTGATCAGGGATTCAGCCAGTTTATGGGCTGTTTTAATCGCAAAATTCTTTCAATGCATTGAAACACTCACTGCCTAAAAAGTGCCCTTAAGAGAATTATGAATCACGTGAATCAAATTAACAAATATGACGAAAAAATAGGCTTTTTTTTAAAACGTAGCCAATATATTTAAAAATAAACCAACACAGTTAGACATATAAGTTACAGAACAATGTAGCAAACATTTATAAATAAATAATGATCAAAATGCTGCTGGTATATGAAACTCTCTCTCTCTCTCTCTCTCTCTCTCTCTATATATATATATATATATATATATATATATAGTACTTTTAAAAATATTTAAATATTTGAAAAATGTCAGTTATATTGTTCATAAATTTGGATGTTGTAAAACTAATGATGTTCTCATGTCACACTTAGAGTGAGAGAATAGAAGATGAACACATAATAGAGTAAAGGTTGTGACAGAACCAACCCAACAGCTGGTTGTGATGTTGTTTACTTTTGCAGTACCTTAGCAGTACATCAGCTGTCATTTAAATCGAACATTCACGTTGAAAAAAATTATTTATTCACTTTAGTGCTCCCCGTTTTTTCCATGTTTTGTGTGAAATGTTGTAGGGGGAAAAACACACATATGGGAGGTAAAATCAAAAAAGTACATACATTTGAATTATCATCTAATCATCTGCTTTATAACCCTATAGTTCTGGAAGAGGATTCTGGCATTTACAGCTCTTTTTTTTCCCCTTAATATGGCAAATAACAATGTAAACATACCTGATTTAGCTTATTACACGACCTGAGTCTTGTTTAGTTTATTTAGTTGCATTTATTTTAAATTGATTAATAATTAAGGAAAAATAAGTAAATAAAGTTTAGCCCTCTGATATGTAGGAAGTATTTGCTAATGGCAATGATGCTAATGGTGTGTTGAAATATTTATTCTTTTAGAAGTGAAGGATCCAGTAGAAAAGGCATCACTGGTAGTAGAAATGAGCAAATAATTAGTTTGGGTTGAATTTAAACGAACAAATTAAGTTAGACTTACTCAATTTATGTGTGCTGAATTTAAACAAATTACGTTGGATTTACTCAATTTCATTTAGTTATCTTTATCTAATGAAATTCAGTAAGTTCAATACAATTTAAATGTTATTCCTACTTAATTTATTTTTTTTTAATTAAAATTATCATTGAACTGCTTGCAAATACACTTTGAAATGACACTTGACCAAGTTTGTTTTGAATTCATTTTAAAAACTTTTTAAGAATGCAATTTCTAACAATAATTAAATCACTACCCATAAGTTCTTCAACAGCACAATGTTTAAAACAGCAGTTCTTACAGTACATTCAATTCACATCAACACACCAAAATGTATTAACTGATGGAACAAATTGCAATTCTTATCACACACAGACGGGCACACGCTTTTTAAAATGTATGAAATGTAAATATACATGTCTTAAATTAATAACAATTAAGTACGGACTACATTGAAACCAAAAATTCTTACAACACCTTCATTTCACACCAATACACAAAATAATTAACTTAATAACTTAATAAAGAATTAACTTACACTAAATGATTTAGCAACTACAACAAACTGCACTTTTTATGGAATGCACACACACACAAACATTTTTTTAAAATGTTTAAACTAAGTATACAAGTCTTAAAAACAAGTAGGTACAGGCAACAAGTTCCTAGAGCACATTCATTTCACACACATGCACATAAAGAAAAATGAATTAATTTATTAAACAAGTCTTACAATAACCTGCAATTTGTCAGCTTTGATTTTCTTGACGCCTGCTTCAGAGGTTTTGGGGAGAGTCTGTCAGAATCCATTTGCATAAGAACTTTCTGTGCAAACTTGTAGTATTTTAGTTCTTTTGGGTACGCCAAATTAAGCAGATAAATTGCCCCCAGCATCAGTGCACAGGTTTGTGCAACAGATTTGATCTGCTCAGGAATCACTGTTCTGTCAACATCAACGCCAATGTCATCGTAGTATCCAAAATCTCCTCCCTTCCTTTTATGCCCATGGTGCCCATGGTGATATTTGTCAGGTTCTTCTTTTTGATTACCCTATAGAAATCAAATGCAATTAGAACTAAAATCCTAACAGCCCTCCCCACACTCATATGTAAGCCTCTGGAATATTATAACAACAATAACAATAAAACAATGAATTAAAATTAGGGCATAATGGTAGAGGAATTTTTACTGTACTGTATCAGTACAGGACTTGTGAAGTGAAGTGAAGTGTAGTGTGGCCAAGTATGGTGTCCCATACTTGGAATTTGTGCTCTGCATTTAACCCATCCAAGTGCACACACACAGTTAGTGAACACACACATACCGTGAACACACACCCGGAGCAGTGGGCAGCCATGCTGCGGCGCCCGGGGAGCAGTTGGGGGGAACGGTGCCTTGCTCAAGGGACTCACCTCAGTCGTGGTATTGAGGGTGGTGGAGAGTGCTGGTCATTCACTCCCCCCACCCCCAATTCCCGCTGGTACCGAGTATCGAACCAGCAACCTTCGGATCACGAGTCCAACACTCTAACCACCAGGCCACGACTGCCCCTTGTGGTACGGTACACATAATCATTTATCAATGCATATTGGCAAACATCACACTGGCAAACATATTTTTGTGCAAAACTCTACAAACTCTATTGTGGCATCTCTACGGTTTACTGTAATGAGTGGTGATGAATTTAAATTTACCTTAAAGATCAGTGAAATGATGAAACTCCAGGAGTTTCAGGAAGGAAAACGGTGCGTCATTGTCCAGTACCTCAAATGAAAGCAAGCACATGATTATGATTGTAAGTTTAAGATAAATCTAGGGGCAGCCAAAGAAACAACATGAGCAACTTCACTTGCAGAAATAACTTGCACATCTTTATTATTTGCCTCATGGTCATGCATTTGATATCCTTTAACGCACCTAAATCCATTTATTATCCCTTACATGTACAGTGTTTCCTCTAGGATTTTTTCCAGCTGTAGCGGCTGCTTTTATACAGATCTACCAACTACCTATGGCGTTATTTCAATGACAAATGTCATGAGCGCAGTATTACAAGTCGAGATCGCGTTTATGTAATACCAGCATGCGAATCTCTTTGCTTGTGCACCGATTTCCTCTGTTTGTGAATGTTTTGAATAAGAAGCTGTAATGTAGCCGTGGCAGGATGAATTTTGGTGTGGCGCCCCGTCATGGAAGAATGAATGTAGCGGAAACCATGTATGTATATTCGATTTATAATGATTCTCAAATGTATTTAATCAACAGATTGTTTACTTGTTATTAGATTGTTTAGTTGCACTACATTTAGAGTCATTACTTTATTCTTCTTAATGCAACGATACCATTTACTCACCCTTTACTTGTCACAAACCTGTTTGAGTTTATTTGGTTTGGTAAACACAACATACATTTTTTTGAAAAATGATGAAAACCAGTAACCATTGACTTCCATAATATAAGTTTTTCCTACTATAAAAGCCAATGGTTACCGGTTTCTAACATTCTTCAAAATATTTTCTTATGTTCAACAGATAAAAGAAAACTCATAAAGGTTTGGAACCACTTGATGGTGAGTGAATAGTGAGTAAATTTCCATTTTTGAGTGAATTATCTCTAATACTATGAGTATTCAGATCTTACAGATAACATATTAAGTCAACAGAATGTTTACATTAATGAGTGGTGATGAATAATCCACAATTACTTACCATAGAAATTGATGGAATAATCAAACTGCAGGTCTGGACTGAAAATGTCTTTAAACCACTGACCAGGGAACTCAGCAAAGGAAATGTGGTGTTGTACAGTACCTCAAATGAAAGTAAGCACATGATTATTATTTTAAATTCAAGAGTCAGCACAAGTAACAACAATGAGCAACTTTTTGAGGTGATGGGGTGGTTGTCGCGGACAAAAGTGAGGACCGGGGGGGATGTCACCAAGGGTAAAATTTGCCTTAAGGCACCAGTGTGGGCCTGTTAGCTACAAAAATGAAACAGTACCTCCTCAGTGACAACTGTTGTACCTTTATTTCTGTGAGTGAAATGTTTATTTTGTCTTTTGACTTTTTTTTATGTGTGTGTTTGCAGCCAAAAAGCCAGAATGAGACATCTGCAGCCTTCCATAGACATTGTTGAACAGTTGGACAGAGGAACTATTGCATCAACTGCTTCGATTGCAGATCCTGGTTTTTACCAAGAGATTAAAAATCATTCATTCATTCATTCATTCATTCATTCATTTTTCTTCGACTTAGTCACTTTATTCATCAGGGGTCGCCACAGCGGAATGAACTACCAACTATTCCGGCATATGTTTTACGCAGCGGATGCCCTTCCAGCCGCAACACAGCACTGGGAAACCCCCACACACTCTCACATTCATACACACACACTCATACACTACGGACATTTTAGTTTATCCAATTCACCTATAGCGCATGTCTTTGAACTGTGGGGGAAACCGGAGCACCCAGAGGAAACCCACGCCAACACGTGGAGAACATGCAAACTCCACACAGAAATGCCAACTGGCTCAGCTGGGACTCGAACCGGCGACCTTCTTGATGTGAGGCGACAGTGCTAACTGAAAAAACTGAAAAATCTAACAAATTAATTCTTGTTGAAAGCAAAACTTTATTTTAGGTTTGTTTAAAGGTCTCTAATTTTACTGTTCTTTACTCTTTCGAAATGGAAAAGACAAAACAATGTGCAGAGTCCTTTTATATTCCTATTGCTTACTGTTCTTTGCTGTTTGTCACTGCCAATGATTTTTCCTTTTAATGTATTTATTTTTTTCAGTTAACATATGCCATACTGTTTTACAGATGTTATTGCAAATTAATTTGTATATACTGTGTTATATGTTTAACCAGCAAAAAAATCCCATTAAAAATTTTTCTGCATTCATGTCCTTATTTAGTGATTTACAAATGTGACCTCATTTAACTTGCTGCATTTGTTATACAGTTAACTATATTTTTATCTGTATCACAGATTAGCACTAACTATTAGCTTATTCTAGTCCATAAAATGTGGAT
>CAIGQV010016735.1:26676720-26723182 GCA_903798115.1 Danio jaintianensis
TTTTTTTTTTTTTTTTTTCAGAAAACTATTGCTCATCAGCTAAATGGTTGTGTCTCAATTAATTTATCAAGCCTTTCGATTATATTTAAGACTATATATGCATGCATACAGTACATACATACAAACATACATAAAAAGGTACCCTTTGAACGCATGTTGGCTAATGTTGCTGTAAACATTGTTGCAGGAAGCAGCCCAACAGCTTCTAAACAGTAGCTGTAATGTTTATCTGTGGCACACAGGGTACAATAAAGCTTCCTTTTATCCCACACCGAGATTCATGTTTTAAAAATGTCAAAATACTGGTGAACAAAAATAAATCTGAGTGCTTCAGCAGAATACAGTCCATCAGATAATCAGAGGCAGGGGATTTGTTCTGTGGAGTCAAAAGTGAAGTTAACATTTACTGTATTTCTATTAAATGTATCAATGAAACAAATTGAAGTAGGAACTTACTAACTTGCTGTGCAATAATGTGATGCAACATTACCTAATTCTTTTAGTTGCTGTTGTTGTTTTCATGCTTCCTAAGAAGTATTATTAGGAAAAAAATGTCTCATTATCTTGATTATGAATAATCAGTTACTATTCAGCACTCAGTTATCTCTTAACACTCATCATTCTCTTTTAAAATAATTTTCTCACAATTTAAATCAATGTCAAATAATGGATTACAGTTCATTGACACACTGATGTCAGTTTTAGACATACAAATGTAATGTGGAGACTGCAATAAATGTCTGTTAGGAGTGTAATTGTTGAGAAAAATAAGTTGACATGTGCCATCATCAGAGGCATCCCACTCGACCCTCAAACTTCAGGCTAGAGATACCTCATCAGCGTGGCCTAGTTTTCATTCAGCGCTGTACCTTTTCTCTCTTTCTATCTTGCTTTCATTTCAGAGAGAGAGAGAGAGAAAGAACCTTCAAAGGCCACTGACTATATTTCAGATTCATTAAATCTTGCATAATGGTGAGTCATGTTTAAAGAAGAATCACTGTCTGGACTTCCATGAAAACAGCTCATATTCATAGCTCATTATGTCTTCCATATTTGCGGGAGCTCCTGAATTTATGCATTGAAGCTACACAATGTTTAATGAAATGTCGAGGCTAATTACTCAGCGCTTCGTCTAATTCCGAGCTCAGAGATTCTCAGTGTAACTGAAGGACATTGCTTGGCAGCATCATTGTCATTCACACTTCAGCTTTTTTTTATAGTGTTTGTGTTTTCCCAGAAAAATAGTTTATTGACAGTTTAAAAAAAAAAATGTTTAAAAAAATATTCATTCAATATTCATTCAATTAAAAAAAACGACACTGCTGTTAAACTGAACGTTGAAATTAATGAAATAAATGTTGAAGACTAGAGTAGAACATGTGGTTTGGTTGAGGATGAGCTGAAAAAACTTTAAGACTGCTAATGATGTATGATCCACAACCATATGCATGCAGGTGTATAAAATGGTCTCTTTAATGGCTGCATGAACACATGGTATTTTTAACTAACACTTAATATCAGTTTGACTGATTGTGACATTTTTGAAAACAAACTTCACAAATTAGTTTATTTGATGTTTCAATTAAATTCAAATTAATATTTTGACAAGTAGACACTGAGATGAGAAACATCTGGGAATGGAAAAAAACAAACAAACAAAAAACGGTCAGTATAAAACACATTAGAGTGCATGTGGCAATAACAACCATGCATATAAATAATTAAAGACAGTCAATACACCGTGTATCAGATTATCTTATTCAATAATAATAAACCCATCTATAAAATAAAGTGAAATACTGCAATCATTATTAATATTATTATTATTATTATTATTATAACACTTATTTGGTGTTGAGCCAAAATGAAAATATTAGAGTCAATAAATAAAGCAATTCTACTGTGTTCAGAACATTTGTGAAGACTTGTTGCCTTTAACAGGTTGTACAGTGTAGAAATGGAAACACAAGACGCGAAAAGCAAGCAAGTTTTAGTCTGAGGCGACTCTGGAGCAAATAGAAGTACACAGAGGAAGCTGGCAGTCACCTTGTGAGGTTGTGCCTGGAGTAGTAAACACACGCGGAGCATACGGTGTCTTCAGTATCCCAAAGATGCCGTGGCAGATGGCCGCACATCTCATTACAGAATGCCAGCACCCTTGGCACTGGTGCTCTAAATGCCATTGTTGCTGCTCATGCGAGAGCTGTGCAGGGTCAGCGCTTCTAACCTTGCAAAAGCTGCCATAATCCCTTGCTCAATAGCCTGTCATTTCGCCCTGTTACCTGGAGTTAAAGTTAAGAGGGTCCTCCATCTGGAAGAGCTGATGCTACATCCAGGTTTTCTAGGCTCTTCCATCCGTTTCCAGTCAGCTGGGCATGCGCTAGGGAAAGCAGGAGGACTCTAAAGGATGCCGGGAACGTTGAGGCTGTTGGATTAAATGTGTTATTTTCAGTCAGTATGGTCGGATTATATCAAGATCTCAGAGTTGATGGAATGTTTACACTGTGTAAAAGGAGCTGGGATACTGAGGTTAATCGAGGAAAAACATATGGTCATGGTCACAATATCACATGAATGTATTTGCCCATTAAATATATTGATGTATTTGTAAAAAAAAATAATAATAATAAAATTATCCAATGTTCTTGATTTAAACATGGAATCATCTCACTTTGAGAATTTTCAGAGAACAAGACTCAATATTTAATTAAATTTAGCTTCAAGCAACTGCAATAAATATTTCATCAATTTAAAGCATTGCAATTTTTTTACAGAACAATAACAAAATTAATATCATATCATATCAAATAATATCATATCATATATCCTATCATCTTTACATTAAAGGCTTTTAGTATCTCCATATCCCAGATACAGTATTAACATATAAGCTCTTAAGTCATATGCTAGCCTGCTGCTAAACGGATTAAAACTCTTGATGACCCATCATGTGCTATACACAGATTTTGTCCATTTGAAAGCCCACCAGAATGTGAATATGAATGACTCATCACTAAGAAATATAAGCTTAGGGATGAGTCTCTTGATATGCCTCGCCTGAACTTCTGGTTTCAATAGGAAATATATCAACACAGCTCATAAAACTACATGAGCCAGATGATTTTATGGGTCTTTAGGTGACCCCCTCTTATATCCAAAGATTATTTATTCTCCTAATGCAGCAGAATCTTGTTGAAGGACTGACTGTAATAGGCAAATCTGGAGCTTTAGCACTAGCAGATTGATTACGAACAGCTCTTTGCCGAATGTACAGAACTTGTTTTACTCAGCGTGTCTCATTCACATGGTGCTCTTCATTAACACCACAGCTAGAATCCAGCATGACTGTGGAAATATCACTACACACTCACACGCCAGATGCACAACAGTGTCAGCATTTGCTTCCTCTTCCTGTTGCCTGTTCTGTCACGACAGATTGTTTATTTTCTTCCTTCTGTTTGACTTACTTTTGTTCGGGTTATGTCTTAGATTACATCATTTAAATCTTTCCTGTAATGCATGCTTAAATTAGTTTTTACACTGAAATTAAGGGGAAAAAACGGTTTGCCTTTAATACATCTAAGTGCACACATTTTTAGCAACACTTTGAGAAAAAAAGAAAGAAAAAACAGATTGCATTTATATTTACTTCTGCAAACTGGCTTATCCAAATGAACAGCATAATTAATTAAATTTTTTTTTATAATAAACAAAAGAACATTGTGATGGACCCGCTGCTGCGCTCTTTGTAAACATAGTGTTTATATAAATAAATAGTATGTGGGTATCACTCTGCAAGCAATGAGTGCAAAGGCGGATGACTAAACTTACTACAGTTTCAGAATCAGAAAGAGCTTTATTGCCAGGTATGTTCACACATACGAGGAATTTGTTTTCGTGACAGAGCTTCTACAGTGCAACAGAATTACAGAGACAGGACAAAAAACAGATAAGAAATATATTTTAAAAATGAAAGTTGTAGTGAATGCAAATATACAAATTGACAAGTGTATGTACAGGAATATTACTATATACAACAGCAGCTGTTATGTGCAAATTAGCATGTAAAATATGTTGTTAAATAAGTGTTTGTGTATAAAAAGTGTATAGCAAGTAGTGATGTTTGTTCCATAATTACTATCATCAAGTGTTCATGAGATGGATTGCCTGAGGGAAGAAACTGTTTCTGTGTCGGGCTGTTCTGGTACACAGTGCTCTGTAGCGTCGACCAGAAGGTAAAAGTTCAAAGAGGCAGTGTGCTGGGTGTGAGGGGTCCAGAGTGACTTTGGCAGCCCTTCTGCTTGCTCTGGATAAGTACAGTTCTTGGAGAGTAGGGAGGATTGTACCAGTGATTCTTCGGAGGTCGGATTTCGTAGCTGAGCTAAACCAGACAGTTATTGAAGTGCAGAGGACTGATTCAATGATGGAAGTGTAGAACTGTTTCAGCAGCTCCTTTGGAAGGTTGAACTTCCTCAGCTGACGAAGGAAGTAGTAGAAGTCAACAAACAAGATCCTCACATAGGTCCCTGGTCTGTCTAGGTGTTGCAGAACATAATGCAGTCCCATATTGACTGCATCATCCACAGACCTGTTTGCTCTGTAGGCAAACTGAAGAGAGTCCAGTGAGGGTTCAGTGATGTCCTTCAGGTGGGCGAGCACCAGTTTTTCAAAAGACTTCATGACCACAGATGTTAGCGCCACCGGTCTGTAGTCATTAAGTCCTGTAAGTTTGGGTTTCTTTGGGATGGGGATGATGGTGGAGCGTTTGAAGCAGGAAGGCACTTCACACAGCTCCAGTGATCTGTTGAAGATCAGGGTAAAGATGGGGGCCAGTTGGTCAGCACAGGATTTTAGACAGGCTGGTGTTACAAAATCTGGGCCTGGTGCTTTTTTCCTCTTCTGTTTTTGGAAGACCTGGCGCACATCATCTTCACTGAACTGAAGTGTTGGGGAGACGGGGTGTGGTGGAGGTGTTGATGGTGGTGTGAAGAGCAGTTCAGAGTGGGTGTGGGGTGTTTTCTCAAACCTGCAGTAAAACTCATTCAGGTCGTTTGCAAGTCGTTCGTTGTCTACAGTGCAGGGGGATGGTTTCTTGTAGTTTGTGATGTTTTTCAAACTTTTCCACACGGATGCTGAGTCGCTGGAAGAGAACTGACTCCTTAGTTTCTCAGAATAGTTCCTTTTTGCCACTCTGATCTCCTTTTCCAGTGTGTATTTGGCCTGTTTATACAAGGCCCTCTCCCCATTCCTGTAAGCAACCTCCTTGGCCTGACGCAGCTGTCTGAGTTTTACAGTGAACCACGGTTTGTCATTGTTGTATGTGAGTTGAGTCCTGGTAGGAATGCACATGTCTTCACAGAAACTGATATAAGATGTTACAGTTTCTGTAAGCTCATCTAGATCGTTCGCAGCAGCTTCAAAAACACTCCAGTCAGTGAGGTCGAAACAGGCTTGTAGATCCCGCTCTGTTTCGGTAGTCCATCTTTTCACAGATCTTAATACAGGTTTGGCTGTTTTCAGTTTCTGCCTGTAGGTTGGTATGAGATGAATCAAACAATGGTCAGAGTGCCCCAAAGCTGCTCGTTGGACAGAGCGGTATGCATCCTTTATTGTGGTATAGCAGTGATCCAATATGTTACTGTCTCTTGTGGGACATGTAACATGCTGTCTATATTTTGGCAGTTCGCGGGATAGTTTTGCTTTGTTAAAATCCCCGAGAATTATTAAAACAGAGTCCGGGTGTTGTTGCTCAATTGGCGTGATCTGATCGGCTAGTTTCTGTATCGCCAGGCACGCGTGCGCGTGCGGAGGAATGTAAACACTGACGAGAATGAACGAGCAGAACTCACGCGGCGAGTAGAAAGGCTTACAGTTAATAAACAGTGCTTCTAGGTCGGGACAGCACATCTTCTTTAAAACTGTTACATCTGTACACCACCTTTCATTGATGTAAAAGCCTGTCCCACCACCACGCGATTTCCGCGTTGATTCTCTGTCGCGATCCGCTCTGAACAGCTAATAGCCCGGTAGATGAAGCGCGTTGTCCGGTATGGCGTCGTTCAGCCAGGTTTCCGTGAAACACAGAGCAGCAGAATGTAAAAAATCCCTGTTTATCTGAGAGAGCAGAATGAGTTCGTCTATTTTGTTGGGTAGAGAGCGGAGATTCGCCTGATGGATGCTAGGCAACGCAGTTCAAAACCCGCGCTTTCACAAGCGCGCCTGCTCGCTTCCCTCGTCTGCGCGCCCGACAGCGTTTGAGCAGCACCGCGGCTCCGCCGACTACAATGTCCAACAAAACATCACATAAATCCAAGTCTGGAAAAACATTTGGTGGTGTATGTGTCCGAATGTCCAACAATTCGTCTCTGGTGAAACTAATTGTAGGAATGTGACTCAAGACGGGACAAACTAACAAAAACAAAAAAACAACAGCAGAGCTCAACACGGAGGCGGCCATCTTCGTCGGCGCCACCTTGTATTATTTGATAAATACTGTGGCTGTTGGACCACAAAATGTATCTGTGCTCTGTGTCTGGTTGCTTCACTAGTGTTCTGTTTACACTGGCAATACCTGTAATGCTAACTTACTGTACAAGTAGCTCAAACTTGCTTATTCAGAGGTGGGAACCGGTGAACATGCAACAACTTTAATCATAAATGAAGCACAAAACAGAGCTCTGGAGCTCCTCAGTGAGACTCGACACTTAAAGACTCACACCACCCGGCCTGCTGCCCTCCTGCAGCTCTCAGTCCCGCCCACACTCGCCACAGCTACCAAGCCAACCAATCTCAAGGGGGATTTATACTTCTGCGCTGAGTGATCACCATGACCCACCCTGCATGTCTTGCGCGAAGTCATGCATTTATACTTCTGCATTCTGTTTGTGTTGCTCTGCAATAACACTTCCGAAATGCTAGCTGGCAGTGGGGTTTCTATTTTCCTCTGTCAAGATTCTTCACAGGTGTTTTTAATGCTATCTTTACCGTACAAGTAGCTCAAACTTGCTCATTCAGAGGCGAGAACCACTCCAACGGCTCACTGGAAAATGAATGAATGTAATGTAATTTGTATATAATGGCATATATGGAATTTCCATATGGGGTATGATTATAATTAGTTTTGTACATTTTTTTATTACTATTTTATTGCTATTACAATTTTTTATGAATTTATAAATTAAATAATAAAAAAAGGGCACGCACAAAACAAACTAACAAAAATAGAAACACATCTAAATTAAATGACTGAACAAAAATTAATGGAACTTAAATAAAATAAAATATGCTTGAAAGACTAGAAAAACAATAGGGAAATAGGGATAAGCATTGTATTGCACAAAACCATCCATGTATTGGGTATTTTATATTGATAACCTTACATTTTTATCCAGCTGTTTTATGTCCCAGTCTGCATGTAGGTGGTTTGTATTGATTGCTAATCCTAAAGAGATGACGATTATTGGGTTCCCCAGCGGGAGGGGAACTTCAATGCTATGTGGAAAACTTCCATTATGGGGATTTCACCAGAAAGCATATCATCTGAAGAGAAATAAAATGGGCCCATGAAATGCCAATGAATTGGCAGTGGCCGCGCACGCAGCTGACAGCAATCACAATCAATTGTGAATAAAAATGCCAGGCACGCGTAGCAAAGCAACTTTTTTCACTTCAGAAGCCTCACGTGCAGACTGAAAGAGACGTTTTTCTCTCAACCTCCGACTTTGTTAGAGAGAGAGAGAGAGTGAGAGAAAGCTGCCGTCTTCTGAGAGGCTGATTTCTCCTGCTTCCAGTGCAAGCAACAGCGCAAGATCGGTGGGCTTCTCCCGTCCCTGGGCATTTCGCTGTACCGGTACTTCAAGAGCGGTGAGTATAAAGCAATTATCCTAAAAGAGCAACACGGTCGTGCAGCGTGTCTTTTAAAAGACGTCGGCCCCACCATGCATTTCTGGATGCAGTGGTTCTCTGTCCACGGATGATGGGCATGAGCACTGTGTTGCATGTCTGGTGGTTCAGCATGTTAATGCGGTGCTCGCGGGCAGCGCATGCCATCACTGTAATGGCATGTCTGTTGCACAGCTAAGATCGTGGCTCGCTCTTGCAAAATGGCAAACCACCCCTGTTGTCCTCCGCGAGTAGTGGTTGGCACTCGGGCAGATCTGAGGGTCACAGTGGGGGTCACTCCTATTCCTCAACGCGCTCCATCCAAGCTTCGAGTGAGAGAATCGATCCATCCTCCGGGATGGTCGCCCTCTCACTCGAAGACACTGAGGACCAGATGTCCATCACTGCATCGGAGGGTGGGCTGTCATTTTCCGATGACAATTCGGATCCGCTTTCTCCCTCAGGGTTGGTAAGCGAGGCTCCGGATATGGAATCTGATATGATGGGCGTTATGACCAATAATAGGTCTGCGCTTTTTGACCCGCTGCCTTACAAGCAGCCGCTCAGAATGCTCATGCAGAAGCACATCCCCTGGTGCATCTGTCCTCATAATTGGTCTGCAGTGATAGACCCAAAGGACACGTATGTTCATGTCTCCATTTTCCCATGCCACAGGCAGTTTCTGCGGTTTGCATACGAGGGTCAAGCATGGTAGTACAAAGTCCTCCCTTCCGGGCTCTCCCTGTCTCTAATGCCCCTTCGGCTCGCGGGCATCTGCATACTCAATTTTGCTCAATTATAGCTCACTCGCGGGATCAATTGGTTATGATCAATTGGTTATGTTTATTGTGCCTCTCTGGCTCAACCAGACCTGCATATCAGAACCCTCTCTCCTCGTGACGGCAAATCCCTTTGAGGAAGCACCTTCTTCTCTGGGACAGGCACCATCTGCCACCTGCGCCCAGATCTCTGGAACCTCATGTGTGATCCATAGATGGAGCGCGGAGGACTTAGGTGACATACCGGTTCGGTGGTTAACACTGTCACTCAGGTTAGAGCACCCTCTACGAGGCATGCCTACACCCTAAAGTGGAGTCTATTCGCTGTGTGGTGTACTTCTCTCTGAGAAGGACCCCGGACATGCCAGATCAGTGTGATGCTATCCTCCTTCAGCTGGCAGGAGGTAAGGCTGTCCCCTCCACACTGAGGGGTTGGCGTTACGATCACCCCCGCTCTGAGGACGCGGGGATGACGGTGTGCTGGGAAAGCATCGCCTCATCATCCAGTTCCCAGAGGCGTGAGACGCTGGATGATTAAATTAATCCTGTCCCCCTCTCATACCCTCTTGGAGATCTCTCTGTTGGCGAGGTCTGCTCAATCCACTCAACTCAGTATCTTTAAGATTTCTGTCCAGGTAGACAGCTCTGCTAGTCACGTTGGCATCGGTCAAGAGGGTCGGGTATCTGGATGCATTTTCGGTCAGCGAAGTGTGCCAGCAATTTGGGCCGGCCCACTCTCACGTTTCCCTGAGACCCTGGCCCTCCTAGGTGCCCGAGGTGGTTTTTTTCAGACCACGTAGTGAACCTGCAAGTGCTGCCCATGGAGGAGGCAGACCCAGCCCCTTTCATTGCTGTGTCCTGTTTGCGCTCTGGGCTATGTGACTGCATTTAGAGCTTAAGACTCTAAGCAATTCCTTTTCTGATGGGAAGTGTCTTATAAATACTGAGGTTGTGGATGCAATCTCCCTCGCTTTTCAGTGCCAGGGTGAGCCATGTCCCCCGGGAATGAGAGCGCATTTCACTAGGAGTGTCACCTCCTCCTGGGCGTGAGCACGCTGTGCCTCTCTAAGAGACAGCTTTAGAGCTGTGGGCTGGGCGACATCTAATACATTCGTAAGATTCTATAATCTTTGAGTGGAGCCAATTTTCACGTGTGCTGGATAATGCCAGTGAATGAGGAAATTGGGTTTGGTGTTGAAACACGCTTGCTGCGCCTTTCTAACACAGAGATGCGTGTGCTTTTCTTACTCTGCTCAGTTGAGGTCCCCATTCGGCAAACCCTACAGAGTTCCTCCAAGGCCCCCAGCACCTGACTCAGGGGAGTCGGGTGCCTGGCCCATTACGTTGTTGGCATGCCTGCTCGGTCAGTCCGCGTTATGGGTTTAGGTGCCTGTTTTGAGCGATCCCCTCTCTGGCAATCCCATATGCTTCACTCAGCCACGGAATAGTTCCCCCTTCTCCAGGCGGACCCGTGTCTTCCCTCCCGGCTAACCATCCTTCATATGTGTGATCCCCCTTCTCAGGGTTAGTCCATATGTCTTCTTGCCACCAGGTCTCCCCATTTGGGCAGTAGGTGGCCTCCGCAGCGTCCCTCCCCAATCGGGCCTGGCATGCTTTCCCAATGTAGTGTCGTATTTAAAAATTCCTAGAACTTAACTAGGTGTATTTTTTACGACTCCCCAAAAAATAAGAGTAAGGTAAAAGTAAGGTAAGTTAGGGCCAGGGGACACGTTGGAGGGCTGCGTCTCTGGTGATGATGGTGCACTCATGCTGGAACCTGGCAAACCTCTCACCAGTGATGTGGTAAGATTAAATCACTATGGCGTTTTCCATACATTTCCCTATAGTGGAAGTTTTCCACATAGCATTGAAGTTCCCCTCCCGCTGGGGAATTAAATGGTTTCTACGTGACCCTCGTTTCCCGAGGGGGGGAACGGAGATGCTATGTTCCTTCACCACAGCGATTGCTCCTTAGCTGACAGCTGTAGTTCAGCTTTTTCAGCTAGAAAAGTTGCTTTGCGATGCGTGGCTGGCATTTTTATTCACAACTGATTGTGATTGCTGCCAGCTGCGTGCGCTGGCGCTGCCAATTCATTGGCCTGTTTTATTTCTCTTCAGATGATTGGCTTTCTAGCGAAATCCCCATAGTGGAAATTTACCACATAGCCTTTCCGTTCCTGTTACTATGAGGGTTACGTAGTAACAGTTTCTTTAAACGTTTGGGATACGACTCCATATAAGGTTATATTTTACCACTTTAGAAATGGACAGCACTCCTAAGTAGAACTTAGAAAGTGTTCTTGCAAGATTATGCTATGTGCCTTTTTGGGAAAAGCACAGATAGTTTTCACGTACAGAACGCTCTTAAGAGTCGAGATACTTTTGTTGAGATACATCGAGAAACCCAGCCATGCTGTCTTAGGGGGAAAAAAACTTGTAAAGTTTATCTTTAGTTTACCTTTATCTTGTTTTATTTTCCTCTCCTCTCCTGTCTTTTTTTTTTTTTTTTTGGAAATATTTGGATTTTAGTTATGTTGCATCTGGCTCAACACACTTGACTCTTGCTCCTCTCTGGCAAGACAGCCAATTATCATTTAGCATTGTTCCTAAAAAGCAATCAATCATCCAAGTTTGCAGGAACACTGTGCTGTGGCTATGAGAAAGCATCGATGCAGACATACAGGTGTTTTGATTCTTGAAGCTTGTAAAAATAGCTAGGATCAGAATATTGCATAGAGCTCAGGAGGATGCAGGTATACACTCAATACCATGAGAGAGAGAGAGAGAAATAAGAAATATGTATTGAAAATACTATGTTTCCTGGGGATAATATTTCTAAAGGAGCTGTTGACATGGAATTGAACCAGGTTTTGGTAAAAAACCTAAACCATACGAACATAAAAATAAAACAGAACAACAACAAAAACACATGCATTGCTCAGGTGTGATTTTTTCACAGACTTCAAGAGAATGTAAAAATCTTGATGGTTCGTTGGGTCTCGTCTGTCAAATCTGATCTATTTTGTATTTTCTATTGGATTTAAGTCAGGTGATTGACTGGGCCATTCTATAGCTTGATTGTCTTTCTCTGAAACCCTTTGAGAGTTTCATTGGCTGTGTTTTGGATTAATGTCTTGCTGAAATGTCCACACTGGTTTCATTTTCATCATTCTGGTAATGTAGATGTTGGACTGAAGCAGCTAATATTAATTTACAGTGGCAAAGGGCAATGGGTTTCTGAATAACTACTGAGAGATTTCAGCTGCTGTCTGGGCTTTCACTGCCTTTCTACACCTCCCTTTCTTTATGTGTTCAATACTTTTCCCATGTCATTTCTTTTTATTACACATAGCTTTGAATTAGTTTTGTTTTCTTTGCATATATAGATTTCTTTGGTTGTTACTAACATCCAGGCAGAATTTCAAGTCAACCGCACCTTTAGAGAGATGTTTACTGAGAAAAACCGTGACATGTTCAATACTTATTTCCCAAACTGTATATATTTTATTTTCATATGACCATCTAAAAATCTAACAACATAATCTGCACTGAAATCGCCATCACCAACCAATTTGACAATACAAAATACTTTGTTAAAGAGTTTGTTATAGAACATATTTTAGGAGCTATTATAAGACAGTGGGTTCAAAAACAGCAATAAATACAATTGATTAAAACAAATTGTTTTCTGGGGCAAGTACTACATTAATAATACAGCTATGTTTAACCCTTATAGATGCATATATCAGAGTCACCAGTAGATGGTCCAATAAAAAACATCTAACATAAGATTGTTCTTAGAGAGATCATGAGAGCTGAACTCTTGCTATCATCCTGGATCTCTAATAATTCTAATGTGTTTAGGTACAATGGCAAAAAGTCTCTGTTTACTTCTACAGGTCAAAACAAATACATCTGGAAAGAAAAAAAAGAGAAAGTTAACTTTTGTTGTAAAAAAAAAAATGCTGATTCTTAAATGGCATTGTAAACTCTCGTATATTGTAAGTTACAGTATTATATTTTGAAATAAAAAAATTAAATATAAAAAAATAAAAATAAATGCTGCAGAAGAGAGATGTAAAATATGGCCCAATAACTGAGAATTCACAAGTTTGTTGTCATCCTAACTGTGAAATACAGCATGGCGCTTTCTATTTTCATGATTTTGTTGAGTGAGCAGACTGTACTCCAGTGTCAAATTCTTTCAAGGACTCTTTTATAAAACTGGTCAGAGTAATTACATTCCCTACATCCATATGCTGCTAAGTTCATCCACACAGATTGTAACATCGGTTTCTGATCGGTTCATTGGACCATCTGAGGAAAGAGAAAGGAAGTTGGCGTGGTGCTGTGTAAAACATTGCCTTGCTCAGCAGGTATGGTGTAATGGGATTTCACAGTGTAGCCAAGCATTTGCAGGGGTTTGATCATATTTTCTAACTCCAACTAAGACATATTCCAGGACACCTGAATTTTACTATATTTTGAAAAAAGGTACAAATGTAGAAAATAATTGAGTTTGTGAAACAGTTTATTGAGCCTAAATTAGCAGTATTAAGTAAACAAAGTTTTGTAAAAAGGTTGGTGACACTTTACATTAAGGTTCCCTTCATAAAGAGTATATAAATGTGTGCATTGATAAGTAATTTGTAAAAGGCTTGAATTTGAAAAATAAATATATATATATATATATATACACTTGGAAAGGCTTTATTGCATCAGCTATGTCACTTTTCACACTGCTGATTGGTCCAGTTTAAGTTTGCAATCTCTAACTCCAAATAAAATCTGCTCTAGGCAGGCTAGCAGTGTACACTAAGAAACTAAATCAAAACCAACCCAACCTTCTTGAGTCTGGAAACTGAGAATTTGCTCAAACTAAGCACAAACTTACTCTGGTGAAAGCCCAAACCAGCTTTTTGCAACAGGCCTCTGGTCATTATTGCCAAGTTCATACATGTCTAACCAAATCAGAATCAAGGAAGTAAGAAAGCCAGTTTCTTAAATAAATGCTTCAAATGAACAGCTTATAACCAAACAGCCTTACTTAAAAAAAAAAAAAAAAAAAAGAACATCAACCCATTTACCACTTTCAATGTGATACTAAATGCACTCTACCTTTGTGAACATAGATTTATTTTTGTTCTCACAGAGCCCCTAATGGCCTGCCACTTGCAGCAACTAAAGATTGATTTTTAAGACAGTCTAACAATGCCTGTACCCGTGGCTGCCAAGGTATCAAAGAGCAAATGACTCCAGAATTAAAAGATCCCCCTGAGTTGTTTTGCTTTAAGCATAAAAGCCGCTCTGAAAATAATCCATTTCCCCATGCGTCAGATCTGCTTCCACTTGCTGACTACTGCGCTCAAAACAGACGTCTAAGTATTACACGTGTGAGAGGTAAGTGGGCCACATCGAGTTCCCCTAATCAAACACTTGTGTCCTCATGGCCTTTTCCCTACGGTCAAGTCATCTGTCCACAGCTGCTGGAGTCAACGCAGCGAGGAAGAGCACGGCAGTGTGCATTAGTTCATTCCGTCACAGTCTACACCTGGCTCGCCGGCAGAGCCTGTGCTCCCATTATTGCCATATGGCAGGCTTCCATCAAGCCCTCTGCATGGAGACTTCTCCCATAATGCAACACTGAGACAACAGCACACAAGCTCAGCAGTCATCAGGAGAGACTGTTTTCATCTACTACAGCATGCTTGTTTTCTCCCTGCTAGCACCAATCCCTGAAATTTCGTAGTACCGTCTTTCTTGGGAAACTCAGAAGGCCTTTCCCATGACCTGAAGTAACAGTCCATTTTCCCAAGGCTCAGATAGTTGAGAACCTGAAGGATAAAACTTAAATCCTTGCTCTCTAAAACTTCTTATAGCGAGGAAATGTAATATTGTCTGAAGGCACTGAGTTGTCAAAACTAGTTGCAGCAGGGTCAGGAAGATAGTTTTAACCCTGCCAGTTTTAATGTAACCATGGTAATGTAAAATTAAATCAAGTCTCTGCCTGAAAATATATGAGGCATGTTTTAGAAGAATTCTTCCGCTACATTACTTTAATGCAATGGTGGCATCTCTTAAAACCCTTGTGCGTGTCAGGAGAATTTGGTTTATTACAGCACGCCCCATTCTCAGTCTGCAATTTCAACCAAATCTGTTCGAAAACTCTTCAAATAAGCTAATGAGATTCAGAATAAACGCTGAGTTTCTCAGTGCCACCCAGGGGTATTGTGCACAGCTGTCTCACAGAGGGAGTTTTGTGGGAGAATGTGTGCATGGAAAACAATCGCACATGTTTGTCCTTGATTGAAGCCACTGCTTGCTAAAACTGTCATGCTGGTCTTTTAGCTCACTGAATGCCCCCCCGCCCTCCTGTAAAATCTCGCAGATCAATTAATTGGTGACCTTCGTGGTTTGCACATTCAGACCTTTTGTAGGAAAATAACCTTGGTTTTGAATGCCGGGAGAAGCCCAACAAAAGCGTGGGGTGACATTGCTTACTTCATCTTGTCTTGTCAGACATCCTTTTACAACTGCTCTTCAGTCTCCTGATGGACCAGCCCACACAGTGAGTGAGAAGCTATGAAAAGAAGATTTTCCCAAGACGCATTGTAACTGAAGGTCGGCTATACAATGGCCAACTTATCTTTAAGTTGTATGTTTTGCAATCTGTATTTCTATTCATGTAACAGGAACCTTTGACCTGTGGTCTTTACCAAGAGATTTCAGGTGCAGGAGAGTATTTCAAAGTGAACACGAAGGAACGCCAGAATATTTCTTTTGTAACCACTAAATAAAGACAGACTTGTCCTTGACCATTTTGTTAGCAGAGGTGATGGACTTTCATGAACACACTGAGCACAAGACTAATCAGTGTTCCATCTTACTGGAAAACTTCAACACCTCTTGGAGCTATGGGACAAGAGTAAAAAAAAAAAAACTGAAATAATGCAGTACACTGAATTCGATTTGTCCTGGTCACTCAAAAATCAATGAACCTTTTAAAAAGTTATTGATGACCTGTACTAAGATCATGAGAGACACTTGCAGCGGGGGTCTGCCATCGAGTACATGGCAAGTGAAGTCAATCGTGACCTTCACTTTTCTAAAAGGTGGAGGATAAAGGGGTACTTAAGAAAGATTACACTCAGACTTCTGTTCCTAAGCAGAGTTAAAATACACCACATACATTTTGTCTGTCTCAAATGATGTCTAACTGCACTGCAGAAATAGATCTTGGAGAGAAAAATCAAAAATCTCCCATGAACCTCATCTCCCTAGCTGCATGTGGCTGATCCCTTGATGCATTATATTAATTAGGAAACGACTCTGTCAGAGACATTCCTCTGACTCTGGAACTTTAATGACTTCAACCTCAGAGCACAGTGTAATTTTAATATTGTTTTATTTTAATTTGCACTTAATTGAATCAGAAATATACCAGACAATCCCCATTGGCATCTGTCCACCCTGACAGATACTTTTACAGTTAGTTTTCCCCTTTTTAAAAGTTAAGCTACTGGGAGCTACTTTTGTCATAATGAGCATTTAAATTCAACTGAGCATTATTAATTCTATTTCTGTGCTCATCAAATCGGTTTCAAAGAAAAAAGAAATCCCTTTCTGAAGCATTTTCTAAAGTATGTAAATGTGTCAATTTTATAGGTTATACAGCCAAGTGTCACCAAAATAACCTTTAAACAATTATTTTTAATTTTTTGTATTGCTTTTATGAAGGGGGGCATAATGTCACTATTAAGTTTGGACTCTGTGCTCCCTGTGTGTTTTGTCAAGTGACTTCTTTGGCTCCTTTGTAAGTGTTTGATTTATTTTCGATATTATCTGCAGTTTTAGTATAACTATGTTTGGATTCTCCCAGTGTTTGCTTGGGTTTCCTCAGGTGTTCTGATTACCCCCACAGTCCAAAGACATGCAGTATATGTGAATTGGATGAACTAAATTGGTCGTAATGTATGAGTGCATGTATGAATGTGAGAGTGTATGCAGGGCCGCTACTGGCCAAAAGGGTGCCCTATGCAAAATTTTACTGTGGTGCCCCCACAGAGGAACAAAAACACACAAACATATGTATTTAAACACGTATTTATTTATATACATAAATATGCATAAAAACACTTAAAATTATACTTAAACATTCAAATATTTACATTATAAAATAATAGTTTACATCAAAATAAACACTGACATGTCTTCTGCAGAAGCATTCCCAATTTCAAACATTTACAAAGGTAAGGAATAAAACGCTCTCTGTACCTGTAGAGATGGACAGTCCTCTGTACTGCATCCCGTGTTTGTACCTGTGCAGCTGCTGGTGCCTCTGGAGCAGTGCTGGATCATGCCACCTAATCTTCTTTTGTGACAAATTTCAGCATTGAACCTCCATGTACAATGCAGAAGAAATTAGTCATTCAAAGAAAAACTCATGACACACCATTAAGACAATGGGTTAGTCAAGCACTCTTCATAATGTGTCTAAACTACAAGCAAAATGTGGATTTAACTTGCACTATAATCTATGCTGACAAAAACTGACCCTTGCTTTCAGTATAAATTAAAGACATTTGTGGTTTTTAAGAATTAATGGGTTTACTTTTAAACAAAAACTTTTTGTTAGCATTCAGAAAAAAAGATTCAAAGAATTAAAGAATCTATTCAATAAAAATGGTACAGTAATGTGACTCATTTTATATGATTGATCTTTCAGAAATCACAGAATATTAGTCAGTTTTGTTATTTCATATAGTAATTTACAAAAATGAAAAACCAGCCTATTAAAAACACACCAATCCACCAATGTAAAGACTAAAGAGACTTTATTGTCATTGCAGTGATACCATGAAATTAAGTTAACTTGGCAGCTCTCAGAGAGAACAGCAGCAATAAGAAATGTATAGAAATAGACAAAACAATAAACAATGATAACTGCAGAGGTTTATAATAAATAATACATACAGTGAAAAAATTGTGCAGTGCATGTGTATGCAACTGGTGTACAAACAGAATTGTAAAGTATTGCACAAGTTAATTGTGAAAAGCGCTATATAAATAAACTTGACTTGACTTAATAAAAATAATTGAGTTTGTGTAATTATCAGCAACATGGGGAAGAGGGGCAAACGCGAATTATAGAAACGTCCTATTATAGTTTAAAGCACAATGCATAGCAGCAAAGCAAGAAACTGAACGTAAACAACAACAAATAAGGCATATTTGGTGCAGTTGTGGCGAAGTTTAAACGTTAGCCTCACTAATTTACTTGAACAACCAAAAATATGTTTTTTAGTTTCATGGACATAAGTTTCCTGAAAATGATGCACACGATCTTGTACTTTTCTCCTCTTCTCGGCTCTTCCAGACTGCTGTTGTCTGTTCCCGGGCATAGAGCTGCAACTTGCATCAATTATAATTATATGCTGCTAGCAGCCGCAAAGATAAGTGGGCTGGGCCGCACCGAGCGTACGCAGCTAAGCACATATATGGAAAAAAAATTACGTCACGTTTTTTTTTGTTTGTCATAAAATTCATTTTTTTAATTTATTTATCAACATATTATCAATATATTGTTATTTACACTCAGTTTATGTTAATATTACTAAATAAATATTAAATTTTTTTTTGGAGCAACCGAGATGGTGCCCCCCTCTGGAGTTGGTGCCCTATGCGTACTCTGCGTACCGGGAGTGGAGGTACTCAGTTTTTCCCAGTACTGGCTTCGGACTGGAAGGGCATCCTCTGTGCAAAACAAATGCCGGAATAGTTAGTGGTTCAGTCCACTGTGGTGACCCCTGATAAATAAGGGCCTAAGTCGAAGGAAATTTAATGAATAAATGAATGAATGTTTGGATTGTGTTAACCATGTAAGCTAGTGCTATACTCTTGTTTGTTCTTGCGCCGCATGGGGACTTTTGAGCTGTTTTATAACATAAACAACAGGCCTATCTTAATGAATTGATGCAGTAATTAGTAAAATGCATATATAGATAATAATAATAGCAGTTATGTCAGCCCTCCTAGTGTGCAGCCCTCCTGGTGTGAAGACCTATGAGTATAAAGACTCCAACGAGCAAAGACCATGACAGAGCACTTGAGTTTCTTTTCTTATTTATCTATATATTTCATTATTCTCTACTTCCGACACTTCTTTCTGTATTTGTTGCATATTGTTCCTGACTAAATATGTGCAGACAATGCAATCTTAATAATCTGGTCTTTGACCTATCTCATCAAATAATTAACACAATTTAAATTAGTCTTTGGATCTGCCAGACTGCTGGGAACAAAGTAGACTTTATTACAACTTTTGCGACCCATTCTAATCTCAGTCTTCTTGCTCTAACTGAAACCTGGATTAAACCAGAGCATTCTGCCACACCTGCAGCCCTCTCCAACACATTCTCTTTTCCCCTCGACTGATTGGTAGAGGTGGGGGGACTGGTTTGCTTTTCTCAAAGAGTTGTTTTCTCAGCTACTGGTAAATCTGTTAACAAGCTTGACCACATCTACACCCATTACTGCTCTACTGACATTGTGCTGGTAACCCCACTACACACATCAGACCACTTCCTCCTCACTTTTTAACCACATCTTACTCCTGTAACATCTCACTCACCCACAAACTTTACATTCCATCACAACCAATGCCAACATCAGGCCTTTGCTCTCACTCTTTCTGCTGCGATTTAAAAAATGACCATGTCGGTTGATGAAACAAAGAGCATGATGTTGTTTTGCTAAATGTTGAAGCTTGCTTATTAAATAACAAGGATGGCTTGAAGAACAGAAATAATCCAAATATTGCCACAATGATTTGTTTATTGCATTCATATTTCATTGATGTATCTGTTTCTGTCATCTTTATCTTCTGTGCTCTGTAATAGCGATAGCAGGTGGCTCTGCTTTAATGATCTATATGGAATTTATGCTCAAGGGCTCTGTCTAGTGACTAGTATGAATGAAATAGAAAAAACATTCCAATGTGTGATTAACATTATTAGAACACAACAAGACCCACTGTCCTGCAAAGTTTATTTCCAACATGCTTCAGCTCATCTGCTTATGTATTTTATATGTACCTGAAAAGCTTGATTAGCTGCATCAGTAATATATAAAAAAAAATGTATATATTGAAAATGTGTACTTTTCTCTAAAGATACAGGCCTTATTTTTCTAAGTGTATACATGGACATTCATTATACATTAATATGTAAGCATCAGTGAGATGCACCAGTATTTTGTCCTTGTATTGTACATGGCCATGATAAAGGTGACATTTATCAGTGAATATTCGGAAACATTGGCATTGGTTCTTTTGTCTTCTCTGGTCTGAATCTACTAAATATACATGGCTCATTGAACATACTCATGCATTTTTACTGCTGATTTACAAAATTTTAATGTTGCTTCAAAATGAGTAGTCAAGTATTTTCACATGATTTTAGTAGTAAATATTCTAGTCTACAATACTGGTTTCTCAAAGTTCTTATTCAGTATTTGGTATGTGGTAATTTTTTGGCTTTGTTTCTGTGACTTATTTTGACTCTAAAACATACTAACCATATATAATCTTCTTCTTTTTGCATATAATCAATTCTTAATCACTTAACGGCCCAACAACAATTCTACAATTCTGAGTGTGCTCCACACAGGTGAGTTGGCTTGAAAAAAACCCTGTAGGACACACTCTCTCCTCTCCATATGCACCAGATACTTTCTTATCAACTCTTAGTATTTCTGAAAACATTATACAATTCTTGATGTGCTTCATGCAGGTGAGTGGGCTTGACAAACCACCTGTAAGTGACACACTCTCTCCTCTACATAAGCATCACACATTTTATCAGCGCTCAATGTTTCAGATAACATCTTGCAATTCTTAGTGTGCTCGGCAGGTAAGTGGGCTTGACAAACCACCTGTAGAACACACTCTCATCTATTTGTGCACCAGACATTTTCTTATCAATAATAAAAGAATAAATAAAATAAAACCCTATATTTAGTAACTTAGACTTATCATAGCATTTACATACAGCAATTATTTGATGATTTGAAGTGCTTCTTTTACCCTTACTTGTAAGTCGATTTGGATAAAGGCATATCAGTTACACTTTATCGCCAGTCTAAAAAGTATTTGGCAGTAACGCCATTCCTAATATTGTTTGACCTGAATAATCATATCATAAGGATTTTATGAAATTATGTGTGTACCTTCCTGCAGAAAACAAACCTGAAACAATTCATTAAGACCTGAACAGCACATAATTACAGACAGGTGTGTTTGATATGTGTTGCAACTGAAATCTGCAGGAAGGTAGATCTCCAGGAACAGGGTTGGAGTGAGAGAAGCTTACATCCACATACCCTCGACCCCTCGATTTTGACAGAGGGAGCAAGTCAGCTTCATATGTACCCTCCTGCACTAATATATCCCAGAATGCATTGCGAGTGTTACATCACAACAGTGTAGTTTCCAAGTGCTCAAGGGTTTAGAACATTCAATTTAAACCCATTCAGATGTTTGGCCAGTAGTGGACACTTGTGTAATGTAATCATGAACAAATATTTTAAGTGAATGAGACAGAGGGAAGTTAGCGAGGGAAAGGCATAAAAATTGGACTGGAACGTACCCTATGAATGGGGAAAAGTGAAACACTGAGTATAGCTGCTGCAGCGAAGCAAGTCCTGCCTTCTGATGGAAATATCTAATTGTCAAATTTATAGCCACATAGGTCTGTAGGGGCAGGATCTGAGCAGATGTGCTTGTTTGTTATCCGCTTGTTAAGTCGTGACGTATCGGTGACATATGGAATACTGTGTCCTGGGTCCAAGCCGCTACTCATTTAAATTGAGAAAATATTAGTTTATGACCACTTTTTAGTCATATCACACATTAAAGTGAATTTTATATAAAATCATAGTGTACACATAATTCTCTGGGCTTGCTGCATCACAAATACCAAAATTCTAACAATTTATAAAAAAATTAATCACTTTCTGGCCATCGGATTTTAGGCATGGACATATATATATTGCGATCGTGATTTTCGAAAGTATTACATCGCTTTGTAAACGTTTATTATTACCATTTGATGAGTCTCCCCATACAGTTTGATAGAGCACTTGGACCCGGAAGCCGCTTTGCGTGACGTCACACCTAACAAGTGGATGGCAAGTCCTGTTGTTTAGTAACGTCTATTTAGTGACTGCATTGATTTTGTCAGGAGAAATTACATCACAGCACATCATATCACATATAGTGTTCTTTCAGTGTTGTCCTCCAGTCTTTACTCCAGGTTTTGTCTCTGCTCTTCCAGCTTTTCTATTCGCATCTTCTTGTTAACTTTGAAACAGCCGTAAAACAGTTTTAAACCTAATTAGGGCTTACGCAACAACAAAAATGGAGCAGTCACTTCAATATGTTGTTGCTTATTTGAAATATGTAATTTACTTGCGAGTTTAGCAAGCAGTTTTAGAGATTTCAGGATTCACCCATTCATTTAGATAGTCAATGATAAATATGAGTCAATGCATTAAGTGAATGAGATAATTTACTTTTTTTACGGCAGATTATTCACAAATTCAAGATAGCAAGCAATTTTGGGCAGAGTCTGGCTAAAATGTGGCACTTTCGGCTCAGTCTCGCCATCAGTGTGAAGATAATGGGGTGTGACAAGTCCGCTCTTAGTTTAATTGTGTGTATCTGATTTTAACCTGAGTTCTTTTTGCTGTGACAGGTCTGCTTTCAGTTTAGTTGTGTGTATCTACCTTCAGCCCGTGTTATTATGCCTCATTCACACTACCAGCAACTTTGTAGCTGCCTGTCGCTCTGGGTGGCAATTGAAGTTGCTAGTGGGCATTCCCACCCTGAGATTGCTTGGGTAACATTTATGGTGATATTCATCGAAATTCAATGAGCTTACGTGCTGCTGAAAGCAAACATTGTTCAGAGAAAAAACTAAATATAAATGGATTCAGTACATAAAATGCTTAATCACAAAGATTATCAAGAAAAAAGTGTGCTTATTGCAGCTATTTATCTCCCACAATTCTGGGTAGGTCTACAGCGCGGAGAATACAACCTCAACGTTGATGTGCTTTCGTTTTCACCATCTCACTCCCGGCGAGTTCAGAGTGTTTTAATAAGTGGCCTTAGTTCATTGTATCCTGCATCAGACTGACAGAAATATTAGGCTTTGCTGAAAGGGTGGTTATTTTACCAGCAATGAGGGACAATATGGTACTATAGATTTTAAAAGTAATGTAAGTCTCTTAATATTAAAGAGGAAACATACTATAATCTTGACAACAAAAGATCCTATCAATATCATAATGTAGAATGTCTTTAAATAGTGCCTACTTGACAGCAAGCACCAAGCTATTCTGTCATCGGTCATATATAGGTCTTTAAACTTCTTTAAAGCTATAAAGAGCATTCAGAGGCAGAGAAAACCACAACGCTTCAACTTTCAAAAAGATCTGCTCTGAGCTCCGGCCAAAATTATGCCGCTCTGCTCACATACTCTGGTCATAATGATGGAACCCTGATGACATTTAAAAAAAAAAAAAAAGTTTGGCAGCAGATGTGTGATTGGAGTCAGGTGTTTGATTAAGCACACTCCCTCTCCCAACAACAAAGGAGGATTCACTAATAGAAAAGCTGTTTTAAGCCTGTGTGATATGATTATGAATAAATGAAAACAAGGAAAAGCATGTTTCTTATGTGAAAATTCAGATATTAAGGAATAAAATAATAATAAAAATAAAATAATTTACTATGTTACAGAGGGGGAAATTTTGCATAAAATGCTAAAATAAAATTGCCTAGGAAACTAACTTGTCTCCAGTGCTAATGAAGGTGTACTTCCAATAAAAAAAGTAAAATAGTAAGAATTTCAGCAGATTCCTTGCAGGCATGGGCAGGCATGCTAAAAAAAAAAAAAAAAAAAAAAAAAAAAAAAACTATATATATTCATTAATTCATTCATTTTCTTTTCGGCTTAGTCCCTTTAACTATATATATATATATATATATATATATGTAAATTGTAGCGGTACCACAATACTGTGATGCATTGTCAGAGAACTACTGGAGTCTTTAGATTCTTTGCCAGAGTAAAGATAATGTTCAGAGTTCTTTTCTAAACTAACCTACACTTTTTCAGCACACTGCACTATTTTGGGGCACTTGTACGCATCAGCTTTTCTCAATAAAGTGTTCACTTTTTTTTTTTTGTCACTGGGGAACTGTAATGCCTGCCATGAAACATTATAACGCCTCTTCTGCTCTGCCTTCACACCCACTCGTATGTTACTTCAGGCTGTTATCCCGGTGAGGAGTAATTATACTGCACCAGGAGACTTCCTTTCTTTAAAGGAATTTCAAATTTCACAATCAGTGTTGCATTCATGTGTGATTTCACAGTCCCATCTATGTTTTTGGCATTCAAAGTTTACTTTAAATATACTATATGTCTATGGATCTTTTTTCAGTAAGAAAAAACAAAACAAAATGTTTTTTGATGTTTTGCAAGTTAATTTTGAGAAATTCATGAAATGTAAGTCTGTATGAGACTTTTTCGTCTTGTTAGAAGAAAATGTCTACATTGTAATTGTGTCCTGTTGGTTAATGAAATGTTAAACAAACAAATAAATAAATAAATTAATTAATTAATTAATTAATTAATCATCGTCATCATCATCTAATACAAGCTGTTGTAAAACAAGCTTTTAACCTACATTTCTGTAGCCCAGGAACAATTTAAATAGCCTATGTAAACAATTATTTATTTTGGACTTACAAAAGATAAACCCATGGACGTGAAAATGACAAACTGCAATAAAAAATAAATAAAAATAATAATTTAGGTTATATCCCTGAGTCTAAATATAGCTATATATAGCTTTCTTCTAAAGAAAATTTATATTTGAATGATGTTTAGAAAGACTAAATGAATAAGTGAATGAATGAACAAATTACCCAAAGCTAATATTGAACTGTGTCATAATAATAATAATAATAATAATAATAATAATAATAATAATAAAACATTATTATTATTATTATTATTATTATTATTATTGTTGTTGTTATTATTACTGTGTGGTAGTCTACTTAATATAATGTTGTCCAATGTTCAGATTATTCAATGAATTATTCTATTTTAGATATTTCATTGTCATACATATTAAAAAATATATATCGCAACTTAAGCACATCATTCCACCATTATGTTTAAAGTGTCCCTATTATGGATAACAAAAGGTACATATTTTGATTCTGAGAGTCCCCAACAATCAAATAACAAATTGTTTGTTTGTTTGTTTATTTATTTCCTGAATAAAAAATAATAATAATTCATAATATATAAATTCTAGAAGTGTATCTATGTACAGTATTTCATCACACGAATGAAAAAGAAACTGCAGTGTCATGCTCCGGTCACTAGCCTTTAGACTGTCAATGAGTTCAGTGTCTCCTGCCCATCATCTCAAAGGTCACTGATGAGTCGAGCAGCTCAGAACAAACACTCTCCATACAGATAATAAGCACCTGTCCACATACTTGGAGTAAAGTGTAGAATACATTAGTTATTGTGTCGAGAGGTGAAGCACTCAAATGTGAAGATTCTCTGCCCTCCGACACAAGCATTCATCTCATCTGAAGAGCACATAAAGCTGTGATCTTCTCCCAGATGTGCAAACAGGGCTTAATCAGATTGTTGCCTATAAGGTGTTTGTGTAGAGATCTACAGTTTGCATTTGTATTAGCTGAAGCATTGCTGCTGATGAAGATCTTTTTTTACAGGCTTGGTTATGCATGTACATAATCACATAATTACTCCCTATTTTCTAATCATTTGTAAACTCTTTGCTATTAAACTCTTAGTAAATTTCACAAATTAGTTTATTCATTAATTTGAGTAATTTTTGACTTGCTGTCTGTCTGGTCATTCTCCTCTGACCTCTGGCATAAAAACATTTTCACCCACAGATCTGCTGCCATCTGGATATTTTCTTATGTTTCAGACCCACAGATTGTTGAGCATGGAAGTTCCAGTTGATCAGCAGTTTCTTTAACACATTGGGCTGCATTTCCCAAAAGCACTGTAAAGTAAATCTTACAGTTTATCTCAGTCACTTTGGTACATTTCTCAGATCAGAATTGAAATTGTCAAAACTACCTGTTCAATCTCCACATCATTGTGTCACTTGTGCACATCAAAAAAAGCAATTTCTCATTTCTTTGAACAAGTTGCAAATGCTTTGGTATATTCATGCAAATGATTATGTGTACAATTATCTGATATTTCCTACATTATCAATTCCATGAAAAAACAAGAATGTAAGGAGGTGTAAGAAGACTTTTCTTTTCCAGACATTTTATGTTCCAGTCTGCATGGAGACCTGTTTATAGATTATAGTGTATAAGGTTATATTATAATAATCATGATTTGTGCATTTTTGCGTTTGCAACCTTGAACATACAAAACGCTATTTAAAGATACATTGTTGTCATGAAACCCAGCCCAAAACAATCTGTCAACAATGACAATGCAAATACTGTTAATGATATCATCAAAAATATAACGTTTATTCACGTTAAGAGACGATCACTGCTGCTTCGGTTTGCACTTGTCTCTTTATGATCACAGTGACTGCTGATAAACATCCATTGGCGTTGTTAGAATATTTTGAATTTCAATTCAGTCCCCTAAAAAATTGTGGTTGCTTCATAAACTATACAAATTTGATATTATCTGAGCCCCCTTTAAGTTTCAGCGGGGAGTGTTTCAGCATGTTCTTCAAACTACAGATCACAGTGCAGAAACAGAAGACAAGGTGTGTGTTTATCAATAGATTGTTTAAATATCTGCATCAGTGCACGTCTTTGTCATTAATACACTTTACAAAATGTCAAGTGAGACCAGTTAGTTTTCCATGTACTATAAAGTTTTCCTGCATGCTGTTCAGCCCTCATAACACCACAGTTTTTTTTTCCTCCAGCAAAAATGTAACTCTTAACTCATTGATGCATAGTTTATAAAACAATTATGTTGATAGCTTTGAAAATCTAACTTTGAATAACAAATGCTACATTGCATGTACATTTACTACAATCAAATTTAAATTAAGTTAAGCTCCAGTTAAGTTGGTCCACATTCAATCATTTATTAAACAAAACTACAATACAGCCATACACAGATGCACTCGTTCATTATTTTCATTTTAATCAGTGATTGATAATGAAAGAAACATATTTCAAGTAAACCTGTAAATAATAGGCTACAAGGTTTAAAGTTTGACACAACAGAATTTTCTTACAAACTTTGATTTAATTTAGATTTAGGATTTGCAAACAGTTTTGCTAAAATCATATCTGAAGTGGGCAAGCAGTAATACATTTTTTTATCTGTTAGTTTCATCAAATGTGTATTGACTTGACTTGGCTCATGACTTGGAACCAAGTCTTTGCTGTATGGCAACAGCGGAGAAGGGTTGACTTCACTCCAGAAGTCTATGAGTAGCACCTCAGGGCCCAAAGATATCTCACCCTCAGCATTGGGGAGGTGGGTGGGGCTCTCACTCTGTCCCTCTATATCCACCAGGACTCCCACTATTGGTAATGTTGTTGGCTCATACACCTGGTCAGATGATCCGTTGAGCTCCTCTGCGGTGGTTATTGGCTCTGTCGCTCTCGATGGTGATGACTCCAACATCGCGGGTGGTTCTCCATCTGAAGTGGGCTCAGGCAAGCGACCCTTGCTGTTGGGTGGTGTTTTGCTGGTCTCTGGGTCAGGAGTGGCATTGACGAGGTCTTCCTCCTCACAGACAGTAAACGTAGATCCATTCCTCACCAGTGCCCACTCCACATAAGCAGCGAAGTTGCCTCGAGGACCATCTTCGCACGATAGTGCTCTACAGGCAGTACTCAGGCTGCTGTTGTAGAACCTGCAGAGCACATCGTCCAGAGAGCTCAACAACAACATCAAACGCAGTCAAGACTGGGAGTGTGACAGTACAATACCGGACAAAGAACTAAACACACTCAGGGGTATAAATACACAAGACATGACTGAACTGAATACTTGAAAGTTTATGCCTGCTTGGTGACTTGAAGCTAAAGTTTGATGGATTGATGATTTGAAACTAAAGTTGATGACTTGTTGATGACATGAAGCTGAAATTTGTTGACTCCGGACTTGACTTGGACTTGCCTGCCTCGACTTGGGACTTGACTCGAGACTTGCTTGTCACTTGCAAACAAGACTTGTTACCACCTCTGCCTACAACTAATTGCTTGAAAGACTGCTTGAGCAGCTGTTTCATTGATATACATGGCAAACATTCAGCAACCTTTCTCTCAGGTCAACAACAGTGAGAACATGTTGTGAAAATAGATGTAAGTTTTTCAGTTTAATACCATGACACAATGAACTCAACAGTGGCTTTTTATAACATTGTTTCTTTTGACTTTGAAACCACCCATTTAATAATATGTATAGTGGTGTTTTATAAACAAATTTCAGGAGGAGCATGCGCAGATGTTTATGCAATTCTAACTCATCATTGAAAATCATTGTACTATCCAATCAGTATATGACCAAACCCCCATAAATACCAAGCTCGTCCTGCCTCCATTATCTCTTAAGAGATTAATCTCTTCCCAGAGAATGTTGCATTTTCCAATGTGGCTGCTCCTGGATCTCCTGCTGGCACCCAGAGCACCAGCGCCCCACAGGGCACATCAAACGAGCCCACGGCTGCTCCTTGAGGCCACCGTTCCTCCCACGCCACGACCACTCAAACATCAAGATGTACAACTCCCTGCAGTCTGGAGCACCTCTTCCATTCACCTCTCTACCATCTAAAGCTCCAATGAAGTCTAGCCAGGGCTGCAGCTCTCCTTACCAACTTCTGGACCAAAACACTTCCTCTAGATCCAACTGCAGAGCAGTAAAGGCTATCAGCAAGTCTGGGACAAGCTCAAGGTAACAATGTGCCAACATGAGGTTCCATAAGCCGCAATTACAGTGTGAGCTCACCTTTGCTAGCAGAACCACAATCCAAGCCTGATTTCATCCTTGGACTACAGCCCCTCTGTCAGGGTTCTGCCACTCCGGTCTTGTAAATTCTTGTTTTGGCGGCAGAGTCCAGACACTTGTCCTGTCTTGTCCTGTATGTTGTGCTCGGCTCGAGTTTTCTGTCATTGTGTGTCTCCTGTATGAGCGCCGTCGTGACCACGCTCAGGCCGTGCAAGCTCCCGCTTGATGCGGGCGTGCAAGGTCTGAGCGTGCTTGGGATGCGTGCTCTTGTACTCGTGTTTGTGTTTGTTCTGGTGGCAGCTGTTCTGTTGTGTTTAGCATGTGGTACATGTTTACATGCGGCGCATGCTTTTGTGTTGTCATGTAAACACGCGGTTGATAAGTTCTCTAATTGGCTGCGTGTTCTAGTCTCGTTTTATGTGAGCACATGGCTTGTGTTGTTTGTATGTCATGTGCTCTTTCATCTATTGTCTAGTCCCACCCTCCTTGTTAACCCATTATTAGTTTATTCAGTTCACCTGTTTATTTGTTAATTATTTCTGCTTAAAACTCCCTCTTGTCTGCTGTCCTGGGCCAGTTCATTGTCTTCAATTTAGTGTGTTGGAGTCATCCTGTCTTGTGTCCAGTCCTGCCTTGCCAGCCCAGTTTTGGTGATGTTTTTCCCCTATGGGGTAATTTCTGTTTGTTTATTTGTTTATCAAGATTAAAACAAATATCATTCCTCGCATTCTGGAGTCCTCGCCTCTTCCCTTTACCTGAACATGACACCCTCCATCTAACTCGTGTGAAGTCACCACAGGAAGTGCAGGCCTATACTCCTGCCATGCTTCCTCATACCCTGCCAACTCCCTCAGCTAATGTTAGCACAGGGTTTTTCTTTGTCTTTTTCTCTGTCTACAGCCACACCTCTTTTCATCCCAATTCTATGCCCTCGCCCTAGATCCTCCACCTTTCTCCAACAGCATCAGGAATATGGATATCAACCTCTGATCCCTCCTTTCACCCATTTCACCAACATGTGCAAACCAGCAGACAGATTGTGGCAAATTTTGAGTCGCACTAAAAAAACTCCAGTCATTCGCAGAATTCACTATTTTATTTTCCTACTACACTGAAATCCTCTGTTCTGTTTTTTCCACACTGGAGGCATGAGCTCAGTGATAATCTTGCAATAATTTCTGAGATTGTGTTCTTATATGAGGGTTTACATTTTTACACTTACCACCATCTTTTTTCAGCTAAATGTGCTATTCATGTCACATAATGGAATCAGGGTCCATATTGAATTTATGGATATCATTCCTCAGACAATGGATTGGTCTATCTTCCTTTTTCAGAAATGTAATTTCCTCCCCAACAATATTCAAATATGGTTTGTGTCCAGACAGCCCTCCCAGCTGCAACCACAAAATCTTTTGCTGCTATTTGAGCTTTACCCACTAGTCATCGCAGCATTTCTAGAATTTCAAGAAAGTGGTCTACTTTCATCACTATAAATCATTGCAATAATTAAGCAATAATGAAGCTGTTCAAATTTGGCTGCATTAATTCCCCTGATAAGATGCCTAACTTGAATATCAGCATGTGACCAGTTTATTTTAATTGCAAAACAACTTTTTGTGTCCAAAAACCAAAATACCTGACTCTCTCTCTCTCTCTCGTTTTGCCTTTCAGAAATTTAGACAGTTGGCTAAATAGGCGGAACATTTCCCAACCCCAGTCCCACCCTATTCAGAGATGATATTCCCATAGACCATCTCCTTCTTTGAGCCTCCCTTGATTTTATCATCCAAGCAGTCTCTCCTAGAACCCTCCAGTCTTATCTAACAGGATGGAAAAGTTTCAAAGCCTTCATGTTGTGTACAATATTTAATTTCCTGATTTTTCCCCTACTTTCCATTTTCTCATATATATCCTACCTCACTATCATCAAAAACGTAACGGTTACTAAAGTAACCCTCGTTCCCCGAGGGGGGGAACGGAAATGCTATGTGGAAACTTCCACTATGGGGATTTCGTCAGAAAGCCAATCATTCTGAAGAGTAATTAAACGGGCCAATGAAATGCCAATGAGTTGGCGGTGTCAGCGTGCACAGCTGGCAGCAATCATAATCAGCTTGTGAATAAGAATGCCCGCTGTGCCACACAACCACACCTTTTCTAGCTGAAGAAGCCGAACTACAGCTGTCAGCTAAGGCGCAATCCCTGTGGCGAAGGAACATAGCATTTCCGTTCCCCCCCTCGGGGAACGAGGGTTACTTTAGTAACCGTTACGTTCCCCAGCGGGAGGGGAACTACAATGCTATGTGGAAACTTCCACTATGGGGAAATCTATGGAAAACGCCACAGTGATTGAACCTTACCACGTCGCTGGTGAGAGGTTTGCCAGGCTCCGGCGTGAGCGCACCATCATCACCAGAGACGCAGCCCACCAACGTGTCCCCTGGCCCTAACTTACCTTACTTACCTGTGAAGCACTTAAAGGCTTATTTATATTTTTTGGGGAGTCGTAAAAAATACACCTAGTTAAGATACTAGGAATTTTAAATTACGACAGTACGTTGGGAAGCGTGCAGTCCCGATAGGGAGGACGCTGCGGAGGCCACCTGCTGCCCAATGGGGAGACCTGGTGGCAGGAAGACATATGGACTAACCCTGAAAAGGGGGAGAACACATATGAAGGCTGGTTAGCGGGGAGGGAAGACACGGGCCCGCCTAAGAGGAGGAACTACACCGTGGCTGAATGAAGCATATGGGATCGCCAGCGGGGATCGCGCATAGCAGGCACCTATACCCAGAACGCGGGCTGACCAAGTGGGCATGCCAACTACGTAATGGGCCAGGCACCTGACTCCTCCGCTGAGTCAGATGCTGGGGGCCTCGGAGGAACTCTGCAGGGTTCGCCAAATGGGGAACTCAACTGAACAGAGTGAATAAGCGCACGAATCTCTGTGTTTAAAGAGAAAGGCGCAGCAAGCGTGTTTCAACACCGTACTGAATTTCCTCATTCACTGGCGTATCCAGCACACGTGAGGAAAATCAGCCCACTCAAAGATTATAGAATCTTTACGAATGTATTAGGTGTCGCCCAGCCCGCAGCTCTACAGATGTCTGTTAGAGAGGCGCCGCGTGCTTACGCTCAAGAGAAGGCGATACTCTTAGTCGAGTGCGCTCTCACTCCCGGGGTACGCGGCTCACCCTGGCATAGAGAAGCGAGGGAGATGGCATCCACTATCCAGTGGGCCAACCTCAGAATGGATATGGCACTTCCCGTCTGCCGATCATAACAGAAAAGGAGCTGCTTAGAGTCGTAAGCTCTAATGCGGTCACAAGCGCCGAGCGCGAACAGGACACAGCAAGAAAGGGGCTGGGTCTGCCTCCTCCGTGGGCAGCGCTTGCAGGTTCACTACATAGTCTAAAGAAGCGCTGTAGGAACCTCGGGCACATAGGTGGGCCGGGGTCTCAGGAAAACGTGAGAGTGGACCGGCCCGAATTGCTGGCACACTTCGCTGACCGAAAATGCCTCCAGATACCCGACCCTCTTGACCGATGCCAACGCGACCAGCAGAGCTGTCTACCTGGACAGAAAACTTAAAGATACTGAGTCGAGTGGATCGAGCAGACCTCTCCTAAGAGAGATCTTCAAGTGGGTATGAGAGGGGGACGGGATTGATTTAATTAACCAGCGTCTCGCCCCTCTGAGAACTGGATGATGAGGCGATGCTTTCCCAGCGCGCCGCCATCCCCGCGTCCTCAGAGCGGGGATGATCGTAACGCCAACCCCTCAGTGCGAAGGGGACAGCCTTAGCTCAGCCAGCTGAAGGAGGAAAGCATCACACTGATCTGGCATGTCCGGGGTCTTTCTCGGAGAGAAGTACACCACACAGCGAATAGACTCCACTTCAGGGCGTAGGCATGCCTCGTAGAGGGTGCTCTAGCCTGAGTGACGGTGTTAACCACCGAACCGGTAAGTCACCTAAGTCCTCCACGCTCCATCTATGGACCTTACACGTGATTCCAGAGATCTGGGCGCGGGTGCCAGATGGTGCCTGTTCCAAAGAAGAAGGAGCTTCTTCAAAGGGATATGCCAGGGAGGGGCCGTCACGAGGAGAGAGCTGAAAACAGATCAGATTGAGCCAGAGGCGCAATAACAGACCTGGTCCTCGTCCTCCCTGACGTAACACAGTATCTGCGAGAAGGCTCACTGGAGAGAAATGCGTATTTACGCACGCCCAGGGGCCAGCTGTGTTAGCCAGCGCGCAGAGCGCACCTATAACAGCTGGACAGCCGGGGGTGGAGTCTCAGTTTTCCCGGGCGTGAACTGCCGTGAGAGCGCATCGGCTGCACAGTTGAGTTCGCCGGGGGAAAAAAATGGCACGCAGCGATTCCGCCGCGAATGACTCCGGAGGAGCAGACGGCGAGCGAGCTGAGACATGCGGCGAGAGCGGATACCCCCTGTGCGGTTGATATACGCCATCGTCGCCGTGCTGTCCGTCCTGACCAGCACGTGTTTCCCCTCTAGCACCGGTAAAAACAGTGCAGCGTGAGATACACTGCCAACAGCTCCAGGCAATTAATATGCCAATGCAACCAGGTTCCTTCCACGGACCCCCAGCTGCATGCCCGCAACACACGGCCCCCCAGCGCGTACTGGAAGCATCCGTCGAAACGACGACATGCCTGGACACTTGTTCTAGAGGCACACAGGCCTGTAGAAACCCAGGGTCCGTCCAGAGGCTGAGGGCACGGCGACACAGCGGAGTGACAGTCACCCGGTGCGTGCCCGCGTGCCATGCGCGTCTAGGGACCTGATCGGGAAGCCAATGCTGAAGCGGTCTCATATGGAACAGCCCGAGCGGCGTGAAGCGGCCACGGATGCCATATGCCCCAGGAGCCTCTGAAATGATATCAGTGGGACCACAGTTTTCCTGTCGAACTCTCTCAGACAGGTCAGCATCAGCCCAGCGCGCTCTCGAGGGAGGCGCGCCGTCATGGTGATCAAGTCCAGCTCCAACCCGAGAAAAAAGATGCTCTGCACGGGGGCGAGCCTACTCCTTTCTCGGTTGACCCGAAACCCCAACAGGTCGAGGTGCCGGAGCACCCAGTCCCTGTACATAATCAATTGATCCCGCGAGTGAGCTAAAAAGCCAGTCATCGAGATAATGGAGTATGCAGATGCCCGCGAGCCGAAGGGGCATTAGGGCATCCTCCGCGAGCTTCGTGAAAACCCGCGGAGACAGGGAGAGCCAGAAAGGGAGGACTTTGTACTATCATGCTTGACCCTCGCACGCAAACCGCAGCCGGTGGCGTGGGAAAATGTAGAACGAATGTACGTGTCCTTCAGGTCTATCGCTGCAGACCAATCCTGAGGACGGACGCACCGGGGGATGTGCTTCTGCATGAGCATTCTGAGCGGCTGCTTGTAAGGCAGCGGGTCAAAATGCGCAGAACTAGGATTGGTCATAACCCACTGCTCTTTTAGGGTACGATGAAGTACAGACTAAAAAGCCCATACCTCATCTCGGCTGGAGGGACCGGCTTGATTGCATCCTTCGCCAGGAGGACAGCAATCTCCTCGCACAAGAGAGGGGCGGACACAGGGCTGACACCTGGTGTAATACACGCCCGTGAACTTGGGAGACCGTTTAGCGAACTGAATCGCATAGCCGAGTCTGATTGTCCGAATGAGCCATCGCGACGGGCTGGGCAGCGCTAACCAGGCTGGCAGAGCCCACGCGAGTGACATCATCGGTGCAATCACTGACGCACCAGCGGTGGGGCAGCACGGGATGGGAGAGCTCACCCCGGGAGGCATGCGTCCCAAGGAAGAGCGGAAGTTTAAGAGGTTTAATCTTAACTTCGTCCCAAGAGCCCGCAGGGCGGCTAGGAGTGCGAGAGAAAGGAGCCCGTCCTCTGGCACTCACAGAGCCTGTGGCGAAGAGCACCGATCCTGCGAGCTGGAAGGCATAGCGTCCCATACTGGCAGTGTTCGGGCTATCACACCCAGAGAGAGGAAAAAATTGCTCTTAAAAATTTAGTAGCCATACGGCCTTTTTGTTAATGATATGGGTGTCCCTGGCCCTCCGCCAGGGAAAGAGCAAACATCCTTTTCTCCGAGTGGCCCGTCTCAGGGACGCTTCGCGGTCCGTACTGGACTTAGCGGCGCCCTGAGGCGGGGGGCGGGGATCGTCTGTGAGGTGCTCAACGCTGCCGCTTAACCAGTTGAACGGACAGGGCGGCGGAGCAGATTTTGGAGCCACAGACGAGCGCCCTCGGCGAGAAGCAGCCAAAGTGGACGAATCGACGGGGAGAGCGGTTTTTGAGCCCGCCGATCGCACTTGACTACTCTTTCACCGAAGTGAATTCCTGGGTGAACTCACCCCGGTGTCGCCGAACAGGCCAGCCTGGGATATGGGTGTGTTAAGAAAGCGAACTTTGTCAACGACACGCATATCTGCCAGGTTTAGCCAGAGGTGGCGTTCCTGGACCACTAGTGTGGTCATCGTCCTTCCCAGGGCACTCGCAGCCGACCTGGTGTTTTTAGAGCAAAGTCGGTTGCAGTGCGTAGTGCATGAAGCCTGGGTCGGAACCTTCCTCGTGCCGCTGCGCCAGCGCTTGGACTAGCCGTAGCAAGCAAAACGGAAGCAGCCTGGCCCGCAGCAGTGTAGGCTCTGGCCCTGAGGGACGCAGACAACCTACACGCTTTGGACGGGAGCCGAGGCTAACCACGCCAGGAAGGGACACCACGCGGGCAAGATTGACCGCGCTAGCACACTCGACCTGGGGTTTTGCCTCGTACCCCCTGGCTGCTCCGTCATCGAGGAAGGTGAGGGCGGAGCGCACGCAGACCGGGCAGAAAAAAGGTGCCCTCAGCGCTGCGTGAACTTACTGTGCACCTCCGGGAAGAAGGGGACGGGAGGCTTAGAGGGTTTCCCCTTCTTATCCTCCACGTAACACCCGTCTAATCGGTCCGGCGACGAAGCTGGGGGACAAGCCATCTCCAGCCTCGTCGCCGAAGCAGCCCGGGTTAGCACGGCCATCATATCAGATGCCATATCCGGAGCCTCGCTTACCACCCCTGAGGGAGGAAGCGGGTCCGAATTGTCATCGGAAAATGACAGCCCACCCTCCGATGCAGCGATGGACATCTGGTCCTCGGTGTCATCGAGTGAGAGGGCGACCCTCCCGAAGGATGGTGCGCTTCTCTCACTCGAAGCTTGGATGGAGCGCGCTGAGGAATGGGAGGTCCGCAAGCCCGAGGGCGGCGGATTGACCCCCACTGTGACCCTCAGATCTGCCCGAGTGCCAACCGCTATTTGCGGGGGACAACAGGGGTGGTTCGCCCTTTTGCAAGAGCGAACCGCGATCTTAGCTGCGCAACAGACATGCCATCGCAGTGATGGCATGCGCTGCCCGCGAGCACCGCATTAACATGCTGGTCCCCCAGACATGCAATACAGTGCTCGTGCCCATCATCCGTGGACAGGAAACCACCGCATCCAGAAACGCACGGTCGGAGCGACGTCTTTAAAAAGACGCGCTGCCCGACCGTGTTGCTCTTTTAGGAAATTTGCTTAAATTTATACGCACCGCTCTTGAAGTACCGGTCCAGCGAAACGCCCAGGGACAGGAGAAACCCAGCTCGACCACCGCTGCTCGCGTTGTTGCTCGCGCTGGAACCGGGAGAAATCAGCCTCTCAGAAGACGGCAGCTTTCTCTCACTCTCTCTCTCTCTCTCTCTCGAACAAAGTCGGAGGATGACAGCAAAACGTCTCTTTCAGACTGCACATGAGGCTTCTGAAGCGAAAAAGGTGTGGTTGTGTGGCACAGCGGGCATTCTTATTCACAAGCTGATTATGATTGCTGCCAGCTGTGCACGCTGACACCGCCAACTCATTGGCATTTCATTGGCCCGTTTAATTACTCTTCAGAATGATTGGCTTTCTGACGAAATCCCCATAGTGGAAGTTTCCACATAGCATTGTAGTTCCCCTCCCGCTGGGGAACATCCAAGTCAACTCCATCAAAGGCTACTTGAGTGAAATCAAATTTTTCCACAAACTCATTTATGGTTCATTTATGGTAACAGCTCTCCTTATCAAAGGCATCCAAAGAACCCATCCCACACGTCAAGATACCAGAGGCCATTTAAACTAAAAACACTCCGCAAAGGAAATAATTTTATCTATACATCATGCATGCTTGATGCTATGTCCAAAGTCAAACACACCATATTGCACCACTGCAGCCGCAGTGATGACTCACGTTAAAGTAAAGTAAAAGCCCGGGGAGCAGTTGGGGGGAACGGTGCCTTGCTCAAGGGACTCACCTCAGTCGTGGTATTGAGGGTGGTGGAGAGTGCTGGTCATTCACTCCCCCCACCCCCAATTCCCGCTGGTACCGAGTATCGAACCAGCAACCTTCGGATCACGAGTCCAACACTCTAACCACCAGGCCACGACTGCCCCAAATTGATGCTGTATTGGCCGCAAAAGGAGGCCCTACACCGTACAAATGAGTTATTGTGGTTAAAACCAGACCTTTCAGTTTCATTGTCCAACCACTGTATATATATATATATTCAACAAAGATATAAACACAAAACTTTTGTTTTTGCTGTCAATTTTCAGAAGCTGAACTCAATGATCTACAACTTTTTCTATGTACACAAAAGGCCTATTGGCCTTAACCTCACTGCAGTTCGTCGTCGTCGTGGGCAAATGCTCACATTTGATGGTGTCTGGCAATTTAAAGAGGTGTTCTCTTCAGTGATGAATCCAGGTTTTCACTGTACAGAACAGATGATAGACAGTAGGGCTTGGTGGTATGACAAAAAAGTGTATTTCATGGTAACTATATATATTTATTTATTTATTTATTTATAAAGGTAGTTGTTCCACAAAATGTACAAAAGGGCTTTATATAATAAATAAGCTTGAATATTTAAATTAGGAAAAGTACTTGATCTTATTTGATTATTTTGTACAGTTGGGACAGTATAGAAAATGCAAATAAAAAACGGAAGTAGTGATTTCCTTATTTACTTTGACTTGTATTTCATTGCAGACAATATGAGCACAAAATATATCTCTGATCACTCAGGCGGCACTGCATCAAGAATCGTCATTCATCTATAAGCGATATCACCACATGGGCTCAGGACTACTTTGTAACCTTTGTCAAGTACCACAATACATAGTTGCATTCACGAATGTCAGTTAAAACTTTACTGTGCCAAAACGAGCCCTAAGTTAACAGAAGTCCAGAAGTGACGTCGACTTCTCTTGGCTCAAAGACATCTGGGATGGATCAACACACAGTGGAAACGTGTACTGTGGTCAGATAAATCAGTATTTCAGGTGTTTTTTTGGGAAACAAACGGACACCGTGTGCTCTAGTAACTTGCACTTATGTGATTCCACCATTAATGCTAAAAAAAGTGCATAGCAATTTTGGAGCACAATATTCTGCCTTCTTTTCCAGGGATGCCCATGCATATTTCAACAAGACAATGCAAAACCACATTCTCCACACATTACAAAGTCCTGGCTGCAGAGGAAGTGGACACAGGTACTTGACTGGCCTGCCTGCAGTCCCAACCTGTCTCTAATAGAGAATTTGTGGTCAATTTTAAAGTGCGAAATGTGACAACAAAGTTCCCATACTGTTGCCCATCTTAACACTTTGTTTGCAGGAAAAATTGGACAAAATTACACCTGAAACACTTCATGTTCGTGTTTTCAGTCCCTAAACATCTTATAAGTGTTGTGAAAAGGAATGGCAACATTACAAAGTGGTAAATGGTTTACTGTTTCAAACCTTTTTTTAAATGTGTTGCAAAAAACAAAATTTTAATATTTGTTCATTAAAAAATAAATAAATAAAAATCATGAGGAACACATTAAATAATGTTTGTTGTATTGTCTGCAATGAAATACAAGTCAAAGGAAATTTATAAATCACTTCTTTCTTTTTTTATTTGCGTTTTTCCATACTGTCTCAACTTTTTCTGATTTGGGGTTGTATTCTATTTTTAACCTTAGAGCAAACATGACTTTAAATAAACAACAGTTTTATGTGGACAGACCTTATTACTATTATAAACTTCTCAAGTAACATCTTCTCACAGATATAAAATATATCCCAAGTAAGTAACTTCTGGAAAATAGGATGTCTGTAGACACTTTGATTACATGGACTGTCATGCTCATACACGGTTGTGTAGTGCAGTTCCTCCATAAATCTGTTGTTGTTGCAAATTATTCAACATTACTGTTCTTCTGTTCAATTCACAGTCAGCATTCTCTGTTTGTTGTTGGCAATGCCACTTTGCTAATGTAAGGATCAAGGATTTTGATTAGGTCTTAAAAACCCTTCTTTTCAATAGTGTATACTGGTGCCATGTCTTTGCAAATGTGCATCGTATTTACATAGGTTATTTCTTTCCATCCTTTTGAGCTTTTTTATACAGCATGGATTGCTTGTGCTTGTGTTGATACAGACTGCTTGTGCTACCACTGCTAGTAAGTACATTAGCATGACAGTTTGAAAATCACAATTTTCTGCTCTTTGTCAGGTTTTGCAAACCCGAACCAAGTCCACAAAACAGGTGTCACACCTCTTTTAATAAAGAGTTCCTCCATCTGCTCAGGATTTACTTTTGTGGCCTCCTTGTCTGTTCATTTGTTCTTTTCCATTTTTACAAACTCCCAGTGTTTCCCTCAGTCTTGCATTCAGTTGTTTGACCAGTCTCCCATGGAGCGTTTTTGTAATCCTCATGGATTGGTTTATGGATTGGATTGGCTGCTCTGAATTGGCATAAAAGACAGCATGTTCAAGGTCCTGCTAATATCCAGCAACTTCGCACAGGACCAACAATCCACAGACCACAATCAACAACATGATTGACTCTAAGTGAAGTAGATGTGTTGCACTGCATGAGGCAAATGGTGATCACATCAAATATTGACTGAAGAGGTTTGGTTTTGGTCTCAGGATTAAGGTTAGGGTTAAAGTGTGGTATCTTTGGTCATCCTCTGGTTAACCTTCTGTCAGGTTTCTGTTATTTATAACTACTGGCCAGCTTGCAGAGTCAGTGAAAATGTCTCTTTTACTCCTGTTAGTAGAACTTCAGGTGTGGATTTAGGAATTTGTAGGTTCTCTAATTTTGCTCTCCAATTTGTGCTTGCAAACACGCACGCACGCATGCATGCACGCACGCACACACACAAACAAATAGTAGTGTGTATTAGATATCTTAAAACTTTAAAGTACACTAAAGTGCACACTCAATACAATACTGCACACTTTGTGATCGCAAGGGCATGCTTTTGTTGTATCAAGTATAAGCTCTGGCTGCCAAGCATAAACAATTGCACTTTCATTATTTTGGTCTCTCCATGTTGATTGAATTACAGACACAACAGCCTGTGGTGACCTTCTGTATTCTGGTTTGTTAAAAAAAAAAGATGCTAGCCTTCATGACCTTTGTCTTCAGCCCATCATTCAATATGCTACCCTCTGTTTCGACCAGGCAGAATCACTCATCAGATAACGCTCAGAAAAAAAAAGGCTGAGTGAAAATGAAGCATCCCTAAACATTCCCCTCTGTGACCTGAAATGCACTTTTATTTTGAACTCGCAAACAATAGCGTCCTTGCCGCTGTGCTGATGTGAATGGCTAAAACCTCTTTTGTATTTGCACTTTTATTCGGTCCGTTGAATGCACAGATGAAAGAATCATCCAAGTTCACCTTGCCAAGTGTTGAGCGATGCTGAGCTGTGAAGAGGCTTTGACTTGATATGATTCGCTTGCCGCTGAGAAAGGGAAAAAATGTTGTTATTGAACGTTACTGCAAGGTAACTGAATAACAGAGAACCCATGTGCTCCGACTGGTGTAAATAAGTGCTCTAAAATACCTCAATACAACACAATGTCATATGAAACTGCTTTCTGCTGTAGGCATAACTGGACTGACATCATTTGCAGCCATAAAGGAGTTTTGCACTGTGGAACAATGGAATCATATTTTGTCGGAGCAAATATAATATCTCCCATCAAGACATGACTGGAACACTTCCAAGTTAATACATGGAGATGTTACCTTAAACACATTATGTGTTTACAAGGTTGTTTATATAGTAAAAAATGTACACATATTTTTACACAAGCAAATTGTTGTTTATACTGAGAAAATAAAGGTATCAGATTCAAAATCTTGCATTTGAAAATCTTAATTTCTAAAGTTCACATTTTCAAGCCTCCATTCAGTTTTCACTATAAATACAGTGTTATTTAAAATCTGTTCTCTCTCTCTCTCATTGGAATGGACATTCCCCAAACCAGAAGAACAACCCATAATTTAAAACTCATGAAAAAAAATATATAGTTTTCAAAAACTTGCACTTTGAAACTGTTTTCAAAAGTTTTCAGGTCCCCAAATTGCTAATCTCATGTAAATAAGCAATGTGAAACAGACTAAATATCATTACCATTTACACGTCCATGCATATTCTGTGAATTAAACTGTTAACTGTTTCACTCATTCTCTCTCATATTTTCTACAAAAACAAAACAATAGAAACAATTAGGTTTCTGGTACGCGCAGAAACAACTTTTACATCATTTTATTTACTTACAATGTATTTTTGTATTTTACTGTACTTAACGCACATTACTGTACATTAACGCTTTCATTTCACCAACCATACATCTTTCTCTCTTTGTAATTAATATATATTTATTTTTACTTCACTGCATCAAGAAACAAAACATTTTCATTGGCAAAATGTTTCTTTTTACATCCGCATGCAGCTACTGGTGAAAATACTGTACCACCTTAATGCAACCTGTTTGGTTCGTTTCCTGCTGGTTTCATTCGGTTAAGGACACCTTTTTCTTGCTTCTCCTTTTATTATCCATATGATATTGTACAGTCTTTGCTTAGTTGGGCATACAGCAAGGTGTTGAGATGAATCTGGCAAGGGACCCTCAAAATAAAAGACCTCGTTTTTTTATCAGCTCACCATCAGTCACCATATAGATTTACAGGACTGGTTTTAGCCACTCTGCTGTGAGGAAACAAAAGCTTTTGTGTCTTGTCTTTCCATCTAAATTGCCTTGGCATTGTTCACGAAGACCACTTTCATCCTTTGCAGTATAATATGAAATACCTTCAATGATCAATATAATGACCATTAGCATTTCAAATGTCTTTGAGGTTTGCATTTATTGTTGAGTTTTAGCATTGTACGCAGACCGTACTCAGACTTCTGTAACTCGTGTAATCAATTTATTTAAATATGATCACTTTTTTCATCAAGAGAAACTCTGTGCAATAGAAAGGTCATGCATAAAAGGCCAGTAATGAGAAGCCACATGCACAAAAAAAACTATATAATTCACTGCTTTATTTCCAGTGTGTGACAAATGAGTTGAACTGACAACCAGTCAGGCCTCAGCAGTGCACTGAATGATCCTAAACTTATTTACCCACCAACATAATTGAAAGACTCATGTGACCTTGCTTGGTTGGCTAATTGGATAATTATGTAAACACATGATAAATTAACATAATAGGAAATTTCACTGGTGAGAGAAAATTATTTGTAGATGCATACTGGTACAAAGAGTTAGCTTCGGAAACATCTGATACAGAGGAATGTTCAAGAGCTTTGGAAACACTTAAAGTTTTAGTTCACCCAAAAATGAAAATTGTTATCACACTCATGTCCTTCCAAACCCCTGAGACCTTTGTTTATCTTTGGAACCCAGATTTTATTTCTGGACTTTAAATGAGTCGGGTACCTTGCAGTCCTTGGAGGATATGGGACCTCTCAGATTTCAGATTTAAATTTTTTTCTCATAAAATGTCTTAATTTGTATTCTGAAAATGAATGAAGGTCTTGATGAATGAAAGTCTTGAACGAAGGATGGAATGGCATGAGTGTGAGTAATTAATTACATAATTTTCATTTTTGAGCAAACTAACACATTAACAGTCTCTAAAATCAAACTTGTGTGCTTTAATTGTGTATATTTGATAAACAGCTAGGTTTAGGGGTGGGGTCGGGTTAAATGGTCAAAAATCATGGTTTAATAGTCTGCTGCATCAATGATGTATATCTTTATAGGCCAGCCCAGACGTTTGACATATACATAAATTAAATTGCTTTACGTATGAGTAGGAATTTGTAGATTATAAAACATATTAGTTTGCTTGTTTTGCAAAAGAGTATGATCTATTTTAGGTCTATATGCCATATTCAGAAAAACAAAATGCTTCTTATCACAATCCCAGTTGCACAAGTTTATGAATCATTAAAATGTGTTAGTAATGACAAACTTTAGTTAACAATGCTCTTGGGAAATGTATACCTGGTTGTTCTGATGAGATTTATTGTCCCTGGCAAGCTTTGTAATCCCATTTAGACATTTGTTGGCAACCGCCTTTTTTAATACAAGTAAAAGCTTTAAAAATAATCCCCAAAACATGATACTGATGCATTTAATTTCATAGAATAATATTTAAATATATACAATTTTATTGTGTCTGTGCAAGTTGCCATCCCAACCTTTAATGATAAAATTATCATGGCCTTTATCATGGAGTATTCACACTGAATCTCACTTTAGGAGGCCTGTGTAAGATGTCGTTTGAGTTAATCCACTACATTCAACAATAAATAAATAAATATTATTTTGTCTTGTATAGTACAATTGGATAAGTGCTAGTTTCATCATACAATTTTAAGGATAACATTCAAGAATGCAATTGTCTACACACTCAAACGCTGTATTTTATTTAATTTTTTTGTCTTGAGCTGTTAACAGAAAGTAGGTCATCTCATTTTATTCACCAGCATGGAGAGTGTCAGTGGCCTGAATTGAAAAGAAAATCTCCATTATTTTGCCCCTTTACTCATTCTTTCAAGGAAGAATTCATTACTTTGAAATTGTTCTCCAACTATTTTTTGCGCTCAGAGTTGTAAGGTCCTATGCTTGTTAGAGTAAAATTATCCATGCAGCACATATTGAAAGAAAATGTTCCTTTTGAAAATGTACAAGTGAAATTCGCTTAAGAGCACTGCAGAGTCCAATGAAACAGGTTTAACAAAACCAAATTATTTCACTAAACTGCCTTATTTCAAACTAAAACAACAGTATTACTGAAAGCAAAACAGAAAAAAAACTAAGTAAAAAAATAAATAAAAATAGTATATAGTGCCTGAAATGTAGACGTCTATGGCTGCTGTTACTATATCATGTATTCAATGCGGATGAACAGGAACTATCTGCTTAATAAAATATGGTACAGTGGTTCTAGTCTCAATGAAACAAGTCATTTCCTGCTCTGTTTGACTTGGGAAAAGAAACACAGTACCCTATCCATCATGATTTGCTCTGCCATGTCTACAGCTACGCTCGTCCAATCACATCCAGTCTGCCGTGCTGCACAGGGTTATGGATATCGTTAAGCATGGAGCTTTGCATGGCGTACACCTCCAAGACATCCAAAATAACCTTGTTGAGTCTTGCTCATTTTAAGAGGACAGCGTGAGCTGCTGGCCACTGGTCTGGCAAGAATATTGGCTATGTCAGCTCCTGCCAGAGGAAATCTAGTTCTCAGTTTGTGGCCTGTGGATCATCAGTGAGCTGGTGCAGTGAGCTAGTTTTGTGCACCAGTTGTGAAATTTAAACATTCATGTCTGCTGGTAGCACGTTGGTCATTTTGTCATGATGTATTGCTGCTGGTATTTGATGCAGCATGTCTCTGTGAAGGACATGAGTAACTGGATAATGCAAAAGAGCGGTCTAGGAATTCTTGAAGCCTGAGGTGATGCATCAACTGAATGTTGGGATTTTCTGGTTGAAGCGTCATCTTCTGGCTGGGGCAACAAGAGCAGTGCAGTGTTAGCATGATGGAGTTAAGTCAGTTCACCTACAACTCCACCCTTTGTACCTTTGTTCTGTTTCTGAAGGTGATGTGAGAGCTAACAGATTGATGCCAGCTGGGTTTCTTTCCATTGCCACTGCCCACATGGGCTTGTGCCGGTCAGGCCACAGGAAGAGCTCAGCCATCAGACGAGTTATGGGGAATCTGGGCCGTTAAACTTTATACCTTTAGTTCTCCCAGCTTGCCATTTTGAAATATGTCAGCTGGAGTTTTTCATTTCATTCCAAACCTTGGAGTAAAAGTCGTTTAATGCTTTAGAGCTGAGAAAAAAGTGACTAGTGAAATTGATGTCAAAAAAAGACAACTGCATGAATAAAATAAATGGAAGGATATCACTGATTTAATGAGCTTTGAAATGTATTATTTTACTCTGTTATTCCTTGAAACGTGCTTTCAGTGATTTTTGTGATTTGCTAAAATTTCTGAGACACACTTACACTTTTAAAAAGTTAGTTCAGCAAATCTGAACAGAAAACAATATATATTTGAGAGACAAAGAGAGAGAATTTTCATTCAGCTTAGTCCCTTTATTCATCAGTGGTCGCCACAGCGGAATGAACCGCCAACTTAATCAGCATATGTTTTACACAGCGGATGCCCTTACAGCTGTAACACAGCACTGGGAAACATCCATACACATTCATACACATTCATACACACACATACACTACGGCAAATTTAGTTTATTCAATTAACCTATACTGCATGTCTTTGGACTGTGGACGCGAAGATGGGAAAACATGCAAACTCGACATAGAAATGCCAACTGACCCAGCCCGGACTTGAGCCAGCGACCTTCTTGCTGTGAGGCAACAGTGCTAACCACTGAGCCACCATGTCGCCCCGAGAGAGAATTTGATATAGGATAATTTTCTGAATGATCTCAAATGTGCAGTTTTACAAAAGTTACTCAAAAAATGGCTCAAAGCAATACAATAATTGATTCCCTCCATTATACAGTATATCCATAGACACCTCACAATGTGTATACACATCTTGCTGGTGTATTTTTATTTGACAAGACATCAATTTGCTAAAATGTTTTTGGTTAACAACTTAAGTATGAAGATTTTGCACGCTTGTATTTCAGAGTACATCACACCTGACAGCACATATCTTTTTGCTGTATGATGTTGTGGGATAGTCAATGAAATTAGCAGTGCACAATTTTTTACCACCGTTCCAAATGAGATAACATCAAACCATTTCATTTTAGGGGCAAATCCTAGGGTTGTAAATGGGCATGTAAACTTTAGGGTCAATTCTTATTGCACTGACAGACACCAGCAAATGGACAATCACCACATTACAGCACATAATTTCTCAGACATTCTTCAATGCAACAAGTGCCAATTCAACATTGTTAATCAGAGAAAATAAGCTCTGACAGAAGCCAACAGACACCTAAAACAGTAACAAACTGATCCCACAGAAGGTCTGTTGCTGTGTGTGTGTGTGTGTGTGCGTGTGCGTGCGTGTATGTGTGTGAATTGGCCTTAAAATGACCATCCTTCCACATTTTGATGATAACTTTGAGCTTCTACAAACTGATCTCTTGATAAGTTGTAGCCATGTGATTGGCTGATTAGATAAATGCATAAATGTGTTGAACAGGTCTACCAAATAGTGTCCAATAGTTGTGCCTCATCTGCTATCTCTGGTCACTTTAGCGGCTGTCCGAGCTACCTCTGAATGCAGTCGACTACTTCAAAAGCAATCAACAAATGAAGCTTCAATTCATAATAACAATTTAAACAATCAACAAATGAAGCTCTAATATATATAT
>CAIGQV010016735.1:26723582-26744637 GCA_903798115.1 Danio jaintianensis
TCAAATCATAATAACAATTCAAAAAACAAACAAAAGAAGCTCTAATATATATGATGAACGATATATATATATATATATATATATATAGTCTGTATAATTAAATTATTGATGCTGTGATCCAACAGACTGATTTTTATATGATTCCATTTGAAGTCATCATGCATGTGGCTTGTAAATTTGCCGAGGTTTTCCAGTTGACAATCACATGTTTACAACACCTTCAAAATGACAGGGACAAATTGAAAAAAAACAAGATTTGTGGCATGCTTTTCAAATATACGTCTTTCCAATCAAAGTGCATTTGTTAGCTCACGTAAGAAAACAAACTCATCAGCGGGTACCGGACACTTCTTAAAGGTATTGACCCAACAAACACAGCTTGATGAATCCACCGCTGTTGAAAATGAAGCTCCTACAGGGTCTTTATAGCTTGCTGTTGAGATCCCAGCAGGAGAGTTGAGTGCTGTGTTTATGTAAGCATGTTTGTTTCAGTATGGCCTTATACATGTCAGATAACATCACCATCACTCTCCTGCCCCCAACTGATGAAGTACTTGCACTATGCTGCTGTGTGTCAGGAAGCAAATTAGAATAGCAAAGTAAGAGATTGGTTTCTCTCGTTTGGCACTTAAAAATTGATCGGGGTCAATAATATCCAGAATGAGAAATTCCCACTACTTGGCCTTTCTATCAGCAAGCTTGTTCTAGGTCTCTGCAAATTGACTAACTTCTATGGCATTTTCTCTCACCTCCAGTTCCCCTGACAACCATCTTTGAACTGAAAGATCGTTGTTATGGACATGTCTTTAGACAGAAACAGAACCCCAAGGATGCCAGCATGGTCAATTAAAATAGTGAGGATGGTTAGGAGCTACCATGGAATCAATACTCATTTTCTTTCAGCTAGAGATCACTCAAGCTCAAGTTTGGGGTTTTACCTTGTCAGCTGAATTTCTTCTTATATTGAAATGAATTTGATATTACAATGAGTTGGACTTCAGCGGGACCCCAGAGATACATGGCTAAATGAAAAGGTAATTAAGGAGGTGTAAAGGGTTTAATGAAGACATAACAAAATGTAATTAGTTTCAAATTAACCACACTTCACTGAATAGAAAGTCTTTTCATATAGAGCAAATTATTATTTTTTTTTTACTCAGGTTTTGTTTCTTTAGGGATCATTGAACCTTGGTGTTGAAGATTTACAAAAGGTTACAAAAGGTTTTACAGAAGGTTTACAAAAATGCATTCCCGGAAAACCCTGAACAATGTACATGTTGCATGTACTGTATACTTAATCAAACAAACCAGATTTAACAACTTCCAAGCTTATTAGTTAAAATTCTAAACAGTCTATAGAAGCCTGGAACATTTAGCCAAAAAAAAGCACAATAGCTAAATTAACATTCAAGCTGGAGAGGTTTTCATCAGAAGAGACACTACTGCCTTTGTGGGAAAATGACTTAATATTAAGGATCATATTAGGGATAAAAGTAAAACATCTCCTCAGTTTTCATGGTCTCAGCAACTGACTTTCACACAACTTCACAGAAAAGTCTGTTGACATCAAGAGTGGGATGTGGTTGGTTATGTCCAAGTTATAGCCCTGTTCAGATTACACAATCTGTAATTTTCTAGAATTTTTATATTCCTAGAAAGCCACAGTCCTCTTTTAATCACACCTTCATTATGCCCTTCATACCCACTAGAAACAATGCCACTAAAAGGCAAGTCTGCCACCTTAAAAAAAAGTGTAACTGCTAACGCTATGGCAGTACACATGAAGTTAGACCTAGACATGGAGTTAGCAGTTTCCAGTGTTCAGTAATACAGACCCTGTCAAAGCCCAATAGTAAGACAGTGTTTGAACTGAGTCAGAATCTGCAGAACAAAGGATTGGACACATCAGTTGTTAGTGATTTAGCTGTTATCAATTCCTAATTGAGCTTTAACTTACACAAATTATTTTTACGTTAAAGGCTTGATTGAATTGTGGTTATTTTAGGATTTTTTTTTAAACAAAGTTATATCAAATTAAAGCATTTTAGTTTTTCTTTGAGTGTTCATATATCCAAATCAAGTTTATCATTAGTACTTGTCTCAAAGATACTTGTCTCAATTCCTAAATGTTTGTGATGATTACAACTTTGGCTTGCTCTGACATTGCATTCAGTTTGATTAATATTTTACAGTTTGTACTGTTTTGAATTGTGCACTTGGTCAAGTGTTCATTTATTAGAATTTTTTTTTTAGTTTTTTAACTCCTTAGTTTCTTCTAACTCCCATCATTTGGATTGAATAAAATTGACCACTTTCAGCATTCACCAGATGAGCATATGACCAGGGTTTTATGTGAAGCCCATTGATGATCAAATCATTATTCCTTGTGTATTGCTCCAACTCTGCTACTCTTCTTTCCAAGTTTACCAAACATCTTTCTTTCTCAGAGTTCTGTATCCAAAGAGCCTTCACCACTTCCACAAGATGCTGTTTTACCATAGAAATCTCATCTGTCGGGGACTCCAGTGATTGCTTAATATTGTTATTTTCCATGACTGTCGACACTTTCTTTGACACCATAATGATCCACACTCTGCATTTCTCAGAGTATTGTCGGTTGCGTCAATACAATACTAGATGTCTAGATACATCTTTGAGGTGTCATGGCTTCAAAATATGCCAAACATTGCTTCACGATCAATGTGATGTCTACAGTGACCATTCTGCCATTAAGAAGCTGCATAAATTACAAATATCGTTACGGTTACTACATAACCCTCGTTCCCCGAGGGGGGGGGGACGGAAATGCTATGTGGAAAAACTTCCACTATGGAGATTTCGTCAGAAACCAATCATCTGAAAGAGTAATAAAACGGGCCAATGAAATGCCAATGAATTGGCGGCGTCAGCGTACACAGCTGGCAGCAATCACAAAAATTTGTGTATAAAGGTGCCAGCCGTGCATAGCAAGACACCTTTTCTAGCTGAAGAGCTGAACTAAGCCGTCAGCTAAGGCGCAACTGCTTGTGGCGAAGGAACATAGCATTTCCGTTCCCCCCCTCAGGGAACGAGGGTTACGTAGTAACCGTAATGTTTCCCAGCGGGAGGGAAACTTCAATGCTATGTGGAAAAACTTCCACTATGGGGAAATGTATGGAAAACGCCACAGCGATTGAACCTTATCATGTCACTGGTGAGAGGTTTGCCAGGCTCTTGGCGTGAGCGCACCATAATCACCAGAGATGCAGCCCTCCAACGTGCCCCCTGGCCCTAACTTACCTTACTTACCTGTGAAGCACTTAAAGGCTTATTTATATTTTTTGGGGAGTCGTTAAAAATACACCTAGTTAAGTTTCTAGGAATTTTAAAATACGACAGTACGTTGGGAAAGCGTCCAGTCACGATAGGGAGGCCACCTGCTACACAATGGGGAGACCTGGTGGCAAGAAGACATATGGACTAACCCTGAGAAGGGGGGGTACACATATGAAGCCCGCCTAAGAGGAGGGAACTATACCGTGGCTGAGTGAAGCATATGGGTTCGCGCATAGCAGGCACCTATACCCAGAACGCGGGCTGACCAATTGGGCATGCCAACAACGTAATGGGCCAGGCACCTGACTCCTCCGCTGAGTCAGATGCTGGGGGCCTCAGAGGAACTCTGTAGGGTTCGCCAAATGGGGAACTTAACTGAACAGAGTGAAAAAAGCGCATGTATCTCTGTGTTAGAAAGAACCCATCAGAGAGGAGGGGGCAGCCTTAGCTCCAGCCAGCTGAAGGAGGATAGCATCACACTGATCTGGCGAGATTGGAGAGGAGTACACCATACAGCAAATAGACTCCACTTCAGGGTGTAGGCATGCCTAGTAGAGGGTGCTCTAGCCTGAGTGACGGTGTTAACCACCGAACCGGTAGGTCACCTAAGTCCACCGCACTCCATCTATGGACCACATGTGAGGTTCCAATGATCTGGGCGTGGGTGCCAATGGTGTCTGTCCCAGAGAAGAAGGTGCTTCTTCAAGGGGATATGCCAGGGAGGGGCTGTCACGAGGAGAGAGCTGAAATACAGGTCCGATTGAGCCAGAGAGATGCAATAACAGACCTTCTCCTCGTCCTCCCGGACGTTACATAGTATCTGTGCGAGTAGGCTTACTGGAGAAAAATGCGTATTTACACACGCCCCGGGGCCAGCGGGGGGTGGAGTCTCCATTTTTCCGGGCGTAAACTGCCGTGAGAGCGCATCGGCTACAGGGTTGAGCTCGCTGGGGAAAAAATGGCACGCCCCCCAGCGCGTACTGGAAGCATCCGTTGAACGACAACATGCCTGGACACTTGTTCTAGAGGCACACAGGGCTGTAGAAACGCAGGGTCTGTCCAGAGGCTGAGGGCGCGGCGACACAGCGGAGTGACAGTCACCCGGTGTGTGCCCGTATGCCATGTCTGGGGACCCGATCATGAAGCCAATGCCGAAGCGGTCTCATATGGAGCAACCCGAGCGGCGTGAAGCAGAGAAAGGAGGAATTGGTCTTAAAAATTTTTGCTAGCCATACGGCCATAAATTAATGATATGGGTGTCCGTGACCCTCCACCAGGGAAAGTATCGTGATCCGTACCGGACTTAGCGGCGCCCTGAGGTGGGGGGCGGTGATCATCTGTGGGGTGCTTGACGCTGCCGCTTAACCAGTGGAACGGACAGGGCGGCGGAGCAGATTTTGAAGCCACAGATGAGCGCCCTCGGCGAGGAGCAACCAAAATCGACGGGGAGAGCGTGTTTTTTTTTTTTTTAAGCCTGCCAATCGCACTTGACTGCTCTTTTACCGTGGTGAATTCCTGAGTGAACTCCCCCTCGGTGTCGCCGAACAGGTCAGCCTGGGATATGGCTGTATTAAGAAAGCGAACTTTGTCAACGTCACACGTATCTGCCATGCATATCAGGTCCAGGCGTCCCTGGACCACTGGTGTGGTCATCGTCCTTCCCAGGGCACTTGCAGCCGACCTGGTGTTTTCAGAGCAAAGTTGGTTGCAGTGCATATATTAAGCCTGGGTCGGAACCTTCGTCAAACGGATGCAGCCTGGTCCACAGTAGTGTAGGCTCTGGCCCCAAGGGATGCAGACAACCTACACGCTTTGGATGGGAGCAGAGGCTAATCACGCCAGGAAGGGGCACCACACGGGGAAGATTGACCGCACTAGCATGCTCGACCTGGGGATTCGCCTCGTACCCCCTGGCTGCTCCGTCATCGAGGAAGGTGAGGGCGGAGCACAAGCAGACTGGGCAGGAAAAGGTGCCCTCAGCGCTGCGTAAACTTACTGTGCACCTCCGGGAAGGACGGGACGGGAGTCTTAGAGGGTTTCCCCTTCTTATCCTCCACATCACACCCCTAATCGGTCCAGTGGTGGAGCTGGGAGACAAGCCATCTCCAGCCTCGCCGCCGAAGCAGGCCGGGTTAGCACAGCCATCATCTCAGATTCCATATCCAGAGCCTCGCTTACCACCCCTGAGGGAAGGAGCAGGTCCGAATTGTCATCGGAAAATGACAGCCCACCCTCTGATGCAGCGATGGACATCTGGTCCTCGGTGTCATCGAGTGAGAGGGCGATCATCCCGGAGGATGGAGCGGTTCTCTCACTCGAAACTTGGATGGAGCGTGCTGAGGGCCGCAAGCCCAAGGGAGGCGGATTGACCCCCACTATAACCTTCAGATCTGCCCGAGTGCCAACCACTATTGCGGGGAACAACAGGGGTGGTTCGCCCTTTTGCAAGAGCGAGCCGCGATCTTAGCTGCACAACACAGTCAGAACTACGTCTTTAAAAAGACACGCTGCATGACCGTGTTGCTCTTTTAAGAAAATTTGCTTCTTATACATAGAAGGACCGGACGCAGAGAACGCCCAGGCAAGGGAGAATAGCCCAGCTCGACCATCTGCCACTGCGTTGTCACACACTCTGGAACCGGGAGAAACAGCCTGTTCAAACACCGGCAGCTTTCTCATTCTCTACCTCTCTCGAAGGAGGTTTGGAGGAACCCAAGGACTCTCTCAGTAGCGTGTTCGGCTCTGAAAGCAAAAAATGTGTCTTGCTATGCACGACTGGCATCTTTATACATGAATAATTGTGATTGCTGCCAGCTGTGTGCGCTGACTCCGCCAATTCATTGGCATTTCATTGGCCCGTTTTATTACTCTTTCAGATGATTGGTTTCTGACAAAATCCCCATAGTGGAAGTTTTTCCACATAGCATTGAAGTTCCCCTCCCGCTGGGGAACTCTGTAATTGTCTGTCAATTGTTTCCCCATATATTAGGGATGTAACAGTGTATTCATGTATGTATTCATCCCCAACCATCATGATACTGGGGTGACAGTTCAGTTCAAGCATTACCACGATAAATACAGTCAGTCCAGAAAAGACCACAGCAGTGCAACAACTCAGCAGCCATTCACAAAGAATGTATCTTTGTATCTGAACACATGAGATGCAGTGCTCAGAAATGGTTCCGCCCTGTTGCCATTGTTATGCCAACTTAATACACAGAAGTTTGCAACACTTGCCCCGCATTCAAGTTATTTTAATGAGTAAATGAGTGTCACTGCGTAAAAGTTTTTACTGTTTTATCTATTCTTGTTATGCCATCTAAAAATTGAGGTGCTCATGTGAGAGGTGTTGCAGAAGATGTCTGTCAACTGCTTTTACACAGAAAAACAATGGCAATATAAAATTATGTCTCATCTCTGAGATTCCAACTGAGCACGAGTGTCCACTATACACGATGTTATGAAAGGACCTCCAGTCAGTGTTAGCATTTTCATTAAAAGATTTCAGTTTTTAAGCTTATTGAATCTTAAATTTAATTCACAAATAACATTTTTTCTCTTGTTTTAGAAGAGGGTTGTGCTTTACCTTTGAAAGTTTAATACTCAGTATAATTATAAAGTTTGATTTATTTTAATTTTGATTATTTTGATAACAGTTAATGAACTGAATGAAAACCCCAAATTCAGTATCTAAGAAAATTACAATATTGTGAAAAGGTTCAGTATTAAAGGCATCTGGTGCCACACTCTAATCAGCTCAAAACACCTGCAAAGGCCTTTAAATGGTCTCTCAGTCTAGTTCTGTAGGCTACACAATCATGGGGAAGACGGCTGATTTGACAGTTGTCCAAAAGACCACCATTAACATCTTAATTCATCTTGCGCAAGAAGGGCAAGACACAAAAGGTCATTGCAAAAGAGGTTGGCTGTTAACAGAACTCCATGTCCAAGCACATTAATGGAGAGACAAAGGGAAGGAAAAGATGTGGCAGAAAAAAAGTGTACAAGCAATAGGGTTAACTGCACCCTGAAAAGAATTGCGAAACAAAATCCATTCAAAAATGTGAGGGAGATTCACAAAGAGTGGACTGCAGCTCTAGTCAGTGCTTCAAGAACCACAACACACAGACTTATGCAAGACATTGGTTTCAGCTGTCACATTACTTGTGTCAAGCCACTTTTGAACAGCAGACAGCATCAGAAGCATCTTGCCTGGGCAAAAGACTGGACTGCTGCTGAGTGTTCCAAATTTATGTTCTCTGATGAAAGTAAATTTTGTGTTTCCTTTGGAAATCAGGGTCCCAGAGTCTGAAGGAAGAAAGGAGAGGCACACAATCCACATTGCTTGAGGTCCAGTGTAAAGTTTCCACAGTCAGTGATGGTTTGGGGTGCCATATCATCTGCCGGTGTTGCTCCACTGTGTTTTCTGAGGTCCAAGGTCAACGCAGCTCTATACCAGTATGTTTTAGAACACTTCATGCTTCCTGCTGTTGACCAACTTTATGGAGATTCAGATTTAATTTTCCAACAGGACTTGACACCTGTACACAGTGCCAAAGCTACCAGTACCTGGTCTAAGGACCACGGTATCCCTGTTCTTAATTGGACAGCAAACTTGCCTGACTTTAACCCCATAGAAAATCTATGGTGAACTGTGAAGAAGAAGACGTGATATGCCAGACCCAACAATGCAGAAGGAAGTGAAGGCCACTATCAGAGCAACCTGGGATCTCATAACACCTGAGCAGTGACACAGACTGATCGACTCCATTCCACGCCTAATTGCTGCAGTAATTCAGGCAAAAGGAGCCCCAACCATGTATTGATTGCTGTGCATGCTTATACTTTTCATGTTCATAGTTGTTTCATGTTTTATGTTTTCAGTTGACCAAGATTTTTAAAAATACTTTCATTGTATTGGTCTTAATTAATATTAAAATTTTCTGAGATACTGAATTTGGGGTTTTCATTAGTTGTCATCAAAATCATCAAAATGAAAAGAAATAAACACTTGAAAATATATCAGTCTGTGTGGAATGAATATATACATCTTCTTGAATGGAATTAGTGAAATGACCAGGCCCTGTATATATATGTGTGTGTGCGTGTGCGTGTGCATGTGCCTGCGTGTGTGTATGCGTGTGTGTGTGTGCATGTTTACTGAACACAGACAGTATAAGTATATTCTTTCTGAGTCAGCAAGAGGCGCTTTTGGAGCTTCAGGAGTGGATTACCATATTATGACAGAAAACAAAGCAGTAGACAACTGATTAACTTCAAACATACATTCATATAAAGTATTGCACGCATGGCACTGGTTGTCGTGAATGCCGCTTTAGATCTATCACATGCTTCTGAAAATAAAAAATTGAGTGTTTTATTGACCACTTTGTGAGTAGAGATATCATGGGTTTATCCTTGGTGTTGTTTTGGAGAGATCTCCAATGCAAACTATGATAAAAGCTTTTAGCAGAGTTATACATTTGCTTTTCGCACCTGTTTAACTTCTGATTCAATGCACTTGGATGTCCCGTGACATCATATCAAACCACATGATCATTCAGCTACTGATAACTCTGTCAATTAAATAAAAAAGAAAGAAAAACCAAGAAGTTACAGCATTGTACTCCTTTTCCACCAACTGCAAGTGAAAATGGAACAAACTCTGGCCTTTCTTCAGTATATGCAGACTCTGCAAAGTTATCCCCCAAACAACTAACCTTGGCAAACGTTTCTTACTCTTTGGGGCAGATTCACTAAAAGTGTGTATTCTACTCTTTAAAAATATACCTTTAGAGAACTGTTCTGCAGATAACTATTCTTTCTTACACAACAAACCTTGGTTTGTCTATTGACCATACACAATGAAAACCATGTTTGGTGTGAAATCATTTCTAACTCCCTTGACCTTCATTGCTTTTTTTTATTATCATTACTACATTATTTCTGTGATTTATGTCAAAAGTGTGAATATATAAAATTATTCAACAATTTAAGTTGCTAAATAGCATTTTTTAACAATAAAGACAAATACTTTCCAGCAGCCCTTTTTAAAAACTCTTTTGAGAATTGTATTATTTTGATTAGTAGTAGTAGTAGCAAATGGTTTCTGGATCATCTCCATACATGTCAGTTGGTCTGAATTTATCCAAACAGCAATAAGAAGGATTTAAACAATAGCTAATTGCAGATTTATGAAAGCGAAAATGTGATTTTTAAACCAGGTTATTTACATTGATTAATATTTATGTAATTCAGTGACAATCTTAATTGATTTCGACAGCTCAGATCCTGCCAGTCTAGCCCACATGCTCAATTTAAAGGCTGTTAGATCATATCAGAGCAGTTCAATTATGTGTTAAATGCCCACAAGAGTAAGTTACAGCCTTCTCAATAGGCTGTTTTGGATATGTGGAGGAGTGGCACAGTCTTTGAATCTTTTTTCATCAAACACTTTACGCTCTACCAGGGTACTGCCATGAATCAGGAAGTGCCAGTAATAGAATATGTTTTGCAATAAAGCTTTTAGGAAAACTTACCAAAAATGTCCAGACTGGTGATATAAACACTTAATTTCTTTGACACAATCAAAAAATGAGTGTTTTGTCTGTCAATCACTTCTATTTTGACCAATAGCAAGAGTTTAAGGTATGGCCACTATCAACACAAGCTCATTGTGGATATATACCCCTGTCTACATTTCTAAAGAGCACGAATTATGTAGCCAGAGGTACGTCTGGTTGCATTTCATCTATAAAATTAACGCTATGGGGCAGTATGACGCAGCAGACGGCTTCTGTTCCTTTTCACACTACCAGCTGACCACACACCTCAGTGCGGATGCTCTCCAGTGTTACCAGATTGCTCAGTAGCTCACCGCATACGCCAAAAGACTTGGGACGCGGAGCTGAGTGACTGCAAGGTTGAAAACAGGTTAAAAACGTGGTGAAATCACATGGTTGTGAGGCTTTTCTTTTTTTAGATTGCTTTTGAAAACACTATTGTTAGGTTTAGAGACAAGGGTGGGTGGATCAGTCGGTCAGTCAGTCAGTCAGTCAGTCGACAGCAAGCTGGCCTGGTCGGCTGAAGTGTATATTGAGTCTCTGGTGGATTTATGTGAGAAGAGTACGCGCAAGAGAAATTTGAGATCATTAAAAAGCGTACACAGTGGCCTCTGGTGGATTTGCAAAAACAAAAACTGCGAGCAGACGTGTCTCCAGTTACGTATTTCGCTGTCCGCAGAAATGTAGATCTGGGTACGTATCCATAATGAGCCTGGGTTGGCCACTAGGCTGAGCCAGAGGGTGTTTAGCTGGGACTGTGTTTGATGTATAACAGGAAAGAAATTGGCATTTTCTTAAAATTAACCAAAAAAATGTATTGGCAGAAACAAAACGCTTAAAATACTTTTAAAACATTGATAAATTCGGTTTAATATTTGGGTTCCTGACAATTATCTTTAAGAGGTAGGTTAAACTCACGTTCATAGCACAAATCTTAGGTCTTTATTGTAAAGACTTAGTTTATTAATAAAATGTTGAAAGGATATTAATAATTCTTAATAAATATAAATAAACTTACTAAATATAATATATAAATATACATTTTTATTTTATTTTTTATCATTTTGACTTTTAATGCAGGATGTGCAGGTATGACTTTTAAATATTGTTTTATATAATTAAAACAAGTTAAATTATTATTTATAAATTATTAATTAAAGTGAGGCGTCACGGTGGTGCTGTGGGTAGTACGATCGCCTCACAGCAAGAAGGTTGCTGGTTTGAGCCCTGGCTGGGTCAGTTGGCATTTCTGTGTGGAGTTTGCATGTTCTCCCCGTGTTCGCGTGGGTTTCCCCCCGGGTGCTCCGGTTTCCCCCACAGTCCAGAGACATGCGGTACAGGTGAATTGAATAAGATAAATTGGCCATAGATTATGTGTGTGAATGCAAGAGTGTATGGGTGTTTCCCAGTGTTGGCTTGTGGCCGGAACGGCATCTGCTGCGTAAAACATATGCTGGATAAGTTGGCGGTTCATTCCGCTGTGGCGACCCTAGATTAATAAAGGGACTAAGCCGAAAAGAAAATGAATGAATGAATGAATGAATAATTAAAGTGAAAAAAAATATTTGGATTAGATTTCATACTAAGAAAAAATATTTTAGGAGTTGTTGACATTGCTGTTGCTGCTGCTGCAAAATAGAGAATAATATGAAAAATCTATGATGCTGTAATAAAATATTTTATATGCAAGAATATTAATAATAATTCATTCATTCATTCATTTTCCTTCAGCTTAGTCTCTATTTCAGAGGTCGCCACAGCGGAATGAACCGCCAACTATTCCAGCATATGTTGTATGCAGCGAATGCCCATTCAGTCGCAACCCAGTACTGGGAAACACCCATGGACACACTCATACATTACAGCCAATTAAGTTCATCCAATTTACCTGTACCGCATGTCTTTGGACTGTGTGGGAAACCAGAGCAACCGGAGGAAACCCATGCGAATACTGGGAGAACATGCAAACTCCACACAGAAATTACAACTGGCCCAGGCGGAACTCGAACCAGCGACCATCTTGCTACAGTGCTAACCACTGAGCTATCGTGCCACCCTAATAATAATAATAAGAAGAAGAATTAAAACCCTCTACCGCATGGTGTTGCCATATGGCAACATGTTATTTATGTTAATTTCCCTGCCACTGTTTCTTTAAGACCAACGTTCTAATGTTTTTGTTGGAAAGAGAAGTCCTTAGCTTAGCCAATGATGTGCTTTGGTTAAGTCACATGATATGCAGTGTTTTTCTGTGGCGGGATTTCTGACAGACTGACATTTATTGTGAGTAGTTGCTGAATGCAAATGTAAACGTCAATAAAAACAAAGGATCAAATTATGTTAGATCCACAAATAAATCTGAGACATCACCTCCAGTAAATTATGATGACATATTCACAATTCAAAAAACTTTTTATCAAATTATTTTTTTGTAAATCGATCAAATGTATGTGTTGCCAAATGGCAACACTGTCCAATAGTGGAATGTGCAATATTGCAATGGGTTAGCTAGCTAGCAAGGTCAGCTGTGATCTTTTAAGTTGTAACAATAACAACATGAATGCTAGTAGTATAGTGTTGATTAGTCATATAGTAATGACATTTTAACAATGGATAAAATCAAATTTCAATGGCAATACACTGTAAAAAATCATATGTGCTATTTACTTAAAAAAATAGTGGTAACACTATTGCACATATTTTTTTTAAGTAGTTTTCAAGATTAGATTTTTTTAGCAAAAACTACTTGAATAAATCATGTGAAAATTACTAGTTTTTTTTTTGTGATAGATGATGTTTTTAATATTATTAGTGGAATGTGCTTTTATAATTTAAGCAAATCAACCACCATTTACTCATATTTATTAATGAAAATTACTTTAAATAAAATTTAAAATACATAATTTATAATGAAATACATACACAATGCATTTTTGCCAAATATCATTTTATTACATGTTCCACTGATAACAAAATGGCACACACAATTTGTTCAACAAATCTATTTAAAATTTACAGCAATGTTAAACTCTGAAAAAAGTTCTTAATCCATGTCATGGAAAAAAATGTTCTGTCAACAGGAATATTCACATTTTAAACAAAATCTGACAGAATTTGTGTATTGCATAACATATAAAACCAGTACATTTATAAAAGCTGTATCTCAAAATATTAGCAACACAATCAATCAATCAATGCAGTGAAATTTCACCAAAAGGTTGTAGCAGTGAATTTGTCAGAAACTTAATATAAGTTTGTTTTTGAGTGATTTTAATTTGGGGAATATTTGTATAAATCCAGTTCAGCAGTTCTAGATTTTCCAAGCCAGCCATAACTCGCTCATCCTCCAAGACAATGCAGAAGTCCTCATGGTTGGTCATCCCTCTGGCAGACAGCAATTATCTGTGCATTCTCACACTGTAAAATAAACGTTAAGTTTATTATTATGAAATTATGCAATTGTAAATTTCAAATGTTTAAGCTTTACTAAAACACATTAAGTAAATGCATTAAGGAAATAAACCATTTTTTTGTATCTCTGTTGTTAAATATTACAGTGCAAATAATTTGTTCAATTTCAATATATAATTCAGAATGAACATAGAAGCAAATTTCAAATAGGGATGGGTGGTTAAAAATACACGTGTATCCCTATATACATCGTATGGCAAAAACTAAGCTCCCGAAAAAGCTTGAACATCATGTGTCTTTCCTGAAAGAAAATGTCGTCTGATCACTGCCGTTGTTGAGATTCAAATGCAAACATCTCAATCAAATCCACATAATTGAGTCAATTTTCTTGAAATAAACATGAAGCCATCTTTCCTCAATTTTATTAGCTTAATTGGTTTCTTAAATTAAGCCTAATTATTGCACTGGTTTGCTTAAAAAAATAACTGAAATGTATCTGTTGATTTTATTAGCCAAATGTTCTCAATATTTTATAATAAATCCAGAATATCAATTTTTTAAAGAAAATATGCACATTATTTTTAATGACCACATCAATTGTTTTAATGAAAATTACAAGCCTCAAGATTAATTTTTTACAGTGTACTTTTGATTAGATATAAATACAGAGAACAGTGTATTAGCCACCATGTTCTATGGTAAGTGAAAGAAGAAAAGGACAGAACTGGCTCTTCCTGCAGATGAAAGTGAGGATAAGATGGGTTTTAGTGACCATGAGAATGATGCAGATTGGACATTTGATAAGAGCAGTGATGAAGACTGTTCAGGTAAGTTAGCTCAGAGGCAGATAAGACAGCCGTAGTATAGTATATAAAGAATAATATATAAACATTGTTAGCTAGTACCTACATTATTCTGATGCATCTGGATATATTAGATTTATTTATTTGTTATAATATTTACTGGAGAAAATATTTATATTTACTGTATGTTGTATACATGATAATACAGTATTATGTTTGTTTTCAATAATATTCAGCAAAAAAGAATGGAATAAATGAAAGCTGTTGGAATATCAGTTGTTGGAAAGTATGTATCAGGTGTCATTTATAAGTTCTGTGTTAAAGCTTATAATACTGCAACACCAATTAAATCATTTCAAACAAATAATTATTAATTATAAGGAAAATTCTAAATGAGAAATTTCTAAGTTAGATCCACTGTTGGATGTTGTTGCCATATGGCAACATATATCATAAAGTATCTTATTATTATTATTTTTTTTTTACAGCTCTTCAAGTTAAGCCATTCTAAGAAAAGAAAAACACAACACATTAAAACACATTATTTATCATAATGCGTGCAGCAATAATTAATTTAATGTGCAATGCTATAACATTCTGAACTAATAAACAGAAAATTGCAAGAGGGACATGAAAGTGGTGATCTATACATATCAGCTTAATCAGCTTAAGGATCACAGCCGCTGTATGTCATCATCACCAGCCTCACAAGTGAAAGTGGTGTGAAATGTGTTTCAAATGAGATGAGAGATATAGATTGTTCACTTTCAGATAACAGATCTCAAAATTGCTGTTAGATGATGCAACAATCAAACTATCATATTAGCTCGTTTAAAAAGCTGTATTAATTTGTTATAACTTTCTAAAAGCAGCATATCGATTGGGATAAAAAATAATAATAATAATAAAAAAGTGTTCCGCAAATTGATCACTCATGCTCAGATTCTCTTTTCCTGTTTTGATAAGAGACATTTCTTGCAATGATACCCAGAGGGAGCTGCTTGAGGGATGAAAGACTGTGGTCAGTGGAGCAGATGCTGTGTTAATTAGCTGTTCTTCCGCTGAGATGCAGAGTACTTGTACTTTAGATCTCAAGTTAACCATTTCCTCAATTAACAGCTTGGAAGAACTACATTTCTGACATGTTTACCCCCACTGCCTCTAATTGAGACTTGTATTTATAACATATATTTGTCAAAATGTTTTTCATTGTTCTTTGTTGACATTAACTACTGTGTTAAATAAGAAAATAACCTTGAATAGTGACTAGAACAAAGTGCTGCCTCTACCAGCATTTTTGTAAAACTCAAATAATTAATTAATTAATTTTCTTTTCGGCTTAGTCCCTTATATCTGGGGTCGCCACAGCGGAATGAACCGCCAACTTATCCAGCATGTTTTCACTACCCACTGCGCCACCATGTCGCCCAACTTAAATAATATATACTGTACTGTATATACATATATTATATACTGTTTCAAGCTGAAATGAACACTGCAGGCAGTAAAAGAGCAACAACTTTTATTCTTTATCACACAACTTATGATTAAGGGGGCTGATTATTGATTAACAAGGACTCAATTCTGTATGGTTCTGTGCATAAAGCTATTTTATCAATTCCAAGCCATGTTGCAATGAAACATATTTTGTCAACTAAAATATTTACCACATTTCAAGTATTGCAAACATGATGTAAATTTGCACATTTCTTTATTTATTTTTTTTGCTTTAACATTACCAGTTATGTTATTAATTAGGCAAGTCATTGGACAAACTAATACTTATAGCAGAAAAAATTATAATATGGAAGTCGATGCTTAAAGATTCCCATCTTTCCTCAAAATATCTTAATTTGTGTTCAATAGACTATCCCTTTAAGGGGCATAGTAATATTTTGCTTAGCAGTTTTACACACACGCGCACACACGCACACACACACACACCAGCCAAACTAAAGCAAATAAGCATTTCTCCAGAAAAGAATGAATTGTATACTATATATTTATTATTGTTTGACATTGATATTATATTTGTGTCACAGTTCTGGACGTCCTGTTGAGTTCCCTTTATTCTGTTTTCTGCCATTATTTATTTCATTATCAGTTCCACCTGTCTGTTATTCAGGTAATCAATCTGTACATAATTAAATTCCTTTCATTCTTTGTTTGCTTTGCATTTGATAATTGCTGCTTAAAGCCATGGTCACACTAGAGTTTGAACATGCGTAATTCTGTCGTAGACGTTTAAAAAAAGCGAGCGATTGGTCCATATTTAAAAATTATGTACAGAGAGGTCATGTTTTATCTTCGATTGGTCTCATGCAGTCACGTGATGCGATTTCACAGGTCAGAGTTCACCAAGCTTGAACTTTGCAACGCAGCATACTGCAAAACTTGTTGCACGAGCTTGCGTTCCCGGTCTGATGCATTCACGTGCGTATGAATGGAAGTATTTGTAGAGAAAAGTCCAGTGTGACCACAGCTTTATGGATTACATTGCTTTTGTAGATGCATACCATCATAACCCACTATGTACTGTGACATTTTACTTTCTGCAATAATTTTTTTCTCATATATATATATATGTGTGTGTGTTTCATTCTTTGATTCTCAGGATTTAGCTAATGAATAGAACTGTACACTTTTTTACTGAATATTTTATCATTTTTTGCAAACATTTTAAAATGTCTGGGTAAAGTCCAAAAAATGAAAATGAATTATCTAATTTAAAAAAAACACAAATATTTATTAAACTATGTTTTAAAACAAGCTATGTTTACTCATTTTATTCTCAATGCAGTTAAATCTGTTTAAACTCTCTCTTTTTTATATAATACACATACACTAATGGAAAATTTTAATTACATTTTCTCCCTAACAATTAAAATGCTGATTGCACAGAAAGTTATGACCATCCCTGAGGCACTTTAACAAACTTCATGCTCAATAAACTTACAATCATCTTGATGCTCAGTTAAAAAGAAGACAAAAACCTGCCAGTTGCCAAGTAGAACATTTTAACAGTGTGAATCCATTAACTGTGCATGTGTGCGTGCGTGTGTGTGTAGATAGACAGATAGATAGATAGAAATAGCCAGCATTCCTACAGAAAACAGATACAGAATCAGCACACACACACACACACACACACACACACACACACACACACACACACACACACACACACCAAGGTGACCTCAGGCTTCAATTGGCTCTTGGAATGGTTGATAAACACTTCATCATTCCACAAAGAGAAATCGGAAAAGAATGGGAGGGCCAAAAAGCGTTGTTTGTTTAAATAATAGAGTGAGAACTGTGGTCTTGTCAATTCACATTGTCAGGCTGTCAGGCCAAAACCCTCCTCTAACTGACAGGCCCTGACATTAGGCCAGCTCGGATCCATCGTCTGCTGTGAGGGACAAAAGATGCGTAACCTTTGTAATTGCAGTCATTAGCCACATAGATTTGGCATTGAGATGGTGGCAACCTCACGGTAAATGCCTGCTGACTTCTGGAAGCGAAATGACGAGGGGAAACCGTGGGGATCATAACTTTCTGTGGCACCATGTGTGGGGGATTTATGACTCTGTGGCCCATTTTCAAAATGGCTGAGGAGGAAATATCATTAATGGGTCTCCTTGTGATGGCAGAGAGGCTTTCAGAGTAATGGACAGCATGCAGCTACACTTAACCATCTATGCTTGCTGTATTGTAGCACTCTGTTCATTTATCATGATCAAATGCAAGAAATACAGACACGGGTGGCACAAAATCTTGTAAAACCCTTGTTTACAACCCACCGCATTGTGAAAACTGTAAATAGTGTAGTGTGTTATTTCTTTTATCAGCGAATGAAGGTTAAAGAGGATGAGGTTACGCAATTGGTTCCCTTTAGACATTCTATTGACTATGTATGTAATGATAATAATATTCACAACAACACAAACAACTATTATTATTATATTTTCTTTTTATAAATGAAGTCTGACATAGATTAATATGCATTTTGCTATCAAGTGAAAAAACCCAACATGCATTTTATTAAAACACAAAAACAATGTTTATTTAAACATAATTGTTATAAAAAAAACTTGTAATTAAATTGTAATTTCAAAACTACATTTTATTTTCTAGCATGTATGTGATGTGCAGTGTAGCTAAACATGTATTTATTTGTCTGTTTGTTGGTTCAGTTAGCTATTAATTAACTAACTAACAAAATGTATGGTAAACAGTAAACAGTAGTGCTGGCTGTATTATACTGCTATCTCTTTAAGACAGATTTGCATGGATTCAATATAATGATCATTTTCTCCAACCTGTTCATGTTGACATGAAAACTAACCGACTGCATTCCCATGAATATTCATCAAGATGAACAATTTATTTGAGCTCTGACTAATAGTTTCAGCCCTATACTTGTGAAAGATTTCTTATTGATTTCAAGATGGTCAGCCAAATGTGTCTCTTTAAACAACAGAAAGCTGATTGTTTGCATGTATGCTACTGAAACTAGACAACCAACTATTTTCCCCCTAGCCACATGTTTGGATGTAGAAATTTGTGTGAAAATTAAATGTGACACAACTGCTTATGAATGTTATGTATCTCACAATGAAGGTAGAGTGAAATTATTATTTATGATTATTAAATTAATGTTTATGTGCCCTTAGTGTACTTAATAATTATTATTAATTATTAATAGCATATAACTTCAATTAAGAGTATTCATTTTTAGTTTTTACACTGTTAGGGCCAGGATAATTTTTTTAGCAATAAATCAGAGTGCGAGTGTGACATAGTGGGGACGTAGCAAGTAAACCATTCAAGCCAAGAATGATTACAAAGAGGCCGGCTGTAACTTCGACACATCTCTCAAATATTTGCAAATGATATGGATTGTTAGATTATCAGACATACAGTAGTCAACATTTGAAGTGGATCAAAAATTCATTAATTCATTAATTTTCCTTCCCTGATTATCAGGGGTCGCCACAGCGGAATGAACCGCCAACTATTCCGGCATAGGTTTTACGCAGTGGATGCCCCTTCAGCCGCAACACAGTACTAGGAAACACCCATACACTCTCACATTCACACACACACACACACACACACACACACACACACACACACACACACTCATACAATACGGCCAATTTAGTTCATCCAATTAACTTATAGTGCATGTCTTTGGACTGTGGGGGAAACCGGAGCACCCAGAGGAAACCCATGGGGAGAGCATGCAAACTCCACACAGAAATGCCAATTGGCCCAACCGGTATGTATGCTGTGAGGCAACAGTGCTAACCACTGAGCCTCCATGCCAAAAATGTTTACGAAAATGGTCTAAAACTATTGAACAACACCCATTCTTGTCTTGAACAATTAAAGAAAAAACTATTTTGATCCACTTCAGATGTTGACTACTATATTTACACAAGCTTATCCTTTCATGGTGAGGGACAATTACTGCGATAATGGTACTAAAGGATGCTTTGTTTACATTTTGTCTTTGACCGTCGGAAATTCGGTTTCCTTTTGATGAACGAGAAAACAGACTACTGCCCTCCACAGACCGAAAATAGGCCTTTAGTGAACTGATTATAATCAGTATATTGTATTGGTGAAGTGGACTGCAAAGTGCTACCACCTTATGTATGGGATGGTATTTAAAATACAAAGCCACTAACTACCAATTATCAACTATCATCAATCAATAACAGGAAGATTAGTAGTCAAACATTGATAATTTTTAACCTAATTGCATACGGTCAGTGAACACTCAAGGGAATTCCACAGCTTCAACAGAGCTGCCTTTTAACTATAAGCACCAAATATTAAAATTCTATCAGATGTAAGCCTACCATAGAGCCTGGCTGTCAGGACTCATTATGTTTTTAAATAACTCTTAAACACAATTCATGAAGCATGACAAAATGGCTTTCTTTACTGAAAGAAAAGTTTTTTCAACTGTTGCATGAAACTCTCTCTCTCTTTCTCTCAGCAAAAAAAAAAAAAAAAGTAATGAATTTTGAATTATTTCTCAAAGGCATTCTCATGATAAAATTATTCCTAACACTGTAGGGGACGTTGCCCTTAATGGATTCCCCCAGCAAACTTTTGCAGTGTATCCTAATGGCACTGTGATATTACCCATGTCATTAAATGGCATACAATTATGCAAATATATGAATGGCTTCATGTATACCATCAGAAACATGCAGACTGGTTAGCCTGCTTATTCAGATTTTCAGAAGAGAAAGTCAGGCATTTTCATCTCACCACAGAGAGCCCACATGCGGGCAAATGAGGCCCTTTATGAGGATGTTCTGTCAGAAACTGCAACTGGAGCTGATGCAAATGTCTGTAAAAAGAAAAAGGAAAAGGGGAAACACTGGAGCAAAGCAATTCATACCACACCCACTGTAAAACTGCAATCTATGTCATGGCCAGGCAAGAGGGACTCCAGAAGTGCTGAGGAAGCTGAAAAAAAGAAAAGAAAAATCCTTGCGATGGGAACCGCTGCGGCCTTCAATATGATTTACTTTGTTCTCACTGAGAAGTCAATTACGTACAGCTCAGAAATCACTGTGTTTGTGTAAATCACGACTAGTCAGCTTATAGGAACAATGGAGTAGTCATGCCTTGATTCAATTGTGCCATTTTTAACTCGATTATAATACACTCTTTGAAGCCTCCATATCTCCTACAGTGTATCATGAATATATTATTAATGCATTATAAAACATGTTATAATCATTTGTACAAACTGTTAAAGATTTGTATTGAGCGCAGTTATAATCAACTTGGTAGTAACAGTTTGTATGTGATATAGATTAGATTCCACAAATTAAGTACTTTTAATTAGATATTAGATTTTAGATTTACAGTATAAATAATTGTGTATGTGTGAAGATAGATAGATAGATAGATAGATAGATAGATAGATAGATAGATAGA
>CAIGQV010016735.1:26745590-26804137 GCA_903798115.1 Danio jaintianensis
ATTTAACACTGGAACTACCAGAATTCTATAACTACTAGAATGGCTGTAGCGGTCATTCTGAATTTTCATATAAGAATGTAGTAAATTGAATTTTTGTCATGTCATATTTACATTCAAAGAATTTAAGATTTAAGATATTTTATGAAGACATTACCCTAAAAACATAATATTCTAAATAAAACCTTTTTTTATTTAGTATAAATACATTTAGAATAATATTTTGAGAATAATATTCTTACTAGAAAGCTTGTGACAGTGCACTTTATTGATCAAGTGGGAGAGTTTTTTTTTTCCACCGCAGTGAAAATGTTGCTTTACAGACATGTCTGAAGTAAAATAAAGTTTTTGTTAGCATAAAGTTATGTTTTTGTGTTACTAGGCAACAGAGGCATGCATTCAAAGGCAAGGGAAAAATGGTGACGTATGCTGTCAATTTGACCAATTGTGTTTTGTAATTTTTATAAAATAACTGTTAGAATAAATTATACACACATTTAGGAAAAATCTATAGATCTGAGAGTCTATTCGGTTCTAATTTGGTAAAATGGCTAAAGTCTATTGTGATTGTTCAGTAACTTGCATTTAATATTGGGAGTAAACAGTCAATTTACCACATCATATATGGATTTACAGTTAATTTACAGCTATACATACAACTTTGGATAGTGTTTGGATAGACATATGTGTGTAGTATAGTGTATATGCATATGTATGATTTAGAAAACAGTTTCTTTTTACCATTGTTTCATTCACATATCCATTTGATCTCCTCACTGATGAGAGAACACTGAAGAGAGAACAAAGGTTAGAGTGTCTTTTCGAATAGACTGGGGCAGTACCTCTATTACTTGATAAAAAAAGAAACAAAACAGACAAAATTTAAAAATTAATATAAACTGCTAGTGGGGCCTCACGGTGGCGCAGTGGGTAGCACAATCACCTCACAGCAAGAAGGTCGCTGGTTCGAGCCTTGGCTGGGTCAGTTGGGATATCTGTGTGGAGTTTGCATGTTCTCCTCGTGTTCGCGTGGGTTTCATCCGGGTGCTCCGGATGCGGTAAAAAAAAGACATGCGGTATAGGTGAATTGGGTAAGCTAAAATGTCCATAGTGTATGTGTGTGAATGAGTGTGTATGGATGTTTCCCAGTGATGGGTTGCAGCTGGAAGAGCATCCACTACGTAAAACATATGCTGGAAAAGTTGGCGGTTCATTCCGCTGTGGTGACCCCGGATTGATGGGGGGACTAAGCTGAAAAGAAAATGAATGAACAAATTGCTAGTTGACTGTTCACTATAAGCAGACTTGACTAGACATTAGTTGCAGTCAGTGTACAAATGCTTTTCCTCTTGGGCTATTTGCTTGTATATAAAATTGGATTTTTATCAGTAGCAATTTGTTTGCTCTTCAAAAGCCCATCAAATCCAAAGGTCCATAAATATTTATTTCACCTTAAACTATTCCGTGTCTCATCTTTTAATTAGGAGAACATTTATGATAGATTTAAAATGTGTAGACTAAAGCCAACAGGAAATCCCTCTCTAAAATCATATTAGATTTGTCATGTAACTTTGCAATGTGAAATTTTGTATTTTGTTTCTTATTACTTTTAATGCTCATGCTAATGCTCAGTCTGAAAAAAAAAAAAAACAACACACACACACATTAATATCGCACTTCAGTCTAATAAAGGGTTGTGTGCTCTTCTCTTGTAATTGGCAGACAGTTTTCTGAGGTATACGAGCGCTAATTAGTGGTGTGTTTGGTGCCGTTTGTGAGCTGTTGATAGTTTGCCGGTATTCTTAAATAAGTGTGCTCTTACTCTAGACTACAGACAGCTAATCAAGTCTCCCTCAGGACGGCTTTCTCTAATGATAATTGCTATAAGGCTCAGTGATGAAACACATCTCCACCTCACTGATCTCAAAACAGGGATGAAGCTTCTCTAACAACCTCTGCAGGAACAGCAAATTCTAAAAATCTTCCAGAAATTGGCCTCTTTAACATCAAGCTCTTAGATAAGAGCCACAATGGCCACTTTGCAATACAATCTCCATCTGTGATTATACAAAAGAGTCCTCAATCACTTTTGTATGAGGTGTTGGAAAACGGCGGAGGAAAAAAGCTGGAACGGAAAAGCCCAGGTAATTGTGAGGCCTTATATCTTGTGATGTCAAGGGAGAGATTGTCAAAAGTACTATGGAAATTTAATATCCGGTTGATAAATCATTCCTCGCCTCTGGTGCTCAATCACAGTGGATGGGAAAGACAAAGGCAAGATGTTTTTTCTTTCATTCTTCCGCTAATTTAGAAGGAATGAAAAAAAGTGGTAATGAATTTAATCTCATCACAAGTGCTGCAAATATCCCCTTTTCAATTACATAGAATGTCTATTACCAGAGATTTTTAAAGTTTTAAAACCTTTTTTGCAGGGCAAAAAAAAAAACTGATTGTTTTCAGCAATCTCCTCACACAAGAAAGGGAAGTGTGGGATTGACTGCAGTCAAAAGCACAACCTTGAACTTGGGAGGCTGTCTGGCCAGCAGCAGAAAGTTCAGAAGAACTGTGGTGTTCTGGGGTCCCTGGCCCTCTACCAGAAAAAGAGGAGCTATCTTCGCCTCTGGGTGACCTGTTTCAGGGACGCTTCATGATTCGTTTACCAGACCTCGCAAGGAGTGAGCTGTGTGGGGTTATGCGGTGGCTTAACAGTACTCTTCTGCCAGCAGTAGATGACCTGGCCCATCACACTTGACTGCTCCTTCACTGCTGAAAACTCCTGGGTAACGTTTCCAACAGTGTCACAGAATTGGCCGACCTGTGATATGGGGGCATCAAGGCAGCGAACATTTTCAGCATCCCTCTTATCCGCCAGGTTCAGCCAGAGGTGATATATGTGGACCACCAAGATGGTCATTGCTTTCCCCATGGCATAGATGGCTAAACCCACTTGTGAATCTGGGCCAAAGCTTGAGCCTGATAGCACTGATTGGTAGCCATAGAGAGAAAGGAGGTAAAGCGGTGGCCTAAGCTGCAGTAGTGTAGGCTCTGGCTGTGAAAGATGCAGAAACACATGGTACAAAAAAGACTGATCGCAGTCTTCCAGTGAAATCCCCCATATAGTCGACATTCTATAACACAACTCATAGTTACAAACTGATAGAGGACTATTACTATGTACATAAAAACGTTAAAGAACCATCTTTTTTTACAGTGTAGCCATTTATATATATATATATATATATATATATATATATATATTTTTTTTTTTTATAAAATATGAAAAATATTAAATCAGTTTTAAAATGTCCATGCACACACACACACACACACGCACGCACACCCACACACACACACACACACAAGTTTTGTTAATCTCTCTAATTAATAGATCAGAGGTATGGACAGCACATTGTATCAGTTTTCAAAAACATGACGAAATCAAGAATGAATGTTGATTTAAATTATTACAAACTGATTAATGTGATTAATGTTTTTGAAATTAAATGATGTTGTGCCGTTGTTGTGATGTTAATGATTTATTGTTTTCTTTACAAATGAATTTAATTAAATACTATTTGTCAGTTGGTTAAGGAACTCTCTCTTTCTCTCTTGAAATATAAAATAGTTCAGTTTGAAATCCCCTCAACAAAGCACCTGCATTAATGTACTCTGTTTCTACTCAAGACAAACAAAAAACACCTTTAATATTTCAAACATGCAAACAAAAGCATCACATCAAGGCGCGAGGCAAAGTCTATTTTTAAACATGAACATAGAAATTCACTTTGAATCATTACATTGCAGACTCTCATTAGGAAGTCAGTTCATTCAGTGCCACAAATAAGACCAGTTTGTGGGAAAAGAGCAGACTCTTTTTAGCACAAAAGATAAACTTTTGCTTAAATACTCAATGGAAATTACAAGTGGCTTTGGCAAAGATGCTGTGTTTTAGCTAGAAGGGCATCCACTGCGTAAAACATATGCTGGATAAGTTGGCGGTTCATTCCGCTGTGGCGACCCCTGAATAATAAAGGGACTAAGCCGAAAAAAAAAAAATGAATTAATAAATGAATGAATATGATAATGATAATAATAATAATAATAATAATAATAATAATAATATAATAATGAACTTTCATAATTTTCTCTATTGTAGGGAGAGACAAATATGAAAGGTATTTGTAGTTTAACTTGGCATCATTGGAAAAAATTGCAACACTGTTTCTAAATGACACATTATTAAGTTGATACAGCAACATGTTCACACTCAACCAATGCCATGAGTTTGAGCCGGAACTATAATTTTGTTCAACTAATATCAGGCAGAGGGATTGACTGATTGGTTGATTTAGCTATTTGTATGCATTCTTTTTTATGTATTATTTCAAGCAATTCCACTTTTGTGCCACTTGAGGCACAAAAAATAATCACACATTGTAACTTTCTCTTACGTTGCATAACAGTAATTGCTTTCCCATTCACAGTGGCTTCATGGTTTTCATAACAAATTGCTATCACCAGAATTAGATCTACCTTGCATTGCACTAAATGAGACCTCTCTGTCAATAACCCCCTCCTGATTTGGAAAATTATATGCATTCATCTAATGTTACAACAGTTTACTGACTCACTGACAGTCAGGGGTTTCCAGAGGAGCCAATATCTTTCCAAATCAGGCAAGCTGGGCCATGATTATGAGCTATCCCACTGCTGCAATATTAATGGAGAGTGTGAGGCAGTCCCTAGGCAAGCTTAATCACCGACACTCGGTCTCTATGAGACAGCTGTGAGGAAAAGCCTCATCTGAGACTGTGTACGACTGCCATCCAGACCTGCACTGAGTCCCAGTGCTGACATTTCCTAAATGGCACATGTTTGTCAGCAGTGTCACAGGAAGAGCAGCTCCTGCAGCACTTAACAGGCTGCTCATCCACACCAGAGCCTGAATTACGCATTACATTTCCGGCAAAATTACAATACACAGTGACTCAGAGACAGTCATTAGGTGACAGAAATGGTGTTGTATGATAAACATGATGTTGAGCTGCACGATATGGGACAACAACAGAGAGCAACAGTTCAGATATTTATTTATGAGCCTTTTCCTAGAACAAAATCCAAAACTATAATTGCATAGGATTGCATAAGCCACAAGTGTGAAATAAGTTATTTTAAAGTTGAAGTAAATTTATACAAATAAATGAATGAATAAATGAATGAATGAATGAATAAATACATACATATTAATAGTTTAGACTTGTAGATTTCATGACTTAAATACTGCTACTCTCTGAAGATTTGAAGTGGTTTTTATCACTTTGGATGAAAGCATCTGCTAAATGAGTAAATGTAAATGTAACAGAATACATGTTAAAACATGCTAGAAACATACAAGCAATATACTAAATAAAGGCAGCTACATGAATAACATGTTGTCATTAATGATACATTACATTACATTGCATTACATTACAAAGTCCCTGACTCGTTGAATTCAACAGGATTTTTATGAAACGTATTGCATTTTTAAGCAATCGTCCAGCAAACAAACTTTTCCTTAATCAATTAAATGCTGCTTAAAACTAAGTAATTGACATTCAATATTGATCCTTTAAAAAATGCCATAAAGTGTTGCTTTTTTAGACCCTTAAATGTAAGTTTGACCACAGTGAGTTGTGATTGGTTGCTGTGGCCAAAAACATTCTCAATATCAGTTGATATAAATAATTAAATAATTAAATGATCTTATTGGTTATACATTATTTAAGGTGTTCTTGTTCTTGAGTAATAATAATTAACTTAATATAGTACATACTATATGGTTGGGTTAAGAATGTGTGTTAGGTTTAGGGTTAGTTGTATGCAATTATGCATGATTAATTGCAATCTCTAGAATTACAAAGCAACACAAATAATGTAATAACAGTTACTCAGACTTGTGTGGTGAAGTTCTTACTGATGCGATCTATAGAACCTCATTTAAAAAAAAATGTTTATCCAATATTTCCAAATGCAAATGCAAAGACATGTAGACCTGTGTTTGCCTCTGTCATTCTTTACCTACTGTATGCACAAATCAGTGGGTGGAGCTAAACAGGCAGTGATGTAGAGGTAGGCATTGGGGTGCTGTAGAGACAGAGTTTATCCAGACTGTTATAAAGTGGAACAATCCACAACCTGTTGTTTTTGCCAGATTGGCTTCAGTTTAAGCTGTTTTTAAACTAAAGAAAAAGTTTTGAGTTCTGAAACTTATATATCATGTCTTATAGTGCAATGATCTCCATAAGATCAAGCAATTTTTGATTCCTCAGTCTATGGCCTCTTTAAGCTCTACTTACCATCCAGCTCAATCAAGGCTCAGAACTCTTTAGAATGTTTTGAAAAATGAGAATTACTTCAAAATCAAAAGAAATCAAGAGAAGAGATTACCAAAATTATCACGTACTGGAATGGCAAAATGATTGACAAAGTGGGTTAGGAGGTGGATTCGTTTAAGAGGTCATTTAGATGAGAAGATACCTTCAGTCGCACACACTTTACATCCACTGACGATGAAGCCCATCTCTTTGTCCCAGAGGAGCTGCCAGAGCACATTGATAACAGAGAAAGAGATAGATTTATAGAACGTGCCTGCAAAGAGAATCTTACTAGCCTTTTTTTAAGAAACACACTGACCTCCATTCACCAGACTTGTGCTTGAAGCCTAGACTACAGTCACATGATGTCAGTGTTGCGGTTCTGCTTTTTCCTGAAGCTGCTTGATTCCTCACCCCTCCTGCCTTGGTGTGGGCTCTGCCACAAGCTTGATCCCGGGCACAAACATGCTTACTGCAGCTTTATCTGTCACATTCAGGTTAGAAGATTGTTGACTCAGGCAGACAACTAGTAAGCTCATGCCTTTTTCTTGCAAAAAGAAAAAAAAGAAAAGAAAAAACAGAGGCACAAACCTTGATGCACAAAATGTATTTTTGGCTCTCTGCTGAATCTGTAATTATAATGGTGGAATAATTTATTGTATGAATTGATCATGACATTGTACTTTATTATATTTATATAATAACACAAAAAGGTATGTATTGTATGGTGTAGATTTCTAGAGATCACATGATTTTGTACATTTTATTTGATATTATTATTATTATTATTATTATTATTAAAGAGGATGCATTATGGGGATTTTCTAGTTGTTAAGTGTACATGGGTTGTAGACTCATTGCTGTGCATTGTGAGATTGAGCGAGTGCACTTCATAATATCCACTATGGTTTTGGACACCACTAGAAATGGCTGCTCTCTCAAATATTGCATAGGAGGCAAAATAGGGTTTAAGGGGCGATTTTGGATACAGCCATTTTTAGCTGTAGTGGACATTTTATAGTATTTCCTTGTTTTGTTTTTTTTAACCTTGCCTAGCCTAGCCTGGTCTTTTTAATACTACCTGGTGGCCAAGGGTGTAATGTGTTTAAGATCACCTGATGTGATTACTGGTACACTGTTTTCTGTAACAATTAAGGCTTATAAATAGTAGTGAAGAAAAATCTATTTCCACAGACGAATCTATTTATATGAATATAATATTTCCAGGTTTTCTGGTGCTATAAACATATTGTTTGCCCTGACCTGTTTGTCTGTTTGGATTACCTTGGGTGTTATTTGCTGGAGATTTACAATATGTACATTCATCTTCTTGCCTTGTTGTTCAGGCCAATTAAAATTGAGGTATTGAAGCTGAATTGAGGTAGTGCATGGTGGTAAGAAAGTTTGTCTGACTTGAGATGGCACTGACACCACTTCACTGTCACATGTTGTCAATGTACAGAACAGATTTTAAATGCACTTTGTCCAGGTAAACTGTCCGACACGCATTGGAGGGTGGTTTGCCTCAATTAAGTGCATTTAAAATCATTCAACACATAGCAAACTGTTGATTCTCTTGCTTATTCCATGGTCATTTGCTAAGTTATAGACAAGTTCAAATTAGTTTTGCTCTTTGCAGCGCAATATTTAAAGTGGTAAGAGAACATTCTGCTGTATCCCTTTTTTCACCACCAATACAAAACCTAAGATACAAAGTTTAAATCTCTCTCTCCAGCTCATGTGTCTGCTGGGCTTATGAATTAACTCAACAGCGGAGAGAAGGCAGTGTTTAGCAGCAGTTGAACACATGTTCACACTACAGAGAAATGAAGGCTCCGGCAACTGTCACTCATAACAGTTGCTATGGTTACTACTAATGTTTGAGGGAAGTGCATTTATTTCGAACTGTGATCAAAACTGACTGAAACTACCTGTGCCTTTCAGCTAAATGAATGCACCCCTCCAGCAAATCAGAATGAAGGATTTAAACAGACCACAGAATAAGATAGGGATAAAGTACATCCAGGAGGTTGTTATTTCAGAATAAAGCCCAACAGGTGTATCGGCAGCCAGATATGAAGAATTCTGCGAAACCGACTGTGAAAAATACAATCCTGGATGTAGTTCAACCCTCTTATTAGACACAATTAGAACAAAACCTTGTTCTGAGTTGTAATAGTTTATTAACTCTTAAATTAGACTCAAAGCTGACAGAAAATAAAATGGCTAAGTAAAGCTGAGCATACAATAACCTGTACATTATTCAGTCACAAGATGGTTTCAAACAGTCAAAAATGCAAAGCTAACAGAAACTAAACCATTTAAATGAAACATAAACCAACCTACATATTATTCATTCACAAGAATGTGCCAAACAGTCAAAAACAGTGGTGTGCGAGACAAGTAGATACATATGAATGTGATATAAGTATATGGATGTGAACATATTCACTGATGGTGAAGTTGATTCGAAGTTCCCAGATGAGCCTGCATTATTAGTCTACGTTTAGCAATTGTCATTTGTGAATAACATACCTTGGAGTGTCATGACTGACTGATAATTGAGTAAGCCACGTAATAATCTGCGATAACCACCTGGATGTACTTTATCCCTTACTTAATTCAGTTCCCTTATTATATAAATAGTAGTCTCTGTAAGATTTGTACATACTACATTCTCTGTTGGATTTGTATATACTGTAAGTGTTTTATTGTAAAAAATTTTGAAAAAGTAAACAATTAAAATCATTGAGCACTACCATGACTGCAGCAAACTATGAGAGCCCTGAAGAGTTCCAACTTGATGGCCATCCATTAGTGGTTCAAGTTGAACAAACCTTTGCCTGTTTGACCATGTGGTTTTTAATAAAGCTTCCACTTTGATCTTCACTACAGTGTCAATGGTTTGAGGAAAAATTATTGTACTGAATGAACGCACATACAAAAAAGTAAAACAAAATGCTATACTGTAAGTATACAATAAAATGAAAATATTAACACACTAGTTATTGTTATGCTGTGTCAGCAGAACATTTTTAGGTAAGTAAAACTGAGTCATAAGCACATCCTTTCGCTTTTGTAGTGCAATGCGACATGAGTGACAATGGTTGCAACGCAGAACATTTCTGTAATATATACGATTGTAGGTTCTACTGTATCAAAAGGACTAAAACGTATCTGCTCTGCTCTGTCGCCATAAACATACCCACTATCATAGAGGGAAAAAGCAATCTACTGAAGCCATTGTGCCTTTCACCTACAAACTGTGAAATCAGCAGAAAGAGTGCAATGTCTCGCAACACAGTAAAACAAAAGCAATTCAGGAGACGATGAAGACAAAACAGCAAAAGGCAAACTTGGCTATGGGCAGGTTAAAGGCCCGTGCCACCTGGTTGCCTTTAAGTGCAATGTTTTGCTTTAACTTGCTGTGGTAGTATAAAATGACAGACATCTCTCTAGAAGAGCAGTAGAACAGTGTCCTGTTCAAGTGGGAGACATATTGAGCGGGTGTACACCAGGGTCAGTGAGAGCTTTTAATTATTGATGAATACTACTTGACGGTCTGCCAAGGTTTTCGCTCACAGAAAGTTCAGGGAATTTTCAGGAAACATGGAATGTAACATTGAGGACCACATGGATGCCATACAAGAACTCACTATGTAGTAATACACCTAGGGAATATGTCCGAATAGGTCTCTCTCTCTCTCTCTCTCTCTCTCTCTCTCTCTCTCTCTCTCTCTCTCTCTCTCTCTCACTTCAAACAAAGGAAATCCATATTGCTGTGGAACTGTCGCCCATTGGGGATTAACTGTTTGAGTTTGCTGCTCTCCACTTCTCTTCTCTGGCAAGCCCAGTAAATAAAAACCAGAGTTCTAAGTGAGTTGCTGCACAAGGCCAGACGAAGATGAATCTTGCAACACTCTAGACTAGACTGTGGGGAGTGAATCACTCATGCTTCCATCGGATGGGAGGAGAAAAAAAAAAAAGCCTAAGTCAATCTGAAAAAAGTTCTCCTTTCACCTGCCTCATATTCCCCAACTAACAATGGAGCCACCACACTGAAAACTATTGCGTTTGCAATTCATAAGGAAAATATCAGGCCTCACAACCAGGGCTCACAATCCAACACACATGAGCTACTGAAGCAGGCAAGGATTTAAAGGCTACAACAATTTGATTCTGACCACCATACAAGGGTAAATCTAGGAAAAAAGTCATGTTCACACAGAAGTAGAATTAAGTTGCCAGGACCTGTACTGAAGGCCTAACCTCAGTTGCATTCACACAAAGTTTGGTTATGATCAAATATTTTCAGCATTCATAATAGTTTAGAAAAAGCCCTGATTTGTAAATACAGCTATACTGGCACCGGTATTGCAATGTAACTAAAATCTGTCTGTAAAACATGTGTCATGTGTAATTGTCAGTTCATTTCACCGTGGCAACCCCTAACAAGCTGAAGGATAGTGAGTGAATGAGTGTGTGACTTCATTGCATGTTAACTTGCTTATTGTGCCCACAAAGATGATCTGTTTAAGTCCAGTTCAAGAGCTGTAGTTCCAACCAAATAAGTTTAATACTTGTAAATAAGTAAATACTAGAACTATGAATTGTGCTCTGAAAAATTTGTTGTTCGTCTTGTCATATCACACACAAAATAGTCACTCAATGAAAAACTAATGCAATGCATCTAGCGTGTTCCAAAATCTGTCAGGGAATCAAAATTTGGCAGCCTCAAATTTCCATAAGCCTTGTCTGAAGTTCCAATCACTGTCCTCCAACGAAGCTACTTCCATCAGTTTTGTTGTCTGTGCAATACGTTTGCTATTACTGTTTTTACATGTGATAGAATATGGACTTCAATTGCACTTTTATACTGTACACTTTGTTTGTGCCTTAAGGTCCCGTAAGGTTGTGTATGAATATATTTCAAGACTCACACCAAAAAGTAAATGCAGTTGTCAATCCCAAATGCTGACAGTATAAATGTAGCCTATGGCATATAAAATGTAGCCTGAAGGGGCTTCATTTTAGGACTTGGAATGGTTGGAATAACATTGGAAAAGTCCATGTATAGTGCTTGTGAATTCATGGCCTGATAACATATTTCAATTATTCAGACATAACGTGACATTCTAATCACAGCTGTTCACATCTTGGGACTCTTTGGAATTATGCATTTCCAAGGCAAAACCATTAACTCATAAGCACCTAAATGAATTTGTGACAGTCACTGTTACCAAGACAACATAACTTGTTATAAATATGTCATAAACATGATTGTCACAAGGCCATTAAAACTGTGTCATGCATCTTTTTCTAATCACTTTTTCAGTGGAAAAAAATAAAATAAAAAAAGCTCACATTACAAATGTAAATTCTCTTTTAAATAAATTTATAACGGCATCATTAATATTTAATGACATTTATGGCATATGAATGCAAATAAACATTGTACCACTGTAGCTGAGGTCTATGTTACTTTGCTCTATCATGCAAGTTCCCTTACACCATGGTTCCGCCATACGCACATATATTTAAAAAGGCACTGTGTACTTCCTACAAAGCTATCACTCACATTAGATCACTGTGATCTCACACAGTTCCATTTCAATCTATAAAGCTCTATGCAGCACAATGAATCTCTTATTTACACCTTGGCTAGACTTTGTTATAATACGATTCACAAGTATGCAGTACTCAATAATGGACAAAAACTGGCATTTCAGGCAGTAAATAGATTCTGTTAAACACCTCTGATTGGCCATTGCACTCAAGAGATTAATAGATATGCTTGCAAATGGCTTTTATTATTATTAATATTATTTTGCTCAATGCTGCAAATACAAACCACACTAAAATAGAGCATTTACCAGTTCTATTGCAAAAGTTCTTGATTACAGCTCAAACTGAGAGTGCTCTTGCCTTCATTTGAGCACCCCTGTAGAACTGGACTTGATCACCCAACTGATTTCTGACAGCTCCAGGGCTTTTGTTAAATTTATAGATCATACATTTTGCAGTGCTGTATTCCCGCTCAAGGACAGTCAGATCAACAGAAGGGTGGCATTGAAATCAAAAGTGCATTATGAATGCTGAAGTGTGCAAAGAGAACGCCACAGCTGTTTTCTCTATTCATGTTGCAATGATTTGTCTGCTGCATAGACAGCCAAGTTTTAAAATCCCTTATTGCTTGTGGTGAATTTCTTATTTAATGCAGTGCCCATTTTACTTAGTTACTTTGGTTAGCATTATATTTTGGTAATATTAGCTTTCAACTCATTCCACTCAAGGACGAGTCCTCAAGAAGTCGCATTTGTTGGTCATGGATAATAAAAGTAAACATAAAATGTACTATATTACCTCTACAATGACACCAGATGTCAGATCTTGAACTCAAAGTTTACTATATTGTTTTTGATTGCATTAGGAGGTGCGTAAAGTGCACATTATATGTATTTCAAGTGTACTCTGCTGCATTGTGAACTCTTCTGCACTTCTGGGTCAAAATGATTGACATTATTAGTCATCATTATTAGTACCTTCGGCTTAGTCTCTATTTCAGGGGTTGCCACAGTGGAATAAACCGCCAACTATTCCAGCATATGTTGTAAGCAGCGGATGCCCTTCCATCCCCAACCCAGTGGTCAGCTACCTCTTGAATGATCTGAAACATTTTAATGTCTTTGTAGATGAGCTGGATCATCATGTCATCTTGAGCATAAATAACCTACTCAAGCTATGCAGCTTCTGAGTTCCTCATCGACCTGAAACACGCTGATCTCTCCTGTCACTCCATCCTTACAGGAAGCAGAAATAACCTATAGTTAGTAACGTTCATAGTTATGGTTATTAAGAACACAATGTACACAAACATGTAAATAGATAGACAGATAGATGGATGGATGGACAGATATAAATGATGCAGGTAATTAAAATATAACATAAAAACCGGTATGAACCTGATAAGACAATAGTTTAATTGCTATTTGTATATATAGCATGATAATACTCACCCTCAAAATGATCAATGTAACTCGAAATGTAGAATTTGAACCTCTTCTCTTTGCTGTTTGGTGTAGCTCTGTCTCATGATTCGATTAATGTCCTTCTGAGGAAACACATAAACATTGAGTGTAATCTATAATCCTCTCCTGAGCCATCCGCATACAGTGATCGCTGTCCACTGTTACTTATAGAAACTACAGAACCACCTAACACAGTCTTTAACTTAGCTAACAGTATTGAACATAGAGATAATTATTAAAAACAATAACTTACCCTCTGATTGCTAGATGCCTCCAATGGCACGGGCTGCCCTGTGTGCTGATGTACAAAAACGTCCCATCTCATTGGCTGGCTCTGGCCAATAAACCGACTTTGCTGCTCTTTTACTGGTATATACATTTCCGTAGAATTAATGATATTTAACAAAAATCTTTTTAGAAAATAGTAATAAATAATAATAATAATAATAAAATAATCATAGAAATTATTCTTTTGCACCCCAGTCCCATTACTGCTGGCATTGTTCATTGGTCAGGCATCGGCCAATAAAACAGCTTTACCCCTGCCCCGCCCCTCCCCCGAGTGCACAAATGAGTTCTGCTACAAGAATCGCGCAAAATGTGTAGCAAAAGTCAGAGCGCGAGAGATTTGTAGTTGAACTGGCAAATCTGAGAGGTTGTGAGTGCCGACTTGTGGTTGTAGCGAAGATGCAATCAAATTTGCCGTACACACGTGTGTCTGTCATTTTGTATCTGTGCATGACATTTTACAAATACACAACTATTAATCTGCAACTTAGAATTCAAAACACAAGTGGTTGGATTATTGTCTGTGTCTGCAAATCGAGAGACTTAGCTGTTCATAACAGAGCTGTGAGTGTACATTTCAACCTACACATACACATATTATTATCACTAGTTCTCACATTTAGGTTTGCAAACCTATTCTTGCTGTGATGTGACAGTGCTAACCACTGAGCCACCTTGCCGCTCCCTGTTCTCTTTTCATTCATTCATTCATTCATTTTCTTTTCGGCTTAGTCCCTTTATTAATCAGGGGTCGCCACAGCGGAATGAACCGCCAACTTATCCAGCATTTGTTTTACACTGGGGATGCCCTTCCAGCCGCAACCCATCACTGGAAAACACCCATACACTCTCATTCACACTCATACACTACGGACAATTTAGCCTACCAAATTCACCTATACCACATGTCTTTGGACTGTGGGAAACCGGAGCACCCGGAGGAAACCCACACCAACACAGGGAGAACATGTTAACTGACCCAGCAGGGGCTCGAACCAGCGACCTTCTTGCTGTGAGGCGATCGTGCTACCCACTGCACCACCCTGACGCCCCCTGTTCTCTTTTCCTTTTTTTTATTACTAATGTGCATTGCTGAGAACTTAAAGGTGCAGTATGTATGTTTGACACCCAGTGGTTAAACTAGGTATTGCACCCCTGGACCAAAACAAACGCAAGCACAGGTTGCCAGATTGAGGACAGGAACGAGTGATTAAACCATGTTCTAAATAAAAGTAACGGCACCCGATAGAAGGCATATTTTCCATATTAAAAGGAGTTTTTGTCCTAACCAACACCTCGAATTGATATATTAGAAATGGCTTCTATTTCTCACAGGTGAACAACAGAAAACTATGACAATGATCACCTCAGGTAAACCTCATGTGCTTTATTCAGTGTTAAATGCTAATAATGTGAGTTTGAATGCCATTTTACATTACATTTATTGCCATATACTGAAAGCAGCAGCAGATATAGTTCACCTCAGATCTTTAAAATAAAAAAAACCATTTGAAATTGAACTTTAGAATTAAACACATGAGTGATTCAGCATGTACATTTAGTGAAGTTTATTTGTAAACTAATTTCGAGAGGATCACGTGCTTATGATTGCTTGCGCCTGATCCGCATTATCCAATTTACGATTCACCAATCAGACGATTCCTAAGCCACTATAAATACCCTAAGTTCCACATAACAGCTACCTTTGTTTTTGAAGAATCCCCCTTTCCACCCCTACTCCTCCTCCTTTCCAGGATGGGTGACACGGTGGCCCAGTGGTTAGCACTGTTGCCTCACAGCAAGAACGTCACCGGTTCTGGCCCTTGCCGGGCTGGCCGGCGTTTCTGTGCGGAGTTTGCACGTTCTCCCCATGCCACGTGGATTTCCCCCGGGTTCCCCGGTTTCCTCCCACCGTCCAAAAACATGCAACCTAAGTTAATAGACCAATCCAAATCGGCACCACAAACACGAACTAGCCATAGTCATCTCTTAAGAGCAAACACTATTAGTTTACTAGCTACTACAGCAGGGGAGTTCTCGAGATCTACCTGAGCTCAAACTCTCCTATCGCCTTGCAAACGGGAGGAAGCCCCGGGCTCGAGGATCTTATGAGCTCAGGGCTCTCTCCCGGGACAGCATGCCAAACAAGCTTTATAACCAATCATCAGCTAAGTGTGAACTCTTGAAATAATGTTAAAGAGGGTTATATGTATTAAATAGATTATAAAATAAACCATTTCTTGAGTGAGTGCATATTCTGTGCTTCTGAATGGCTGTATTTAAATTTCTGTCGTGTTTCGTCTGTTGCAAACAGCCAAATTGCTCATCACTGCGTATCTCGTCACGTAGCATGTTGTTAGGACATGGGGTAACAATGTAACCTGCTCACCTAATGTTTAAGTTTGGTACATTTTCAAAGCAGAATATCTTCAGCATTGTTTTTCAGATAAACAAGTATGTTCACTTGGCATGTTTCTTAAATATCTGCAAACATATTATGGTATTTTTATGCTTTAGAAGAGTCAAAAACATACAGCACCTTTAATTTGGACAAAATAGTTGCATCTTAGTTAAATGTAGTCCTGTCCTAATAAAATATACATAAACTGAAATTATATATATATATGAGCAATATCACAGTGCGATAGGGCTGTTTTTAGAACTAGTATTTGAATGATTCTCTAGTGTAATGCAGAGTCTTGTAATGTCTATGTGATGACAAAACAGATGATTTTGCTCACATTTTAAGATTATAAGATTGAACCGCATGAGATCTCTCAGTATTTCACAAAAATTAACTCAGAAAAAGCTAAAGCAAAGCAAACACTACTAGATTACTATGGTATAAATACAGAAATATAAAATACAAAAGAGAGAGATCAACACTTACCTGTTTTATAATGCCCGTTTTATAAAAACCGTTATTATCCCCCGGCTTATTATGCAGTCTCTGTCGCCATCTTGTGGCAAAACAATGTAAATGTAACGTCAATGTCTTTGCTAAAGTCGTGCTAAATTACTACAAAATTTGTAAAAAAAAAAAATTATTAAATATTACAGCACATTTATATAACTTGTATGTATGTATATATATATATATATATATATATATATATATATATATATATATATATATATATATACATATATATTTTTTTTTTGCTTTTTGGGTTAACACAAAGAACATCATTACACACGCAAACACACAATGGCAAAGACAAATAAGTAACTTATGGATGGTGATTATTCATGCAAATTAAGTAATGTGCATTTTTCTGCTAATAATAAATGCTAAAATTAGTCAGTGATAATTTCCTGTTTATATTAAATTATGCCTTTCAAATGGTTATAATGACTATTATTACCAATTTTATTGAAAATTAAAATATCTGGAGAGATTTTGTAGAGACATCAGTATTCATACTGACCTAAATTAAATAGTCTGTATTTATGTAAATAGTCTGCGGTGTATGAATATATTTATGATTATACATCTTAACATTAAGGTGCAATTACCTGTGACAAATTACAAAATGCAAATAGCCCTAATTTAATCATAAAACCTTTGATCCATGGATAGAACAAATAAAGAACACTCCGCCAAAAAAACTGAAAAAAAACTGTGTGAAATAGCGATTAATATAGCAATTTCCTTGCACTGTACACATAAACTTACTGTCAAAGATGTTCACCTGAAACATGACCAGCAATGTAGGCTATTTGTTTTATCTATATTTGTTATCTGTTTTATTAATGTGAGATTGCTTTGCAGAAATTACTCAAGTTGCACCTGCCAGTGTCCCACATAACACTTCTGTGCTGCTGGTTACCCACATTATATTATGAATAAAAGCAAACATAGTAAACAAGATTGCATCTATATTTTATCAAGAAAGCATGTTGAATGTTCCAATTACAAGCATGCCATGGGCAGCAGAATTATGACACACATTAATCAGAGGTTAGGGGTGAAGTGCCTTGCACAAGGCCAGAGCATCAACAGCCAGAGGATAAGAATGGACGCATCTGCCCTCTACTGACATGTCAAGACCCTTGAAGCCCTGAACAGGATGTTAACTACAAAGACATCAATTATATCTAGAGTTAACACATATTATTCCATGTTCAATGATATGAAATTGCTTCATAAGTGAATGCATTTAAACAATTAGTCACATCGTAATGTATAGATTGAATAAAAAATGACAAAGAGAACTGTAACTCATGAATAGATTGGAGTGCATATTTCATTTTATTGACTGTTTAGCTTTAAAAGAAAAGCTTTCTTTCATTTTATGCAATTACTTAAAGTAAATGCAAGGCCTTAAGCATTGTCCTGTCATATGCAAACTCTTGGCTTGAAAAGAAAACCAGCATCTCATTTTTAAAATATTAAGAATTAATATTTTAGGTTTTGAATCAAGGTGAATACATTGCAGTGATATATTACTTACTGTATGTATTCCAGAAATCCTCATACTTTTTTTATCTAAGACATTTGTCTTTAAACCTATCCACATAGTGGCTCAGAGACAAACTTTTACCAAAGCCTACATCAATTTTGGCATGATTTCCTTGACATAAGATGTCTTGCAGATTTGTAAATGAAAAACCTGGACACAACATTCATTTGTTTTTTTTTTCTCTCAAGTGTTTCATAGTGCACAACTGATGACGTGATTCTTCACAACGTAATCAGAAAGGCTAATTTTAGCCTCAAGATGTTTAGTGAATATGGCCCCAGATCACTTTAATCTGATTCATACTTCTGCACTGAGTGACCACCATACCCCCTGGCGCATAAATTGCATGAAGCCAACACCATTTTGACTACACTAACCTAACGCATACAGGCGTATAAATCGTCCTATAGGCAAACCCTATTGAGGAGAGCAAGAAAAAAAAATAAAAGTATTTGAAAGCTGTCATTCCTCAAGGGAAAATCATGTGACACTGTAATAAGATTCACCCTTACACATCATCCATGCGTCAAACATCGTGTCTTCTTCAGATATGAATTAATTTCTCCATAAACCATGAACTTAAGAAGACTACAGATAAACAGAGGTTACTTTGATGCAGAGCAAGTCAAATATTGAGATTGGCAATTAGCAAAAACCAGACAGCACACCATTTGTGAACACAGACTGAGTCACTCAGATGCTGTCACTCTGAGCATGAGGACCGGATGAAGGACTTAAGCGACACATGAGAAGCGACATCAGATGTCTCACTTTTTCTTTTTTCTGCTTCTTCTTCTTTCATGAACAGATTGCAATAAAAGCCTTTTTCCTTTTAGGGTGAATTAGCAGATAATGGTGCCAGTTGGAGGCCTGTGACAGACCTTTTAGTAGATGTTTATAAAATGTGTCAAATCTTGAAGGGTGGGCAGGTGGAACATTCAAGTGAATTAGACGGAGGAGCCAGACGAAGGGCTGCAAAAATACAAATGAGCCAGTGACTTGGAAGGAGCAGAAAAGCAAGAGTGGAAAAAAGGGGAGTGCTGTTCCAGAATGCAGCTTTTTTATCTTTTTGACCATCTCACTGGAAGCTTCACTGCAGGCATATTTTTAATAGCCAGCCTGTGTCACATGAAAGCAGGGCTTCTGGTGGCCACCTGCATTGATGTGACGGGGAACAAAGAAGACGTGGACAGAAAAAGAGACATTGCTCTTCTATTTGTGCCATAACATTGTTGGCCACCAGCATATGTTGTGTTTATATACTGGAGTCATTGCAAGGCTTGAAAAGTCATGATAGTATTTTCTTCCATGTTGTGACATGCAGACTCACTGGCCAGTTTATTAGTTAGTGCTGTTCAACTGCTGCTAATAATACTTTTCAATAATTCTGTCACATGGCAGAAACATAATGCATTTCAGTGTATAGACGTGGACAACATGGCATGCTGAAATTCTATTCAAGCCTCAGATTGAGTCACACTTTATTTTAAGGTACAAGTCTTACTATTAACAAACCATTACTGTGACTTTTAGGTCAAAAATCTCCTTTTTTCCATGTTTATTAATGTTATTAAGGCAGTAGTTGGGTTTTATAAGTACAAACAAACAGACAGTACTTTAATAGGCAGGTAATAAGTTACTCATTAATAGGAAATTAAATGCTAAATTATTAACTCAGATTTAAAGGGGACTTTAATTGTAAGATAATTTAAATGTGGTACGACTGATGCCAGACAGATTCATTTGCGTAATTCAAACCACAATTCACCACAATTTAACGCTGAGTATCACAGCCAACACAGCCATCTTGTGATGGCCACAACCACCAGCATAGCGTGCAACTGCACTACTTATCTCAACTTGAACATTATAATAAGTCCAAGTCACCAGATTTTAATTCAATAGAGCATCTTGGGCATGCGTGAAGAAGGACATTCATATGTGGACATGTGACATTGTCATGTAAATATGGATCTGAATCTCTAAACAATGCTTCTATCATTTTGAATGTATGCCACAAAGAGTTCTTAAGGCAAAAGGGAGTCCAACTGTGTATAGAGGGGAAGTTATTTTGATTAAATATTACAAAAGGCACTTGAAGTTATAAAAATAATGATGTACAGGCATAAATTTATGTCAAACCCTGCATGATGTCCCTCATTGGCTATTTCCTTTTTGTAGGATACATAAATATTTTAAAGGGCAGAAGATGCAAAACCGAGGCTACGGTATCTGGATTTCTCCTTTGCCAGTGTTTGTGATTTCCTCAATTTCGAATCCCTTTTATCCAGGCGTAAGAACACATGGGATGGTTAGTGGCAACAACTCAAGAAGCTTCACAAATTGCACAGGGGGGAGTAGCTTGAGCCCAGAGATGTGTCTGATGCCAAGGAACCATCTGACAGGATTCCATAAGCTTTATAGCTGCTGATCCACATGGGTACGCAGTTTACGAACACACTGAGATTGCTGTGCTAAGATAGCGTTGACTTTCTTGACTTGTGCTGATTGGGATGATGCAGCAAGCCTGCAGATCTTAACTAGTAAAGGTACTTTAAAAAAATGATTTGCGAAACATTAAAACCTTTGAAAATCATTTGTTTTGAACCAGTGAGTTGGAGCAGGGGGTTCAAAATGGACTGCTGGATTGTACAAATCAAAATTGGCAGTTGTTGTAAAATCTGTAATCCATTTATGCATAAGATCACATCAGTGTGATCAGACTAGACTGGTCCCTGGAGCATGCGATCACACCAGTGTGATTAGAATGTTGATCAAACGTGACGTTTCTGCGATGGCTCGAGCTGAGGCATACAGTAGAAAGAAATGTGCGGTGCTTGTCATAAATCCCAATTTATCAGTGTTTCAAACAAATAACATTAATTTTAGGTTTCAGACATTCATACACATTCATTATCATACACATAAGTACTAGCAAAATATAACATTTATGGTTTGTAAAATACACGCTGATGTCTATTGAGACTGCAATAATAATTATTTTTAAATCTAACTGGATGATGTGCTTTATTCAAGAAAGATACACAATGTATATGTTACAAGAACATTTACATTTACTTTTGTGTATTTCGGAAGGAAATTATTAACTATCATATTTTAAATCCAGCAACTCTTATCTCTCCTGCAGCGTAGATTAATATGGCGGTGCCCATCACCAGTCATAGATCAAATAATATGATCATTAATAATTTCTTTGAAGACCTAAACAAATGTTCTTACACATTTTTGAAAATTGGAATATCAGATATTTCACAATATAATTAGGTTGTTGTCAATACTTAAAAGAAAGGTTAAAAAAACGTAACAAAATACAATACATATATAACCCATTGGGGCTGCTGTGTGTCACGTAATAAACTTGACCTATCGCCATGGAAATTTAAAGAGATGATAGAAATCATGTGTGAACAGTCCCTTTTTAAAAATACAGGTAAATTCATTCCACCAATTTTCCAGAAATTCTGGATGCTTTTGGATGCTAGCAAGTCGACAACATTGTTCTCCTATAGTTCGATATTTTGGGTTGTCTCTGGGAGAAAAGCAAATGTGTAAATGTTTTTTTTTTTTGCTCATTGTTGTTGTTACGATTGACTCATTGCATGTGTCTAAAGCTTTGTCGTGTAGATTCGCAATTTCCATTTTTATCATAAAATACATGACCATTCGCTAGTATTTGTTTTTCCTACGGAGGGTGAACGAACCCTTAATACCTTTATACAAATAAATCTACTCGAAACATTTTGTCTCTTTAACATCCGCTTCTAGCTTTAGCCTGCTAGCATCACTAGCCAGGCTAAAGCTACCGGCTTCTTTCACTTACTGTTTCACTTATTGTCTTTGCTCTTCACCCTGTACAATGTCACTTGTATGTCTATGCTTGAGTGCAGGAGAAGCATCGGTAGAGGCGATGGAGCTGGAGCTGGAGGCAGTGGAAGCACAGATCTGTGACGTCGAGATGAAACGAGCACAGCTTCGGGAACAACGGGTCATGCTCGATGTCCTCTGGGCTGCTGCTCACTCATCTGAGGTAAGTGTGCAATACAATCTCAACACTCCGTCCACCTCAACCCGTGTGTTTCTCTGTCCACCTCAACCCGTGTGTTTCTCTGAACTTGGGGCAGGACGTCTTCTCCTCCTGTTTTCGAGATCCCCATGGAGAACCGCTTCACCCCCCTCCGCGAGACAGGTCACGACGTTGCAGTCGTCGGTGATTCCATTGTTCGTCACGTTCGCACTGCTTCCACTAAAGGTAACAATGTACACACTCACTGCTTTCCTGGTGCTCATGTTAAGGATGTTTCTGCTAAGGTAACCGCTATCCTGAGCGCTGGAAAGGGCATTGGAGCTGTCGTCCTCCACGTGGGGACAAACGACAATGGGCTGTGGCAGATGGAGATCCTGAAGAAGGACTTCAGGAGCCTGATCGATATGGTTTGACACACCTCAACCGCCATGCAGATCATTGTTTCTTGACCGCTTTCTACTTACCAAGAAGGAAATTAAAGGTTCAGTAGACCTTTTTGCTCTGAATGAATGGCTATTAACATGGTTATTAGCTCTTTGCCAATAACTGGAATCTTTTCTGGGAGCATCATAGGCTTTTCCATGCTGATGGTCTGCACCTCAGCAGAGCTGAAGCTGAACTCCTGTCAGACAACATCTCCAGGATGACTAGTAAGTGAAAATTCGCATTTTAGCCATATAGACTCTTGCTAAACCCACTTAAATCACAGTAATGCATATCTGGCTAACCCCATAGAGACTTTGTCTATTCCTCGTGTTATTAGATCAAGAAGTAAATTTACTATGCATTCTAGAAAAATCTAATAAGAATCAAACCAGAAAAACTGCAAAAAAGTGAAAATAGACATTTTTTAAAGCTTGGTCTTCTAAACATCAGGTCACTAGCACCTAAAGCACTTATTGTAAATGAAATAATAACAGAAAATAATCTTAATGCACTCTGTCTCACTGAAACCTAGCTGAAACTGACTATTATTATTAATTATATTAATATAATATAATAATAATACTATTAGTTTAAATGAAGCTACCCCTTCAGGATTCTTATATAAGCATGAGGCTCGTCAGACTGGTCGTGGTGGTGGAGTTGCATCACTTTTAAGTGATATCCTTAATGTTAATCAGAGAAACAGACTTATGTTTAACTCTTTTGAAGTATTGGCGCTTAATGTTATGCTTCCGGATAGTAAGAAAAAACCCATGTTATCTCTCGCTTTAATTACCATATATAGACCCCCAGGACCCTATGTCAATTTTCTAAAAGAGTTTTCTGATTGCATTTCTGAGTTACTAGTTAAAACTGATAAAATACTAATTGTAAGAGATTTCAACATCCACATAGATGACACTAATGATACATTAGGGCTCGCGTTTACAGATTTATTATAATCACTTGGGATAAAGCAAAATGTCGTAGGGCCAACACATCGCTTAAAGCATACATTAGCAGTATGGATGCTATCTTCCCTAACACACTAAATACTGTGGTACCCATCAAATTAAAAAAAGGCTAGAGAGAATAAAACTACACCATGGTATAACAATCATACTCGTGCTCTAAAAACAGCAACTCGTACCCTTGAACGTAAGTGGAAAAAAAAAACTAAATTAGAGGTCTTTAGAATTGCGTACAAAGACAATATGTCCAGCTGTAGGAAGGCTCTAAAATCTACCAGGGCTGAGCACCTCCGCAAACTGCTAGAAAATAACCATAACAATCCTAGATTTTTATTTAACACCATTGCTAAATTGACAAATAATCAGTCGTCCTTGGAACAAAATTTCCCACCGCAAATTAGTAGTGATGACTTCATCAATTTTTTCAGTGATAAAATAGAAGGCTTCAGACAGAAAATAGAAGATGTTAAACTTTCTGCACCACCTTATATTTCAGATTTATTAAACATTCCACTAAATCAAAATAATCTACAGTGCTTTAAAATCATAGAACAGGAAGAGCTAGATAAACTTATAAATATGTCTAAACCAGCTACATGTATGTTAGACCTAATTCCAACAAAATTACTGAAAGAGTTGCTACCTGTAGTAGGAGAACCTCTTCTTAACGTTATAAACCCTTCTTTATCTTTAGGCCATGTTCCAAACCCTTTTAAGCTAGCTGTTATTGAGCCTATTATTAAGAAACCACAACTGGATCCCAGCAACTTAGCTAATTATAGGCCTATTTCAAATCTTCCATTTATGTCTAAAATACAAAAAAAAAGTTCAATTCAAAACATTCAGACAAAACAGAAGTATTACTTATTGGGCCTAAATCCTGTACACAGCAGATCTCACAACTCAACCTGCAATTAGAGGGATACAAAGGTAGTATTAGCTCTACTGTAAAAGATCTGGGTGTTATATTAGACAGCAACTTAACTTTTGAACATCATATCTCCCATGTCACAAAAAAACGCTTTCATTCATCTGAGAAATATTGCTAAGTTAAAAAGCTTGCTATCCATCTGAGATGCAGAAAAGCTAGTTCATGCTTTTATGACTTCTAGGCTGGATTACTGTAATGCTCAGTTCGCTGGTTGCCCAGCATCCTCTATTAATAAACTTCAGTTAGTGCAAAATGCAGCTGCCAGAATTCTTACCAGGTCTAGAAAATATGACCATATCACCCCAATTTTATCCTCCTTACACTGGCTGCCTGTTAAGTTCCGTATTGATTATAAAATATTGCTTCTTATCTATAAAGCTTTAAATAATCTAGCACCTGTTTATCTAACCAACCTTCTGTCTCGCTACAATCCAACCCGCTCTTTAAGATCTCAAAACTCAGGGCTTCTGGTAGTACCTAGAATAGCAAAGTCTACAAAAGGAGGTTGAGCCTTCTCATTTATGGCTCCTAAACTGCCCGAGGCTCAGACACACTCTCTCAGTTCAAAACTAGATTAAAGACCCATCTTTTTAGTAAAGCATACACACAATGCATCACATAATGGTATGATGCACGAGTGTGCTCCATGCAGGTGAGCGGGCTTGACAAACCACCTGTAGAACACACTCCTCCTGTCTTAATGCACCAGACATTTTGTTACAAATACTCATATGCTTTACATGTTTGTTTATATGTTTGTTTATATAACTACTATTTTCATTAGCAACACTTCATTTTTGCATCTCGTTTAAATACACTATGAACAGCAGGTACTCTAATTTTCTTTATTCTCTATTTCCACCTAGGGATACTCATCCCGAGGCCCCTAGAGATTATGCAGCGCCATTGATGCGATCTAAGACCTGTGAAGAAATTATGCCAAGGTATCCATAATCCTGGACCAGGCCATATCCTGAGCTGATGCTGTGGCGGTCATGGAGGACAGAGAGAATGAGACTGATTCCTGAAAGACCACAGTGATAGATGAGTCTTCGCATTGATCCTGCGGGCCAGCTCGATCACCCGCCAATGACCTACTCACACCTGCAGTTCTCCACGATGGACGTCCAGCGTTCTCCAGCCTCTGGCGCCTAGACTGCAGCTCTGCACAAGAAGTTTGGCCAGAGGAGAAATGGTCATGCCCAACAGAGCCTGGTTTCTCTCGAGGTTTTTTTCCTTCACTTTCGTCAATTGGTGAAGTTTGTTCCTCATCACTGTCGTCACTGGCTTGCTTGGTTGGGACTTGTGGAGCTGCGCATCGATGGATTTGCTCTTCAGTGTTTGGACTTTCAGCAGTGAAATTTAAACCATGAGTTCAACTCTGAAAACTGGACTGACACATTTTCAATTTACTAGAACTTCTATGTTAAGCTGCTTTGACACAATATACATTGTAAAAGCACTATGGAAATAAATATGAATTGAATTGACAGTTTGAAATAAAAAGAAACCTTCAACAATTAAACTGACTCCCTTCATGTTTACAAATACAAGAGCAGCCATTTTGAGGTCATTTCTGCTTAATGATGTCAGAATTTACTGGTATTTTGGAATGGTGTATGTGTGAATGGTGCTTTTCCAGAATAATTACGAAATGTCCTTGCCTGTGTGAATGTCCCTGATGTTTACCAGTATTACTGTTTTAAAAGGGCCTTTTTTCATGTGCAGTAAAGATGATTTTCAAAGGAATCAAGTAATATATAAATAATGTCCACATCAGTTGGAAATGTAGGTTAAATGAAATGAGAAATAATTACTTTTTGTTGTGAAGCATAGTGTAAGGCATTACTAATTAATTTTCAGTAATATTTTATTTGGTACATGTTGAGTAACATTTGAGTTAGAACACAATTTTAAAATTTAATTGTTTAAAGTGTAGTCTTCACGTCTCACAGGACTCGGACAGAAATCATGTTCATCATGGATGAGCTAATGTTTCTCAACTGGTCACTCAACCATTTGAGTGGGTTGTGGAGTGTTCTTGTGATGCATGACTTTGATTTTGAAAAATGTGTGTGAAAGCTGTTGGTGATTTTGTCAGACGCGGTAAATGTGCATGGGGAAAACCTTCTCCTAATGGCCGACTTAGTATGTGACAGGTTGGGGAGGGCTCAACTTCTTTCTGGTAACATTTTTGTTTTAAATGTTGTTGAATGTTTACTTATCACATTGCGTTACTTGCCTGCAAAGAGCTTCTGTCAGCTGCTTCTACGTTCCATTTTTGGATCTAGAAATGCTATACTATTTCAGAAGGTCTGTAACAGAATGCCACAAAAGTATAACAATGAAAACATTCATTCATTCATTTTCTTTTTGGCTTAGTCCCTTTATTAATCAGGGGTCGCTACAGCGGAATGAACCGCCAACTTATCCAGCATATGTTTTTACGCAGCGGATGCCCTTCCAGCTGCAACCCACCACTGGGAAACACCCATACACTCTCATTCACACACATACACAACGACAATTTAGCTTACCCAATTCACCTATTATAGAGCACGTCTTTGGACTTGAGGGGGAAACCGGAGCACCTGGAGGAAACCCACACAAACAAGGGGAGAACATGCAAACTCCACACAGAAATGCCAACTGACAATCGAGGCTCGAACCAGCGACCTTCTTGCTGTGAGGCGATTGTGCTACCCACTGCTCCACCACGTCACCCCAATGAAAACATTTTTACTAAAATAACTTAATGACAATAATCCTTGTCAATGGCAAACAAAGAGGTTAATGTTAGATTATTTGCTATTTGCATTTATTACATTAGTACAACCAATAAACAATAAACATTGACATGACTTGAAAGACATAAAAAGTTTCATCAGTGTATGTAATTTCAAGTGCTTTGAAACAATTATTAATTTTTCTAAGCATTCAGTTTCAAAGCTTTGAAAAGCTTTGTTTCTCCCATCACTAATCTCAACACTTAAGAGAGGAAATTTTCATAACATTTAGATCTAAAGGCAGGGGCAGTTCTAGTATATGCTCAGTGCTTCCCACAGGTTTGAAATATACTTGCGGTGGTAGCCGGATTAAAACACACCATTTACCCACATCCCATAAATAGTTAATAAATAGTTGCGACAAACAAAACATAATTTAATTTTTAACAATGATTGTATTTATTATGACACTGTTATACACTGTTTCTTTTCAATGGGTTAAAGTAAAAAAAATAAAAAATAAATAAATAAATTGAAATACAAAAAGAAATTTCTCTTACTTTCATACTATTCAGGAGTCATGTGTACCCTCTGACAGGTCAAATCTGATTCTCTCTCTCTGTCAAGTTCAAAGCAAACTTGAACGCCAAGGCATTTTAGATATGTCTTTTATCAGTTATTAAATTTGTTTTCTGTCACTTATTTTACTTGTTTAGCCTGCATTAATACATTCAGTGTATAACTGCACAATTAATTGTTAAAATAGTATGACCACAATCTTTGTCATTTTCCAGCTGATGCAGCAGCACAGCAGAACATCCATCACACCTAAATGAATGAACAGAATAGCAATAACAAATAATAAAACAACTTGATAATTTTTTTTGTAAATTTGAATTTTATTTGAATAAAATCTTTAAAATTATATATATGTATTTATTGTGGCGGACCTTCCAGTGTGGCTTCAGTATTGCCATGGAAACAGCTCCCTCACCACAAGGGACAGCTGCTGCTCGTTGGAAGAGGAGTATTTAACAAATGTCGTCATGGGAGAAAGCGAGCCCGATGACAGCAGGATTTACGCTGAGTCCTCCTCTTCCACTGGGCACCCTGACCGGCACTTCACTTCACACGATCACCGGACCCTTGGACACTGAACTCACCGCCCTGCACATCCCAGCGCACTTTTCCCTTGCTCCACTCCCTAATAAATAGTCCTACGGGGATTTAAACTGTTTCTGTGTCCATGTGATCTTTCACATGCGACATTTTATTATTTTTTTTATTGATAGTTTATTTATTGATAAAATGACAAACAGGAACTATAGCCCACCTAAAAAGGGGCTAAATCTACCACTCACAGCCGTTTACATGACAATGATGTAGCCATATTTTAGCAAGTTCAGCAAGTTTTACACTTACATAAAAAACATAAGTTTTACATTTACACAATATTTTCTAAATGATTTGCTTTCACATATGCATGAAAATAGCCCAAGATGCTGTATTACGTATGGCTTGTTAGAAAACAGTACCTGTAGGGCAATGACAATGTAGAATTTTGCTGTGTGTGTAAGATGTCTCCGCTTCTGGTTGTAATGTGAAGTAAATTCACACTCAGACATCCACTGAGAGATCATTAGCAAACATTTGAGCAACAACACTACCATATACCCCACCACTGCCACTGTTGTGTGCTTGTTCAGACTTGCCTTTAACCTACATGATCTTTAACACGAAAAATGCCTGTGCATGACATCAAAGACTCTTGTTTTCTGGTGCTTACACATACACAAGAACAACAGCAGCATTTTTAAAAACCTTCACTCTGTAACCCGTCTTCAGATTTATTAATTTTCAGTTAAAAAAACTCCTTTGCGCCCAGGCAAAACACATGAAAAGTTAAAAATGTTTAGCTAAAAATGTTGTAGTGCACACGACCCCTCAGCCAAACTGCATGACTGTGGGTGGACTGTAATCAGTCATAGGCATATACTCAGGCAGAGCTAGGCCAGATTGAAGAGATATGCAAGATGCAGTTATGTGCTCCTCATAAAGCAGAGTTTAATAAACTAATAAAAAGCCTCAGAGGGCTTTATGAGAAAACAGACGAGAGCCTAAGATGCCACCCTTAACCTTCACCATTGGTTGGAGTGAATAAATCAGTTATTATGGCTTCTACAGGGTTCGATAACCATGTGGGAACATATGCTGTAAAATTCAATGAATCATGACCGTTGTTTGGAAGAAGTCATGTGGTGATTTAATGGCCACTGCACATCCATGTTCATCTCTTAAGTGGTCACTTTGGTTAACATGGGTCTGTTGGCCACTGATGGGAGATGTTGTGACTGATGTTTCTTCAGATATGCACACTTTTGGCCCTGTGGACTCTTTTCATACTCTCACCAGCTTACTTCAATTTTCCCCTAAAAGTCCCATAGAGCATTCATACATACATGCTTCATATAACATGTATGTTTGCATGTTATTATTGTTATGATTACTGAAGTCATTTTGATTAGTGTTTGTTATATTAAAAGCATTCTGTATGGGAAACTAAGTTACGTTTTTCTATAATTCAATTCAAGTTTATTTGTATAGCGCTATTCACAATAATTATTATTTCAAATCAGCTTTACAGAAGGTGCACATTATTGTATTACAACCAAATTCAGAAAAGTTAAGGTTATTAGTTACCATAACTTTATTAGTTACTAATATTTAAGCATGTAGTCTAGTACTATTAAATGGCAAGCTGGAGGTCACAGCTAACCAGCAAGCTACAAGCAAAGTTAAAAGAACACTCTACAATTTGAAAATACGTTCATTTTACAAATAGTTGAGTTTTAACATTTTTGAACCCATTCAGCCAATCTCTGGGTCTGGCGATAGCATTTTTAGCTTAGCTTAGATCATTATATTGGATTAAACTATTACCATCTCACTCAAAAAAGACCAAAGATTGTTGATAATTTTCTTATTTAACGCTTGTTACATGTATTGCTAGTTACATTGTGTACTAAGACTGATGGAAAATGAAGTCTAGGAACTCTCATTCTGACATAATAATCAAGGGAATTTGCTGTCATACCATGGCTGCAGCAGACACAATGATTTTACACAGCACCTGAAAATGTATTGTGGTTTAAATATTGTTCATTATCTGCACCAAAGTTTATTTCAAGTGTTTAATTTATTGTTGTAGGCAAGGAATGAGATTCTATTTTTATTGTTTCTGTAGCTGTTGTCACTGTGGCTAGCTTTTCTTGTATTAACATATGGTTTATAAATAAAGTGAACATTGGTCATTCTTGAATGAGATGCTAATGGTCTAATCCGATTCAACAATCTATGCTAAGCTAAGATACTGTAAATGTACTCCCGTCACATCCAGATATTGGCTGAATGGATTCAAAAATGTTGAAACTCAGCTGTTTATCTCTAGGGGAGTTGTAAAAGCGTTCCTTTAAGAGAGTATCGTGTTAGTCCTGCCAGACTTTTATCCACGGTGGTCACATTGCAGGAAGCAGCAGCCATGAAGTTATTTAGAATTAAATGCCGAAGTCAGAGCGAATCAGGCCAGAGGAACATTGTTGACACTGTCCTTTTCCACTATATGACTCCAGCAAACTCTCTCTCTCTCTGTGGGTGAGCTTACAAAGCCATGTCTGAAGCAAGCTTGCAAGAACTGTGTGTGCCCTTTAATAACTTTCCTGATGGCAAAGTTTTGAAATCAAACAGCGGAAGCCCTGCGGAAAAAAACTTTTGGTATAAAGCTGAAGGATGAGTGCATGAACTCAAGCTGAGCAGAAGAAGATGTGAAGATGATTGACAGTATGAGTCTGCTCAATAAAGGAGAAAACACCAGTGGACAAAGAACTTTTTTTTTATTTTTCCTCTGGTCCCTTTCCTCTGTTGTCCCTCTTCCTTAAAGTACACAGACATCCACATGCAGCCATGAGGAGACTTCACGACAACCATTTCCATAGTAATGGGAGAATAAAAGACACCTTACCCCTTTCAAAAACTCCCCTCTTTTCTCTCTCCTCTTCTGTTGCTTTCTCCTCCTTCAATGATTGACAAACGTGTCAAAGAAATTTCTTAGAGGGCATCTCTGAACGGTTATTCTCTGAATTGAAACCGCCTCATTTGGAATAAAATGAGAAAAATATTGTGCAAAAGCATTAGAAAAGTTTACCCCGGTAAGTATACTGTTTGACCCTATCTGAAGGAAAGAAAATGATTAAGGATACAACCCTGTTAATATTTCTCTTGCACAACTCTTACATATGACAAACTTTGTTTTGCTTAATCATGATGTAGTTTTGTACTGCTGGTTAATTACATGAATAAAGTGTATTTTTAATCAACTTTTGCAAATGCTTCTTACACTCATCATGCCCTTTTGCGTAAGGATACATATCCTTAACATTATTCTTTTCTTGACAGTATTTTACTGTTTTATATAGTATGTGACTTGACAGAATTGTTTAAAGATAAGCTATTTGTTATGATCACCACTACATATGGACTACAAATCACAGCATGCACGTGCACACACACACACCAGTTTCTGATCCTGTCTGATTGCAAACACTCACAGCTGAAGCTGCTCATGGACTGATTACAGGACAATTTAAACAGCACACACATGCATCATGGCTGAGTCTTGTTTTACTCCTTTTGTGAACATTACTACGTGCCTTGCCTTGTTTGCTTGCTGCCTTTTGACCATCTGCCTGTTTTATGACCACAACTCTGGATTGCCTGCATACATCTGTTTGCTCCTGTGTTGACTGTTGCTTGCTGGACTGTTCTTAATAAACCTGCATTTAGATCCGCACCTCTGTTGTCAGCATCCTGTCACATTACACTACTGAATGAAGAATCCATTTTATCGTTCAACTCATTAACATATTAATTATATTTGCTCTGGTATGGCGCTCTCCTATGAGTATTTATTTCAGGTTGTGGACTGATTAAAATATAATATTAATAATAATAATAAATGCATGTTTTGTATTTCAATTCAATTCAATTCAATTCATCTTTATTTCTATAGCGCTTTTACAATGTAGATTGTGTCAAAGCAGCTTCACATAGAAGATTATAGTGAATTGGAATGGTGTCCGTTCAGTTTTTAGAGTTTAAGTTCAGTTCAGTTCAGTGTGGTTTAATTTTCACTGCTGAGAGTCCAAACACTGAAGAGCAAATCCATCGATGCGCAGCTCTACAGGTCCCGAACCATGCAAGCCAGTGGCGACAGCGGCGAGGAACGAACTTCACCAATTTGCGAAAGTGAAGGAAAAAAACCTCGAGAGAAACCAGGCTCAGTTGGGCACGACCATTTCTCCTATGGCCAAACGTCTTGTGCAGAGCTGCAGTCTAGGCGCCGGAGGCTGGTGAACGCTGGACGTCAGAGAAGACTTGTCTTTCACTGGGGTCTCACAGGAATCAGTCCTTTTCTCTCCACTCCTCCATGACCACCACAGCAGCTCCTCAGGATACGGCCCGGTCTGGGATTATGGAAACCTTGGGGTCATCTCTTCACAGGTCTTGGATTGCATTAGTGGCACTGCATAGTCTCTGGGGGCCTCGGGATGAGTATCCCCAGGTGGAAATAGAGAATAAAGAGAATAATTAGCATAGCTGCTGTTCATAGTGTATATAAACGAGATGCAAAAACCTGGATGGAGCAGATTCATGCATCATACCGTTATGCAATGCATTGAGTGTATGCTTTACTAAAAAGATAGGTCTTTAATCTAGTTTTGAACAGAGAGAGTGTGTCTGAGCCTCGAACATTATCAGGAAGGCTATTCCAGAGTTTAGGAGCCATAAATGAAAAGGCTCGACCACCTTTACTCGACTTTGCTATTCTAGGTACTACCAGCAGCCCTGAGTTTTGAGATCTTAAAGAGCGGGTTGGATTGTAGCGAGACAGAAGGTTGGTTAGATAAACAGGTGCTAAATTATTTAAAGCTTTATAGATAAGAAGCAATATTTTATAATCAATACGGAACTTAACAGGCAGCCAGTGTAAGTAAGATAAAATTGGGGTGATATGATCATATTTTCTAGACCTGGTAAGAACTCTGGCAGCTGCATTTTGTACTAGCTGAAGTTTATTAATAGAGGATGCTGGGCAACCAGCGAACAGAGCATTACAGTAATCCAGCCTAGAAGTCATGAAAGCATGAACTAGTTTTTCAGCATCTGAGATGGATAGCATACTTCGTAACTTAGCGATATTTCTCAGATGAAAGAAGGCTGTTTTTGTGACATGGGAGATATGATTTTCAAAGGTTAAATTGCTGTCTAGTATAACACCCAGATCTTTTACAGTAGAGCTAAAGCTAACTTTGTGTCCCTCTAATTGCAGGTCGAGTTGTGAGATCTGCTGCGTACAGGATTTAGGCCCAATAAGTAATAATTCTGTTTTTTCTGAATTTAAGAGAAGGAAATTGTTGGTCATCCAGTCTTTAACATCTTTAATACATTCAGTTAGCTTAGACAGTTCAGACGTCTCATCAGGTTTTGTTGAAATATATAATTGAGTATCATCTGCATAGCAGTGAAAGCTGATCTCGTGTCTTCTTATAATGTCTCCCAGGGGTAGCATGTATATTGTAAACAGCAAAGGGCCTAAAACTGATCCTTGAGGCACCCCATACTGTACTGGCCTGACCTGAGAAAGCTGTCCATTTATATTTACAAACTGGTAACGGTCAGTTAAGTATGACTTAAACCATTGTAGAGCCTGTCCCCGGACACCTGTAGAATTTAAGCGATCTATGAGGATATTGTGGTCGATGGTGTCAAATGCAGCACTGAGATCTAGTAAAACTAATAATGAGATGCACCCTTGGTCAGCAGCTAAGAGTAAATCGTTGGTTATTTTCACTAATGCGGTTTCTGTACTGTGATGAGGCCTGAAACCTGACTGAAACACTTCAAAAACATTGTTCATCTGCAGAAAGGAGCATAATTGGGCAGAAACAACTTTTTCTAGTATTTTAGACATAAATGGAAGATTTGAAATAGGCCTATAATTAGCTAAGTTGCTGGGGTCCAGTTGTGGTTTCTTAATAATAGGCTTAATAACAGCTAGCTTGAAAGAATTTGGAACATGGCCTAAATATAGAGAAGAGTTGATGAGGTTAAGAAGAGGTTCTCCTATTACAGGTAGCAATTCTTTCAGTAATTTAGTTGGAATTGGGTCTAACATACATGTAGCTGGTTTAGAAGCATTTATAAGTTTATCTAGCTCTTCCTGTTCTATGATTTTGAAGCACTGTAGATTATTTTGGTTCAGCGGAATGTTTAATGGATCTGAAGTATAAGGCGGTGCTGAAAGTTTAACATCTTCTATTTTCTGTCTGAAACCTTCTATTTTATAGCTGAAGAAATTTATGAAGTCATCACTACTAATTTGCGGTGGGACATTTTGTTCCAAAGATGACCGATTATTTGTTAATTTAGCAACGGTGTTAAATAAAAATCTAGGATTGTTATGATTATTTTCTATCAGTTTGCGGAGGTGCTCAGCCCTGGCGGATTTTAGAGCCCTCCTATAGCTGGACATACTATCTTTGTACGCAATTCTAAAGACCTCTAATTTAGTTTTTTTCCACTTACGTTCCAGGGCACGGGTTGCTGTTTTGAGAGCGCGAGTATGACTGTTATACCATGGTGTAGTTTTATTCTCTCTAAACTTTTTTAATTTGATGGGTGCCACAGTATTTAGTGTGTTAGTAAAGATAGCATCCATACTGCTGATTACTACATCAAGGTCATTTGCGTTTGCGGGTGCATTTAGAAATAGAGAAAGATCAGGTAAGTTATTTGTGAATTCATCTTTAGTGGACGGGACGATAGTTCTACCAGGGCGATATATCTGTGCAGGTCTGCTAATTTCAGGTAAACACAGCTTATATAGTAAGAGGTAGTGGTCTGTTATATCATCGCTTTGTGGTATAATGTCTACATCAATGACCTCAAGTCCATGAGACAAAATTAGATCTAATGTATGCTTTAAGCGATGGGTTGGACCAACAACGTTTTGCTTTATCCCAAGTGATTTTAGTAAATCTGTAAACGCGAGCCCTAATGTATCGTTAGCGTCATCTATGTGAATGTTAAAGTCTCCTACAATTAGTATTTTATCAGTTTTAACTAGTAAGTCAGAAATAAAATCCGAAAACTCTTTTAGAAAATTGACATAGGGTCCCGGGGGTCTATATATGGTGATTAAAGCGAGAGATAATATAGGTTTTTTCATAATATCCGGAAGCATAACATTAAGTGCCAATACTTCAAAAGAGTTAAGCATAAGTCCGTTTCTCTGATTAACATTAAGAATATCACTAAAGATTGATGCAACTCCACCACCACGACCAGTCTGACGAGCCTCATGCTTATATAAGAATCCTGAAGGAGTTGCTTCATTTAAACTAATATAGTCATTTTGTTTCAGCCATGTTTCAGTGAGACAGATCTCTCACTGAATTTACAGATCTCACAGATTTAATCACAGTTAATCAGACGTAACATGAATAGCTGTAATCGTTAGCACAATTGTAAAGTCTTTCTTTCCATTTTCTATAATGTGTTAATTTTTTTTGCTTGTGTAATGTCAAAGCTGAATTTTCAATAACATTACTCCAGTGTGATTTCTTGCAGAAATCATTCTAACATCCTGAAATGCTGCTCAATCAATCAATCAATAGTCTATACAATATAAAATAATATAATACAACATGCATACATTTTGTTTGTTCATTCATTTATTTATTTCAATTCAGTACTCTAATCCTTGTGCCTAAGTAACACATTTACCAGTTAAAACAGTTTGAATCAATATTTTTGTGAAGACTGGTCCTCTCAGTACAACATCGGCACTGCACAGATCAATACTGCAATATGTTTCTGTGCATTCCTACTGATTCAATGAGCCACAGGAGAGCAACTAATGCCATCGACAGAAAAGTAGACAAAAAAGCGAACATTCATGCTGTTATTACATTAATTATGTTCAATTAAGGGCTATATATTTAAAATGAATTGACAGATTATTGTATTTTTTTTCCTTTTCTTTTTCTTTCTTTCTTTCTTTTGACAGCTGTAATTCATTAATCAAATGTAAAGATTAGTTTAAAAAGTAACTTACTGTTTGGTCTTCAAATGGTTAATAAATAAGTCTTATGTTGCTACTTGAATTAAACACTAGGGCTAGACTGTAATTCACAAATGTTGATTGAAAATGTAAACATTTAAATGTGCATATCAAACTGCATTTATTTATTATTTTTTAACAATGATACCATTTTTGTTCTGTATAGACAGACAAACAGACTGATTGATTGATTTTGTAACATTGACAATAATGATCTGACTGACAACATTTTTATTTTTGCACACAGATGCACATGCAGGATCAGTTCGACAACATTGTTTGTGCACAGAACTTTTTAAAAACACTACTTTTCAGTTTTGACTACACTTTTGTGTAAATATACTATTTAAAAGATAAAAATGAACTGTTGATTTGGTGTCCAATTAAGTTCAGAATTTACTTAATAAAAATACTACTGGTTTAATGAAACATCTTAGTTATATTAATATATTAATAATATTGAATTATTTGACATACTAACTTACATACATAAATCTTTCAGTTCTTACACAGTAAACAGTCAAACCAATGATGATCCATGTTTTATAACAGACTCTGTCATATTCACATTCCCTTTTTATCCTGTAGTTGCTCTGTTTGGAATTTCTTCAACATACCGTACAACCTGTGATTTACTATTTTCCATGGACTATATTGTCAATATTTCCAGCTTGTTGACAGTTAACATTTAGCTTCAAACTACTCCCACAGCATGCAAGCTATTTTACTTATTATCTTTATTCCTATTGTGCTTTTACAGTGTATATTGTGTCAAAGCAGCTTATCATAGATGAAGACATGAGAAATTGAATGATGGTGTTAAATTTAAAACATTCTGTACAGTTGAATGCAAATCTCACATGGAACCAAAACTCAGAACTAACAAAAAATCTGAATTAAAAGAAAACAAATTATAAGCATGTTTGGTCATGCATCCATAAACAGATCCATTTCTGTAAATTAAACTAATTGATGGAAATTTATGTTTATGAATATATGACCAAACATTCATTCATTCATTCATTTTCTTTTTGGCTTAGTCCCTTTATTAATCTGGGGTCGCCACAGAGGAATGAATCGCCAACTTATTCAGCATATGTTTTACGCAGCGGATGCCCTTCCAGCTGCAACCCATTACTGGAAAACACCCATATTTTCCACATCACACACATACACTACAGACAATTTAGCTTACCCAATTCACCTATAGCGCATGTCTTTGGACTTGTGGGGGAAACCGGAGCACCCGGAGGAAACCCACGCGAACACGGAGAGAACATGCAAACTCCACACAGAAATCCCAACTGACCCAGCTGAGGCTCGAACCAGCGACCTTCTTGCTGTGAGGCGACCCATGACCAAACATGCTTTTAATTTATTTTCTGTCAGTTCTGAACAGAATAAAACAATTGCATAGTGTACCCTATAAAGCAGACAGGTTCCTAGTCTTAACTGTTGTGAGACAAAGTTGAAACAAAAGCAAGAGCTTAAATGGCTCTTCTGAGCTACAGAATAGAGCAATAATAGTGTCCTCGGGGTGATCCTGTCTGTGATTTTAGCATGTTTATCGCTGAATGATGACAGTCGCATCATGGTTTGCTCACAGGGAACATTTGGTGTCCTCTGAGTGAACAAGGTGACAAAGAGGCCTTCGATATTGTACTGTTAAACAGGTCATCATTCCTAGATGAGCTATAGATTGTAGTGTCAAACCGGATGAAGTTCAACATGCTTCCATGACTACATTTGCCTCCCAAGTCTTCCATCACTGGTCAAACCAAGGGCAAAGAGGCCACGGTGGCTGTAAAAATCATTAAAATTCTATAAATTACCAATCGACAAGCCGACATTCTGCACCACATATCATAGGAAATCGTTGTGTATATAAATATAAAAGTTTCACCTCTTTGTACAGTGCTGTACATCCAGAAGTAATTCTACATTAACTTGGTAAAGATAGTAAACATCTGTAATGTACTGTAAAAAAAATAGGTTATTTATATTAGTTATTTGCTGTGCCACATAATCCATACTACATTTCACTCCATGGTGAGCACAAACTGACTATTACACATTCCTGTTTCTGATCCAGACATATATTTATTATCAACTCAAGCTGCATCGCTTGCATTAAATAATAATTCTCCTAATAACATCAATAAAACTTCAGCAGTGGATATAACAGTAATATGTTGTTTGCATATGCATTATAAGCCTGATATGACAGCCACATATCTAGAGTAATGTGAAAGTAGGACACACTCTTCATCTCTTTGTGCACCAAGCACTTGGTTAGAAATACTTCTATGTTTTATGTTTGTTTATATAGCACATATTTTCATTTATACTGTAGCACTTTCACATTGACATTAATATGTCTTGTTCAAATACATTATGAACAGCAGCTATGCTAATTATTATTACTATTATTTTGTTCTCTATTACCACCTGGGGATGCCCATCTTAAGGCCTCTAGATATTGTATACTGTAGATCTTGATCTCACCACTTGATGAGATCCAAGGCCAGTGAAGAGATGATGCCAACCATCCTAGGACTTCGAGGACAACACATACACTAAATTACACAAATACACTTAATTGAACTTGTACACATAAACATCACCTATATAACTACATTTTTATATAATAACTTTAACTTTAAGGTTTAGTTATTAAAGTTATTAGTATCTAATAAATTTATAGCAACTAATAACCTTAACTTTTCAGATTTTGATTGTAATGCAATAATGTGCACCTTTATAGAGCTGCTATGAAACAATAATTATTGTGAAAAGAGCTATAGAAATAAACTGGAATTAAATTAAGTCTGATGTTAGTTGTCACGATCACTAGCAATCTAAGCCCTTGCAGATTGCTGGAAAACATTCACTATCATCCGAACTACAATTCTGCCACTGAACTGCACTACATTTCCCACCAGGCCCTCACACGCACACCAGTTCCTGATCACCACTGATTACTTGCACACAGCTGTAGCTCATGAAGACTGATTAGTTGGACTACATCTACACCTTACATTCTCACACACACTGACCTCTTTGCATGTGACCATGACTACGTTTTTGAATTACCCCCATGATACTGTTTGCTCCTGTTTTGACCATTGCCTGTCTGACCAAATTGTAAATAAACTGCATTTGGACCCTCAACTCTGTTGTCACCCCGCCTATTTGTTACATTAGTAGTGTCTAAAAAAAAATACTATAAATATGTTGAAAAATCTTCTGCTATTTAAGAAGAAAAAAAGACATTTTTCTTACACCTTGAATACATGTAAAGTACACATTTTTATTCAAATTGATTTAATTTCAAGTTTATTTTAAAGGAATAGGTCACCCCCAAAAAATAAAATTATGTTATTTATTACTCACTCCTGTGTTGTTTCAATCCCCTAAGACCTTCATTCATCATCAGAACACACAAATCTAATAGCTCACTTATCTTACATAGACAGAAACGTCACAAGATTGTTCATAAGAAAGTCCAAAAAAAGGAACCAATAATAACCAATAATTGTCAAAATAGTCCATGTGACTTCAGTGGATTAACTGTAATCATATAAAGCTCCCAAAATACTTCTGTATAGCTAAAAACTGTAAAAACAACTTTTCTTGCCTATGTCTCCTACTTCAGGTCAGGGTGCATATTTACTTTGTTTACGTCATTTATGAGGGGGATTGAAACAACATGAGGGGGAGACATTAATAACAGGATTTCCGTTTTTGGGTAAACTAATCCTTTAACAAAAATATGTATCTATGAATATTAATTAGATTCTGTGAAATTGCATCATGTGATATTACAACCTGCAGTACCCTGTGAAATTAAGATTTTTAACATTTGCTATTTTAGAAAACTTACTGACCTTGACTGTCATGAAACTCTTCAGGGGTTCTAATTGAATTTTCTGTTTTATGATTTTTTTCTCCCCTCTTTCTAAATTCTGATTGCACCACATGACTTTGGGTAGGCAGACAGCTTTCTTTTTCAACATTAATAAGCAGATCTGCTTATTTGACAGATCTGTTCCTCATATACAGCAATGGCTCATATTAGAAGCTATTTGGCTGTTTTTACATCTATTCCAAGGATAAAAAGTAGTCTATGTGCTGCCTTTCACTGTAATTCCACACAGTTGCATCTTCACAATAGGACATGAGTTATACCAAGCGTCCTTTCATTCATTCATTGGTGGTAATCTGGTCCCCTGTGAGAAAATGTGTTTGATTCAGCTGGACATGAAAATCTATTGTGTTGGACTTTACAATGCACAGGTCTGACAGATGGAGTTTGGCTTGTGTGCTGTTGTTAAAAAAAAATAATAATAAAAACTGGCATCTTTCATTTGAAACACAAATGCATGTTGTGTGATGTATTTGACCATAATTATGCATTTTATTCTCAAGTTAAATGGGATTATGCAGGTGGAGTTCCCTTTGCTGTTGTCTGCCAGTATTAAACATGGTCTCACCTGTGTTTTCCCTTTACAAGTCTTGCCAATTCCTAGTGTGAACACAATGTGCAGAGTCTTTCATATCAAACATGATCCACCGCATGAGTTGAGGATTTAGACCGAAGTTCTTTTAACCCTGCTGAAGAATTCAAGCTTCTAAGTCTCTTGGTACAAAACATGTGATTCAAAGAACAAAATCTTCACTCTGGCATGTTATCTGACAGGTGTGCGGTTTGGGAAAATAACTGAAAAAAAAAGTTTTATTTTGCTGTATAAGAATTGATCCATTCGAGGCTTGTGTTTGGCTTTATTCATGATATTCATTGCATCAGGTAGAGCAGACAGAATAACGTCTGAATGTAACTGAGGCCTGACTGGCTAATTCAATTGCAAATTTTATTCAGAGGTGACAGATAACCATGAACCGACAGCACAAAAAAAATCAATCAAGGCACAAACGCCATCAATTTTTCAAAACAGGACTAATTTTATTCCATGTTTTTCGTATTGGATATGGTGCCCGTAACTTGCAAACATATTTTCAATGCTTGGTCCAAACAAAAGACGCTTCAATGTTCAGAATTGTGATGGGTTTTTTTAATCAGGTAAGACTTGGTTTCAGCATGTAATTGTTTTTTGAGAATTCCTCTGTCAACTGTACATAGCCTGATGCCCATTCAGACCAATTTCTAAATAAATAAACAAATAAATGAATCAGACTAATAAATAAAAGGATGGGATTATTGGAAATAACCTTAAGTAGTTTGGCATACATTAAATTGTAATAAATGTTTATTAGTATTTTTATAAGTCGATTCTGCTCACCAAGACTAGTACATTTTTTTGATCAAACTTTTTTTTTTCCACTACATAAATACATATCTTAATTTCAGAAGGTCTCTATTAACTCCTGGAGTCAGGTAGACTTTTACTATTATGATGACTGAATGATTGGCCTTTTTGGGGGGGGGGGGGTCAAAGTCTAGAATTCCACTCACTCTTATTATAAATCTTGGAAGAGTGAGGATTTATATATATAACTCCTATTGTATTTGTCTGAATGAAGAGAGTCATACACCTAGGATGGCTTGATGGTGAATTCATTTTTGTGTAAGCAATCCCTTTAACACAGATTATTAATTTACTATTATATATTTTTTAAATGTGTATTGTGTTGAAATTTTTTTATAAAATGAATCATTCAAGAGTTCACACTTAGCTGATGCTTGATTATAAAGCTTGTTTGGCATGCTGTCCCGGGAGAGAGCCCTGAGCTCATAAGATCCTCCTTGCAAGGTGAGAGGGGAGTTTGAGCTCAGGTAGATCTCGAGAACTCTCCTGCTGTAGTAGCTAATGAACAGATAGTGATTTGGTCTTAAGAGATAACTACTTACAAGGAGCATGTCTATGGTGCCGATTTGGATTAGTCAATTAACTTAAGTTGCGTGTTTTTGGATGGTGGGAGGAAACCGGGGAACCCGGGGGAAACCCACGTAAGCACGGGGAGAACGTGATAACTCCGCACAGAAACGTCGGCTGGCTTGGTAAGGACTAGAACCAGTGACGTTCTTGCTGTGAGGCAACAGTGCTAACCACTGGGCCACCATGTCACCCATCCAGGAAAGGAGGAGGAGTAGGGGTGGAAGGGGGGATTCTTCAAAACGAAGATGGCTGTTACATGGAACTTAGGGTATTTATAGTGGCTTAGGAATCATCTGATTGGTGAATCATAAATTGAATAATGCGGGACCAGCCGCAAGCAATCATAAGCACGCGATCCTCTCGAAATTAGTTTATAAATAAACTTCACTTCAAGAGTTCACACTTAGCTGATGCTTGATTATAAAGCTTGTTTGGCATGCTGTCCCGGGAGAGAGCCCTGAGCTCATAAGATCCTCGAGCCCAGGGCTCCCTCCCGTTTGCAAGGCGAGAGGGGAGTTTGAGCTCAGGTAGATCTCGAGAACTTCCCAAGATGCCTTAATTAGCTCAGGACAGCAGCCGCATATTGAAGAACGCCCCAAAAGGCAATAAAGATCAAAGCCATAAACGGCTGCTGCTGCAGAGGTGCAATGAAGTCAGTATCAAAGAACTCTTATGCAGGCGTTTAAACAGCTGTGACAGTGCTGGGGAGTGTAATAGTATAAATAAATGGAAGTGTATGTGAGCTCAGGCGGAGCGTCCCTGCTGCAGCAGTGGTGCAGAGGAGAATTTAAGCTAAGCGAAGCATCTCTGCAGTTGCAGAGGTGCAATGGAAGTCAATAATAACAACAGGTAAATACGCTTCCCCAGAGGCGTTTAAACTGCTGTGGGAGTGCTGGGGAGTGTGTCTGTAATGGTATGTTAAACGGAAGTGTATTTGAGCTCAGGCAGAGCGACACTGCTGCAGCAGTGGTGCAGAGGGGAAATTAAGCTTGGTGGAGCTTCTCTGCTGTTGCAGAGGTGCGGTGGAAGTCAATATTGAAAGGCAAGTATGCTTCCGCGGAGGCGTTTTAACTGCTGTGGCAGTGCTGGGTGTGTTGGTAGTGAATGGCTAAATGGAAGTGTGTGTGAGCTCAGGCAGAGCGACACTGCTGCGCAGTGGTGCAGAGGGAGAATAAGTCTCGGCGGAGCATCTCTGTTGTTGAAGGAATGTTTAATACTGTCAGTAGTAATATGTAGAGATGAAAGTGAATAAGAGCTTAGCTAGAGCGTCACTGCAGTTGCAATGGTGCTATGGGTGAGTGTAGCTCAGCGGAGCGTCTCTGCTACTGCAGAGGTGCAGTGGGTCAGTATTGAGGCAATGTGCGCTCCCGCAGAAGCATTTACTGCTGTATTAGTGCAGGGGAGTGTGACGATAGTGTTATTTGGAAATGTATATGTATATGAGCTCGTTTAGAGCATCGCTGCTGCAGCAATTGAAACACAGGGCGACCCCTAAATGGGTCGGAGCTGTGGTGAACGAGAGTAAATGGAAGTATGGGATAGTTTGGAGGGAAAAAGTTAAAGGAAGAAAGAAGGGAAGGGTAGTGAAGGAGCTCCTATGTTAATAGGAGGGGGAATAGGGGGAAATGGCAGAATCGTGCTTATGCCTAGAAACGCATGTGGGTGGAAGTCGGCTTGAGAGGATCAGCTGGGCTTCCCTGAGGTGGTATTGCTCTCCTGTGGTGTAAGAATGCTAAGAGGGTTTGGAATGGGTGTGTGGGGGAGGGGATGTCAAAAATGTATATAGAATGTCCTTTGCGTAATTGATCTGTTTTGCTTTGCTTAATAAAGAAAGAGAGTTTCTTCATCCTGCAAAGTAAGATCAGATATGGTGGGGTGGATTATGGGATTGATATTTGATGTTAGTTCAGAACATCTCAAAAACCAAAAAAGGCTAGTGTGAACATGGCATTTAGGGTTGGGGGCTGTGTGAGTGGAAATGTATCCTTTGCGTAGAGTGTGAATGCATTTAGAATGGATGTGGAGTGTAATAGGTTGGATGAGGGTCAGCTTCCAGAGCCGGCTGCCATGATCTCTGAAATGAGAAACAAGAGAGAATCAGAAATGAAATGTTTTACAACATAGTACATGTACGGCAGACAATGAATTGTTTTAGCTGATATCCATTCGAGGTGTCTTAATAAGGGCATGGACAACTGTGAATGGAAGCGCTTTTTGTTAATGCATGGTGTGCAAGGATGGTAGAGGTGGGCATTCGTACCCCCACAGGATGGCAGATGGATGGAGAGCTGAGGATATGAGGTGTGGCTTGGCTAGTGGTCCTGGAAGTACCTCTTGAAGATGGTGTAAGTGAAGTGATAGTGGAGTGGAGTTTAAACCCCTAAGTGATATAGAAATTTGTTTAAAATGCAAATGTATCTAACACCGAGTCAATGGATGAAACATTACTCCATTTGTCAGAAATGTTCTCCTATTCATAGCAGTCAAGCAGGAAGTTTGTTTCTTTGCCGTTTTCACATCCAACAGACTTGCCATCATAAACTTGCATATGACACTTTGTGTAAGGACATAAGAGTCACTATGGCATATTACGATCGGACTTCAATGTGTTGAATGTTTTTTACTAGCTGGGTAATAATCTTTTCAGAAGTTACATGGCTATCAGATGTGGCACAGTTTTTTTGTTTTTTTTAAATAAATAAATATATTAACTGCCAACATCTAACCCTTAACTTTAAAAACGAAAATGATGTCACCACTTAGTAGAAACTGTGAATGGAATGTTTGTTATGGGCTTTACTTTAATCCATGATTAAATAACATTATGTTTGGAATCTTAACATGATTAAAATCACGAGCATATCTGGACCAATTCATTCACAAGGTCTTTTGCAACTGGGTCTATTCATAACTGTCAAGAGAGAGGGTGGGACCATCTCAAGTTTTGGGAGCTTGGATGGTGACACTTCTCCTTTCAGCTATTGGCTCAATGACGTGTCAATCAAAAGTCGGCCATTTTGTTGACCAAATCGCTAGTGTTTGTGTCTGAAGACGCTACTCTACTGAACGCACTCCAGCGACTAGTTTGGATGATAACAGTGCATTCCATGGATGTATGAATGTGCTGTGGACTAATGTTTTACGGATTGGATTGCCTGGACCCTTGCAGTCAAATTACTTCAAGCTGTTAGAATGTTATGGATCTGTGGACAGGAGGGAGGCTTGAGAGGTGAGTTTCTTTGGTTGAAATCATTCTAGTCACGTGAGTCTCGTCTTTCAAAGGGTTTATAAAATGTTTAGACTTTGTTGGAGAGTAGTTATTTTTGCGAGGCTTCCCCTTAAAGCATGCTATGTACGTTACCGCGGGTGGACCGCTAGGAGAGCGGTGAGAGTTCGGCTTCATTGCAATGGCTTGGATCGCCAGCTCGATTGTCGTCCTGGTGGGGCTGGATGGCGCTGAGCCGCAGCTGCAGTCTCGGGGAGAGCGGTGCTCTAGCTGAAGTTGTAGTTGTTTGGTTCTTTCCATATCGACAGGCTAAATGGTGCAATGCTGTAGAAGATTTTTGGAGCTGGAGCGTTTTTGTAGCGTGAAGCATTCTTCAAAACGATATTGGCTGTTATATGGAACTTAGGGTATTTATAGTGGCTTAGGAATCGTTTGGTGAATCATGAATTGATTGATGAATCATAAATTGAATAATGCGGGACCAGCCGCAAGCGATCATAAGCACGTGATCCTCTCGAAATTAGTTTATAAATAAACTTCACGTAGTGAGTGGTTTCCTATTTCAATGAATGTCCCTATGTGATTTTCCAGTTGCCCCAGAAGAAAGGGTTTTCATTGATTACTTTTTTAACCAGTAATTTCTGGAAATGTATATGTCATCTGAATGTTAAGTAAATAAACTATAAATAAAAATATTTTGCCTAGATTCAACTATTTGAAAATTTGAAATCTGTAGTTGAAAATAAAAAGTATAACAACAACAACACAGATTCTTGCTCAAGGGCTTGCTTTTCTGTTTGCTGACAAACTGTTGACTTCACGTATTACTTTAGCCAAATTAAGGTAATCAAAAGCTCTGTTTACATGGTAGACTCTTCACCAGAGTATTATCTTAATTGTGTTAGTATTAGAATACTGCTGTCCATGCAAATGTACTTACTATGTGACTCACACTTGGAGTTCACACAAAAATCACACCCAAATTTAAATCAGATAGCGAAGAGCTTCTCATAATAAAGTATAAAGCAGGCTGAGCCCTTGCAACCAGATGTTCCTCAGTGTGTCAAAGTGTGTGGCACTCAAAGGTGAAGAGGACAGCAGAGTGAAATATTATATGAAATATAGAAACCCTGTTCTAGATGAAGCTTGTATAATATTTCAACTGTCAGAAATGCTCCCTGCTAATGTATAACCTCATTTTTAAGGTAGCTGTCACCTGAACCACATGCTGCACTAAAAAGGTTTAACCTTTTCCGTCAGGATATTTTAAATAAATATTCTTCTCCGTAGTGAACGAATGAGTGACATTTATACTGTATGTAAGGATGGCTATATCTCTCCATAATGTTAAACGCTGAGAACTGTTATGGAACTTCACATGAGACATGACCACGAGAATGGTCAGGTACTAAAACAATAAACTTTTTAATCTGAGAAGAAGATCAGTTAGGAAACCAGTTCTTCAACTGTCCCAGTCACCCATCCTGAGCCCCCCTCTCTGCCCTGGACTTTACCTTCTCCACCAGAGCTGCTCACTTGCAATCCACACAGAATGTCCAATTTTTTATTATGGTGTATCTTGGGGCTGTATGTTCATGTTTGGTGTCATTTTTAATGTCTCTGTGTGATTGGTAAAGTGGTCTTAATTTCACTGTAATATTTTACAATTTCTCCTATATCTGTTGATTTGGGTTTTGGCTTTGATAAGATCTTTGCCAGATGCTCCACTCCAGGGAAAATGGTCTTCACATCAACTCATGACCAGGCAAGGGTCTTGGTGAAGCTTTTATTGTCTTGAATGTATGGTGATTTGAGTATTTAAAGGAAAAGTGCAGAAGTGTCTGTGGGATTCTGTAGCCAGGATACCCCGTTGCAGTGTTAAGTCTCTGAGCTCTGCATCAAGGCTTATATACTACAAGGTACTTCTACACAGTCAGGTATTAATCTTTAACTCTTAAATGAATCTTTGGGTAATTGATGTTGTACAATCTGAACTGGCTTATTTTGTTTAATTGTGTGAATTGGAATGGAAAATCTTTGACTGACAAATAAATGTAAAATTCTTGTTTAACTCTAATATCTCCTGAAATCATTTAAATCTAGTAGATTGTTTAGGCTGATGTTTCCACAGCCTACGACAAGGATTGCTCATACATTCAGGCTCAGTGGATGGAGCATAGGCACAGCATTAGAGACCTGTTGACTTAGTATGATATAATCTAGTGGCTAAATCAAACTTTCTTTATGTATGAGCAAGCATGGGGCGGCCAAATATTTAAAAGGAAATTAGTTTACAGTTATATCCTCTATCTAAGAACTAGAACTGGCGAAGATGTGTCCGTGAGCAGATGTAACTGGCCAGCATACTGACTCTAAGCGACTTCGGGTAAACGATGAACCATTAACTGAAAATAAGGATTTATTAGGTTAATCAATCTAAATTAGACCAATGCACAACCTATAAGTTGATCAGCTTGAATTAGATTAATCTAAATTTAAATTATTATAAATTGGAGTCAGATTAAATTCGGTGTTGGAAACAAATTCAAATTAATTTGAACAGATAAAAATATGTATTTTCACATGTGCTAAAAAGGCTTACACGCATTTAACCTTCACCCATGCTGTTAGTTCCATCATAGGACAAATAATAGGACCCTTACATGTATGCACAGATTCAGCAGGACAGACCTGAATCTTCTATAATGGCATCACTTTGTCTCATAATGTCAAATAATCTTTCTAATGGCTCTGCTTGAATAAGGTTCATGAAGCAGCTGTCATATAATCACAGTGAATGAATCACTACATCCACTCAAACCTGATATGGCTATTGTTGCTAATATAAAGAATTATATTCCCCTATAGGTCTTTAAAAGATTGAATGCATCAGCTACTTCAGAACTACTTTCATCTAATGACAGAAAAGTAAAGTAATATGGTTCAACAAAGGTAGTGAAGCTATAAAAAGAAATCAAATAATATTCCCAATGCAGAAATAAAGGGACAATATTGCTGGTTGATGAAAAAAAAAAAACTGCTGTTGACAATAATACTGAGCATCAACAGAGGAAATGGGCTCTCTCTGTTATTTTTTTAAACACATTTTGAGTTTAGAAGTAATATAAATATTACAAATTAAAACATGTATTTGTAAATATGTATTTGGGAATTGGATTAGTAGTGGACCTTATAACTGCAACAACCCTATAAAAAATGTAGCCCAATAAAGTAATAAAAAAGGTTTGCTTTTTAGTATTTTTATTTTGTAGTCAGTTTATTATGTTTTCATTTTATTCAGCACTTGATGCAGTCCAATATTTTAGCTCTTGTATTTAATTGCTAAAACCTAACTCACTACATTTGGTATGTTAAAATACTATAAAGCATGGAACAGAACCCTCCTGATAAAAGTCACGAAACCTTTGTGATGTGAATTGAGTTCCCCTTTCAATCAGTGTGCTATTCAAAGTGCATCTGAAATCATTTCAAAGGAACACAATGTCTATGGCCCATCAGCGATTTACGATATACCCATCTTCAGACTTTGGCTTTGACTAATTGTGCACATTGTGCTTGTTTTTGTAACATCAAAAAGAACTGAGCCCAAAAGCCATAAACAAGCCAAGAGAGTTTGGGACTCCATAACAATAACCACATTATTTTATTAATCTGACACAACTAATTTGAATTTTCAAATGTTTTACTTTATTGTGTCAGATATTGTTTTCTTGGTATCTTATTAACTCTGAATAGAACCTCTTTTTAGTGTGTCTAGGGCAACATTGCTATGCAGAATTGTTTCAGAATGTTAATAAGCCATTACTGTAGAATATTTCGCTACTTCAAAAAATAATAAAAAAATACAATTGATATATATTTATGAGTATCTTTCTTCTCTTGAGCACAAAGATATTTTGAAAAAATGTTGAAAACCTGAAACCATTGACCTCCATAGTATTTTTTACTTACTATGGAAGTCAGTGGTTATAGGTTTTTAGCTTTCTTCAGAATAACTTATTTTGTGTTTCCTATTTCAGAATAAAGAAACTCAAAAAGGTTTTAAACCACTTGAGGGCAAGAAAATAGTGAGTAAATTTTCATTTTTGGGTGAACTATCCCTTTAAGCACAATGAGCATTCTTCTTGAAAGAGGTCAGTTCTGATATGATGCATACAAGATTGCCATAGGGATCTGTGTTGTGGACTCGTCTCATCCCTTTGCTGAAGATCTGTCCTGCGGCCTCGTCTCATTGATGTCTTTGCTGACCATGTGTTGAGGTCATCCTCAGTTCAGTTCCACAATCTTGTCTGGATTTGCACTACTGTTAACCTCAAGATAAGGGAGAAACAGACAGACCAGCATACGTGTAGATTTAGTTCTTATTACAATGCAATTTTGGAATGTTTACAACTTAATATTCCCTTATGGAAAGTGAATTTTGAAATCAAACCCATGACCTTTGTGCAACTATACTGCAGTTATTTGAACAGCCATGCATGTTAACAGCAAGAGTCTAAATAACGAATGATGTGGCAGTCAAGTATGGCAACCCATATTAAGAATTTGTGCTCTGAATTTAACCCATCACATATATACACACAGTACAGAGTTATACACACCTACACTGTGAAAACATAGCTGAAACAGCAGGCTGCTTCGGTGCCTGTGGAGCAATGGGAGGCTCATTGCTGCTCATCACTTTATTGTAGGTAACTAAGGTGGAACAATGGTTTACCCTTCATTCATTCCCTTGACTTACTTCTTATGCCTGTACTGAGAATTGAACCTGGGACCTTTGAGTTACAAATTCAACTAACTGTAAGGTCACAACTGCCAATAAAAGGACACGGAAATTGAATGAATAATTTACAAACTATATGTCAGGTATCTAGAAATAAGGACCCAAATGTGGAGAGATGCAGAAAAACAAGACAGTCTTTATTAAATAAAGCGGGTGAACTCAGATAGCCTCTAGTTGAGCCCCCTCTGGGTGACGTAAAACTTGCAGAACTCTGGATGCCAAGCAGGCCAAATAGATGAACTCATGATACCCCTCGACCCAATGTGGATAACAGAGTATGGTGTCAAGAAACCGGAGAGAAACACCTCTGCAGTGCAAATTAATTTGTGTGGATAACATACTTTACCAAAAACAAAACAATGTGTCTTTGCAAACAAATTAAACGCTATATGTTTTATATTATTATTCCTTTTCACAGAGATAGGGTAAAGGTACATCTCTGAAATGCATTCCACCACCTCCACCTCCACACAATGGCCAATTTAGTTTATTCAATTCACTTATACTGCATGTCTTTGGACTGTAGGGGAAACCAGAGTACTGTGAGCAAACCCACACAAACACACATACAAACTCCACATAAGGACCCATGAACATCAGAACTGGGTTTTGGAACAGGTAAAGAAGGTACACCTGGTTCATCAAATGCTATGTTTCTATGTCATATAGATGCCGCTGTTCTCCTAGGAACCTCTGGGTCTGACCATTTATTCAGACGTAAAATTGCTACCAACCTAATCATTGTTGCCATCAAGTCTGATTACACCTCTGCATGACAATGATGTTCCCTGGTGGAAGTTGTCTCTTCCAGTGGGATAAGTCACACTGTACACATTGTCTAGTAATGCTTTGAAGAACATGATGAAATCCATACTTCAAAGATTCAGCATCTTTAGGAAGTTCAATGTAATCCACAGAAGCTCCTCTTTGCAACCTAAATGACTTGAGAGTCTGATGCCAATAACTTGGTGCCAGATACCAGAAGACACCTTCAGAAGAGTCCATACCTCGAGAGGTCAGCACTGTTTTGGAAAAATGAGGGCCAGCAGCATATTAATGTTTTGGCATATTAATAATGTTTTGGTTCATCTGTTTGCATTTCTTGTATTCAAAAATGCATAAAAATTAGAAGTTAGAAGAAAGTTATAAAAGCACAGGTTGTAAGGTTCTACAAGATACTGTAGCAAGAAAGATATTAGACTACAAAGAGAATATTTACAGCATAAGGCAATATATAAAGCAACGTTCCCTGGTGTCATTAAAGTTTTCTAGGTTTAGACCCAAATCTCAGGCATCAGACATAAGGTATGAGCTTGGAGCAGGAGTCACACTAGCCCTTCTAATGAGTGTCTTTTGGAGTCCACAGAAATAGTCCATCCTCTCCCTGTCTACAGCCGAACGCTATCACCGATTTTCAGGTGGCAAGGCCAATTTTCCTTCTTAAAACCCAATACGGTCTGTTTAACTCACTGCCTCACACAGATGGATACAGATGGGCTGGTGAGGTCCTGATGAAGAAATCTGCCCTCTACTTACCACACACCTCACAACTTTGATTGATGGCAAACTTAACAAAGCATTTAAGAGTTTCCCCTGGTGCAAACTCTACTTGACTGACGACAGGCTGGTAAAATAAATCACCCTTCAAAAAGTCACACTTTAAAACCTTTTCAATACACCACTTACAAAAAAAAAAACTGCACTATACAGGAAATTGCCAGTATTTACATGAGGACAAATGCAGCATTTATGAAGAAATTATTTTCTGTAAGCAAAGCATAAAAACATGTTTTTATTTCTTTAAGTTTGAACTAATAATCAGCTATTTGTCTAAAAAATATATATGTGTGTAAATAAACATTTTCCACAACAACAGCAAACACGGTCATTACACCACCTCTGCAACCGCTTCGCCAGCCTTCAGCAAGTTTCATAAATCCCCTTGAGCATGTCCAAAAAGCTGTAGCTCAACTGGTTTTTAGCCTTCTCAAATTCGCATTACACCACTGCTCAGGTCTGCGTGCTATCTAATACTGCCTGGAATTAAATTCAAGACAAAAGCTGCCAGTGGCTCAGGCTTCCACAATATGGTGTTCACATCAGTAGAGCTGGTACCATCAGCTATTTTTCGGGTGACCTAGTCCCCTCATTTCTATTTTACACATATAAATAATTTAGCATCCAAGTCAAAATATTTTGTATGAATACTTTATATGGAACTCTACTACTATGAGCACAGGATGTAATTAAGCAAATCACAAGTCTATGTTTTTTTTTTTTTTCTAAAGGAGTCATACATGCACTCATATACTAAGGCCAATTTTGTTTACCCAATTCACCTATACCGCGTGTCTTTGGGGGAAACCAGAGCACCCGAAGTGAACCCACATGAACACAGGGTGAACATGCAAACTCTACACAGAAATGCCAACTGGCTCTCCCGGGACTTGAACCAGCAACCAGTGATATGTTCTGCGGCAATATTATACCAACATTGACACACGTATCGATGTATATATACTATAAAATTTTGTTTCTTTACAATCCACTAGATAGTAACTTTTCATTTCCGGTGGGTCAACTTTAGCATGCAGTTAGTAAAATAAAGATGGCTGCATCGTGGAAAGGTGCATACAAATTTGTAAAAAGTTACAGTTGTAGGTCAATTTCTCTGCTTGCCAATCTCATTTTGCACTGCAACAATTAAATTTAAGTGAGATAAACAAACTGAGATACGTTTCTGTTTAGTTAAAACAGATTTTGCCAAAGATTGAATTTGTAAAACAATAATGAATTGCAATATATTGCAGAATATCGCATCATGACGCAAATATCATAATAACGTATTGTGGGCACTCTGGTGATTACAACCACTAATGTAAACTAAATTTGTTAATTTGTCAGCAATTAGTTGATGCATTGCAATGTTCATAATCATTCAGAATAATGATGTTTCTTCACGTTTCAAGGTAGAAGCAGGAAACTTATGTAAATAATCTAATTTGCATAGATAAAAATTTAATTGAAATATGATCATTTGGCAACCTAGCAAAGCAAATGTTGGCATTGCAGAGCATATGTTAGGATATTTGTTTGTTGACCGCTGAATAATTACAAAGCCTATATGATCACACAGCCGTACAGAAATCTTCCTCCAGGTGTCAGGCAATAGAACGCCTTCGTGGAAGTCACAGATATCAAGCAGACGTATCCCGAAACTGACTTTCAATGAAACACGGCATTACTCACAAGCTGTTGGTTCGCTGTTGGGTCCATTATAGTTTATGCTGCCCATCCTTTAATAACAGCTTCTTTTCAAAGCCTGCATTACATTGTGACAGATTTACAAAACAACCCATGCTGAAATATGACACAGAATCTCTTATGGCTGGACTGTCTTTTCTATTTCCTCCGTATTGCCTCAGCATGATTGGGTGGGCCAGACTGTCGCACGCCAGCTGGTGTCATTGATGTGTAAATATGGGCTATCATGTGCTAATGTAATGGAGATCAAGGAAAATCCATTTTCTCATATGACCCACATACCGTTTCCTTTTATACTAACGATGCATTATGTCCTTTATACACACACATTACCTTCTCAAAAGATGGCCTTATCACTGTTTAGCACCGTTTCAATTATGCCGCTTTACAGGTAACTAATCACACCTGCCAAACGGGAGATGTGAACATGCTGTTGCAAGGAGCAGCGCAGTGTAACTGAAACAAAAACACATTCGACATCAGGTAAGTTGCCGGCTTTCTCTGCAGGGACCTAAGATAAAAAGCTAACAGCAAACATTTACTTAGTCCAAAAGTACACTTCCCAATGGAGCTCACTAGTAGTGTTTCTGGCTTCAGAGGAGGAAGAATGGTTTCATAAGACGGGTGGATGAATCAGGCAGCCTCATCTGCCTGACCACAAGCATGAATATTTCTGATTTAGTTTGCATTTAGCCTCATGTAGCCTTTGACTAACGTCATAAAGTCTGCTGGAGGACAGGAACTACAAATTTAGACACACTTAGAAGAAATCAAGCAGTTTCAGTAAAATAATATTTAATAAGTACTTCCACTGTTTGTTTTTTTAATATAATATTGACTACGTGTCTCTCTTATATACATACATACATACATACATACTTATTGATTTCTTTTTGCATGTTTGTCACACTTTAATGTTTCAGATCATCAAACTATTTAAAATATTAGTCAAAGATAACACAAGTAACACATCACAGTTTTTAAATTAAAGTTTTTATTATTAAGCAAAAACTAAAAACAAAACTACATTGCCCTGTGTGAAAAAGTATTTGCCAAACAAAGAGAAGTAGATTACAAGATCATCAAAAGCTAGACATCATGCTGATATCCAAGGAAATTCAAAAACAAATGAGATAGAAAGTAATTAAGATCAACCAGTCTGGAAAAAATGTTGATTAAACTATTTATAAAGCTGGGACTTCAGCGAGCCACAGTGAGAGCCATTATCTACAGATGGAAAAAAACATGGAACAGTGGAGAACCTTCCCAGGAGTGGTCGGCTGACCAAAATTACCCCAAAAGTGCAGCAAAAACACATCCAAGAGCTCACAAAAGACACCACAAAATTATCCAAAGAACTGCAGGCCTAGTTTGCCTCAGTTAAGGTGAGTGTTCATGACTCCACCATAAGAAAGAGACTGGGCAAAAATGTTTTTTTCTATGGAAGAGTGGAACATTTTGGGGGAAAATACTCTGTGGACAGATGAGACAAAAGTTGAATGCTGCTAATGACCTCAAGCTAAAGCGAACATGGGTTCTACAGCAGCAGGACAATGATCCAATACACATCAGGAAGTCCACTTCTGAATGACTGAAAAAAAACAACAACTACATGATGACTTTGGAGCGGCCTAGTCAAAGTCCTGAACTGAATCCAATTGAGATTCTGTGGCATGACCTTAAAAAGGCAGTTCATGCTTGAAAACCCTCCAATGTGCATGAATTACAATAGTTCAGCAAAGATGAGTGGGACAAAGGTTCTCTAGATACTGCTCTAACAAACTCATTGCAAGTTATCGAGAATGCTTGATTGCAGCTGTTGCTACTAAGAGTGGCTCAACCAGTTAGGTTTAGGGGCAAACACTTTTTTTTTCAGACAGGGCTATATCATTTAGTATTTTCTTCTCCCTTAACCATATAATCCTTCATTTTAAAACTGAATGAGGTGTTTACTTGTATTATCTTTAACTATTTTTTTTTTACCTTTGTTTAATGATCTGAAACATTCAAGTGTGAAAAACATACAATAAGTACAAATGAGTACACCTCTCACAGACCTCTCGTTTAAATGAATATTTTCTATAGGATGCTTTACAATAATATATTTGTGTATATCCATTAGATTAAGTAGTACCAAAGCCCAAACTGGAACTAATCTAAAAAAAAAAAAAAAAACTTCACAGTCCAAAAATGTGTACACCCAAATTAATATGTTGGGGGAAAAATAATACATAATAATAATACAATAATACAATTTTAATAAACAGGACAAATCAAGAGAAGCATAAAAAAAACATAAGGTTTAAATTATGTAGTTTGTAAGTATTTTTTACAATAGCTCGTTTGAATTTAAATGTATTATCTTCCTATTCCTAAAGATGTTGAGTGACCAGACTCTTATTTAATGAATATAACCGTTTAATAAAACTGTTCTGTTTAAGTGCACCATAATATAGTGGCTATATTTACTGACAAATGGATATCTACAATTTACTACAAAATGGGGTGTACTCATTTATGCTGATTACTGTATATAACCGAGTGTAATGTGAAAATGTATTCTGTGTGAACAGCTGGATATTAATTTCATTTCATTGCAGAATTTGATATTACATTAAAGCTAAAAAAGGGGGGGAAAAAAGGCTTGCTTGAATAAGAAATACAACAGTGTGACAACCTAAAACCTGTGTGAACCGGAAGTTCTTACCAACTTCACTAGTGTGACATATCTCCAGCTCAAACATAATTTTGAGTAGCTGAGAGAGTCTTATTTGAACACTTTACCTTTCCCTCACCTCATACTCTACATGCTGTGTTCAGCCATGCTTTAGGAGCAACTAAGACAACTATACATGTTAAAGTGCATCTCTTGCTCGCTTGGAAGCTTTGATACATTAACACAGACATTTCAAAGTCATTATTTGTGCCTTTCATGAATAAAGTATTTGACTTCAGGCACATCCCTAAGCTTACCAATACACCAAGTACAGAAAATAAAGTTAAATTGTTGCAAATCGTTGAAAAGATTTAAGTGGAAAGGGTAAATGAAATAAAATAAAAACGTTGGAAAAAAAAAAACAGAAATATGTCTTTGAAAATACATGCAACATAGGCTCATTCTGAAAACGTAACCATATACGTAGCTATATACATTTCTGGAGATCGCAAATTATGTAGCCAGAAGTTTGGATGGCTGCATTTCATCTTTAAAACGAACACTACGGGGCGGTATGACACTGTTTTTTTGGGGGGGGTTTTCGCTAGCAGCTGACTGCTTACCGCTTACCTCCGTGTGGACAGCTTTTCCGCTGTTACCAGTTTGTTCAGTGGCTCACAGCGTATGTCGGCGGACTTGAGACGCAGAAAGGAATTGACCGCGATGACAGGGTTCGAGTCCTAAGAGTTTGAGAAAGCAGGTAAGACAAAAACAAAAGCCAAAAAATGAAATAAACAAGTAAATAGCAGGGTGAGAATGTAGTTAAATCTGAAAACGTGGTAAAAGTCAGGGGGATTTTCTTTTTCTGGATTGCTTTTCAAAACACTGTCGGTTGGGTTTAGGGAAGTGGGTGGGGCTGGTCAATCGGTGCTTTTTAAAACACTATCGGGTGGGTTTAGGGAAAGGGGTGGGTGGGGGTTAGTTGGGTTGGTCAGTCAGTCAGTCAGTCTGGCACTCGCAAGAGAAATTTGAGATGTCAAAATGAGTACACAGCGGCCTCTGGTGGATTCGCGAAAACAAAAACTGCAAAAAGAAACAAAAAACATACCTCCGGGGATTTGGCACTCCAGAAATGTATATAGGGCTATGTTTTCAGAATGAGCCTTGGTTGAATACATGCATGCATAAATACATACATATACCACCTTTACAACATTACCTCCTTTTTAGTGTACTGGTCCATGTCTAGTTTGCTTCTAAATGTGCCTCACAAAAAAAAAAAAAAAACTCTGAAGGTGAAATCATTAAATAATTGTGCTACTTTCACTTGCAGTGTTTCAGCACAAGAAAGGCATTTTACTTCTTAGCCATTTCCCAATCACACAAATTTAGCTGGCTGATTTGTGCCACTGCCTGATTTGCATAATTCCTTGAGTGAATCGGCTGCAAAAACAACTGAAACGGCATGTGCATATTAGCAGCAATATCAATGGGGGTGTAATTAATTCATCATGAATTCTGACCTAAATATCTTCAAAAAGATGTTTCTCCTTTAAACGACACAGGATATTTTATATCCTGTATTGTTTCTTAGCACACCTAACTCATGGAAGCTGTGATGCAATATGATTTGAGAATTTTACTTTTGTTGCTTGCTTGATTGATTGATTGATTGATATTATTAATATTATTATTATTCATTCATTTATTAATTTTCTTTTCGGCTTAGTGCCATTTATTAATCTGGGGTCACAACAGCGGAATGAACCGCCAACTTATCCAGCATATGTTTTACGCAGTAGATGCCCTTCCAGCTGCAACCCAACACTTGGAAACACCCATACACTCTTACATTCACACACATACTCTACTGTCAATTTAGCTTATTCAATTTACCTATACCGCATGTCTTTGGACCGTGGGGGAAACCGGAGCACCTGGAGGAAACCCGCACGAACATCGGGAGAACATGCAAACTCCACACAGAAATGCCAACTGAACCAGCCGGGGCTTGAACCAGCGACCTTCTTGCTGTGAGGTGATCATGCTACCCACTGCTCCACCATGCTGCCCCCTATTATTATTATTATTATTATTATTATTAGCAGTAGTAGTAGTATAGTATAGTAGTAGTGGCCTTAGGTATGCCATACCGAGCAGTCAACTGTTAACCAATGATAAGAATTACAATTGATACGAGCAGTTAATTGGTTAATAAAGTTATTATTATTATTATTATTATTATTATTATTATTATTATTATTATTATTATTATTATTATTATTATTATT
>CAIGQV010016735.1:26804147-26841975 GCA_903798115.1 Danio jaintianensis
TTATTATTATTATTATTATTATTATTATTATTATTATTATTATTATTGTTGTTGTAGTTGTTTTTTTTTTTATGTTTGCTGCCAGCCCTAAAATATCTAATACACAACAACTTATGAGAACATATGATTTGGGAATATAAATACCTAATTTATGGACTGTCACATAAGTTATTATGAACAAACATTAACCAAATTAACCGTTTAATGCCAGAACAAATTAATATCATAATTAAGATTTGATGATGTTCTTTTCTTAATCAGTCCACTAGCTATAAGCTTTTCCATGTTCTAAGCTACTTTGCTGCAATGGGGATGGTGATCCCACATGTGCTAACAATCGTCTATTTATATTTGCATAATAAGCTTTATGAATAGCAAGTGTAATGTTATTACTTATATCTTCTATAATATTGTTATTAGGAAATGTATTTTTTCTGTATCTCAAACTCTGAAATTAAGGCAATACAATGGAAATACTTTGAAGTGAAACATTACAGGAGAATATGTCAGAAACAGATATGTATTCTGAAAACAAAAAGAATAAGATTTATAATAGCACACCATTGTTTTCCACAACTTTCCACTTATTTCCCATAAAAAATCCATCCCCTGTACCATTATGCATTCAAATGACATAAAAATGCATTTACAGTCTGTTAAACATGGGAATGCATGCTTACAGAATCAGATTCTGTACAGACACTGATATAAGATGAATTAATATTTTATAGTCTAGCATGCCATATGAGCCATGAAAAAGAAATATTTTGCAGAGATTTTTTATTTTTTTTCTCAAACCAGTGTTTTCCATTTCGTCATTCCTCATGAGTGAATTATACTTCCAACTGCAGAGAACAGACTGCTTGAGACTAATCTGTGATTATACAGTATATGATTCATAATGGTGTTGACCTAAGTGGTATATGAAAGCACTCAATGTAAATCACTGTAATTAGTTTGCAAACTATTAATTTTGAGTTTCTTGCACTCCCACATTGCTAAAAGTCAAAACATGTTGCTAGCTTAATGCCTGAAACATACTCAACATAATTCAAGCTCCCTTTCATGCACATATAAATGCAGGACCGGTACATCTTGCACTTTCAACATACTATAGGGCATTAGAGAACATTTAAAGGCACAGTAAAGGCTAGATTTACTGGATGTGTTCCATTCTGAAGGGCTCATCCTATAATCCCTTCCATTGGCTTAACATACAGAGCGAGATCTTTGAAAGGATGAAGGGTGAAGGGTAAAAAAAAAAAAAAAAAAAAAATGTTCCTTCGGATAAATTTAATCTACACCACAAATGTACAAAAATCATGGGAACAAAATTGACAATATTGTACCTTTGGACACATTACACTTCTTAAATATGATAGGCCCTTATCAGTAGCCAGAAGTAGCCAATACTGATTTTAAAGGCATGGAAAGTGTATTATATGCTGATAATAGTAACTGACATCATGGCATGATATTTTGTTGCATTATTTTCATTTTAATGTCATTATAATGTTTGGAGTGTAAACAAGTTGACTTTTTTAATGAATGTCAATGGAGGAAAGGCTTCAATGCATTCAGTACATTTATAAATTGACAGCCTAATCTTGCACTAATCTTCAACATGTTTACTGATAAAAAATAATATTGGAGTGAGCAATATTTGTAATTTCCTTTAAAAATGCTGTTAAAATTATGAGAATAATCACATGGAATTGTATATTCACCAACAGTGATTGACTTGTAACACTGAAAGTGATCAGTAACTTAAGGGGATAAAACAGGTAGTTCAATGTCCCATATAGCCAAAATGGCATGATCCTCGTTTGATAATAACACTGTGAATATTCAACTGAGACACTGGCTGTCGAATCAGGCTCTCCTATTGAAGGTAGGGGTGTCTATTAAGGGGTCACCGCTATCACTAATACAATGAAAACATTTGATTTTATAAAACAAAGAAAAAACGAATGGGTTGCACATTCATCTCAGTCTGTGTGATATTTATATAGAAGTGTGTCAGCAAACAAATATCCTATGTCTTTTGCTGACAGATGATTTAGGATATTGATGCATCGTTGTTGTAAACTTTTTAAGACGTTCATGTATGGATAATGCACTAGTTGAATGCTTGGTTGTATTTTCATACCCCTAAATATGACTCGGCTCAAAACAAAACATGACTGGTTGATTAACCAGTATCATATACAATCATATACTGTAGCATCATGAGCGGTCCTTGACCATTCATTGCAAACCAGACCTTAAAGAACCAGAAGTTCCCAGACCTTCAGTCATCAGTCTGAGCTCTGGCTAAGCAAGTAGTGTGTGTATAAGTATAGGTGTATGAGTCTGACAGTCACAGGGTCACTGTTGTGTGTAGTTGAATGGCTAATATCTCTAAAATGTAGCCAAATTTAATTTCGAACCCTGATGAAAGCCACGATTGCCATGATTGTATATTTTTTTTCATTCGGGGATTTGTCCTATTTTGAATTAGTTACTACTGTAAAGATTTTTGCTCAAGACAAAGAAAAACTAGTAGAAGAAGAGAATTTAAATGATTCATGCAACAATTATATTGTATGCAAAAATTTATTTAGTTTTGTGGTTGTCAGTTTACTGGTATTTGCACCATTGTTTTAAACAAAGGCATGTGTTAGCCACTTTTGCTGTTGGCTTGCTGTAATAGTTGCTGCTGTGAGGACTGTAAGGAACAGAGAGCTTGTTCTAGATTTTATTTTATTTTTACTCAGAATCAGTTATTTGTAAAATTAAGAGAAGGGATCTTCTCTACATGTCTGTGAACCTATATTTGTACTGCTAGTGGTTGAGTGTGTTGATCATATTGGAATTGAGCTGTTATGTTTGTATTCTTTCATTTGCACAATTATGAGATATTGCTCCCATGCTAACTTATCTTGTTTAGAAAAATTATGTTCTTAAATATCTAGTAAACTTGAAGCTAACACGCAATTATGATAAGATAAATTGGTCACATGTTATCTTAATGTACAATTCATGCTATTAACACACCATTAAACAATTGATTATTAAGACTTTTAACTCAATAAGCAACTAATTAGCAGCTTATTAATAGTTAGTAAGGTAGTAGTTGGGTTTAGGTATTGGGTAGGATTTGGGATGTAAAATAAGATCCTAATTTATAAGTGGTAATAAACATATTAATAATAGCCAGGTAATAAACTAGTAGTAAATGGTGTTAATTGTTACTTAAAAGTCTCACCAATATTTTAATACATGTATGTAATGTTCATGTGGTTTGGCTGTTTTGTTATTTCTATACAAATATTTTTACAAGATAATTGCTAAGCAGGTGTAGCGATTAGCTTATTCTAAATAACTGCTTCTTCATATGACAAAAATATGTATTAGATGACAATCTCAAGGTATTCAATTATTACAGTAATAAACACCCAGTTGTGCATGGTTTAAAATATGTTTAAAATAAAAGTGTAGCATTAATATCAAAAATTGTCATGCAAAGCTTGATGCTAACTGAAGCTCTAGTGCGTGTGATATTCAGGCACAATCATGTCGTGTTCCAATCCAGTTTGCAAGCTGTAATTACTTTGTAAGTTCTTAAAGAATATGAATGCTTTTTACTAACTGTATTCACATAACCACATCAATTCCAACATATCTGACCTTAAAACTATTATGTATATTGTCAAAAAGAAAAAAAAGAAATAATAATAATCATGTGAGGTTGTAAGGAAATATTTTCTTTTGTAGAAAGGCATTTCATAATATCTGAGATATACTTTATCTGACAAGGAATGAAGGTAAGCTTCCTAAAATAATCTACAATAAATGATACCTAACTAACATCACATACTGTACATCTATCAGGCATTTATGTAACAATTCTTTATATGGCATGCATTACTGGATTTAGTTTCTATTCCCTCAGCGTTTTTTAGAAGAAATCCCAGTGTGACTACATGCATGCATAATAATGCAGATTTCAGTGGCAAAGACCAAAGGCTTGAGTCAATAGGCCTACTAAGTAAGCATCACAATTCAAATGTTACACAGCACTCGATTGCAGTTTAGAACAGATAAAGGCTTTGGATCTGTGTAAAAGTGAAAACTCCTTTAGGTAAAATATAATTTTATGTCCGAAGGTTTTCTTCCTCTTACCTTTGGGAGGAAAATAAATGCATGGTACATAAAAGTTCTGGTATGTAAATGGTACCATAAACGTTCTGACAATATTAAAACTAAAATTACTAATAATTATATATCCATGTACTTATTTATTTGTTTGGCCAGTACATAAATGGCAGTATTAATTAATGTTGTAAAATATAAATAGTCAAACAACAAGTTGTCAAAAATGTCAAACACAGAATAATCAAAAACAACAAGAATTAGTCAATTTATTAAACAGACTCATTAAAATTTAATTACTATGATTACAGTAAACACAGTATTTTATTTCTGTAATGGTAAGTTTTTGCATTGATTTTTATTTTCTGCTGTACTGTTGTTGACTGGACTTTATAGCACTAGATGGAGTTTAGAATAGGTCCAAAACTATGCTCAGTTCATCTACTTTGGCCACAAAACAAATTAACCACAACCCACCCTTCACCAATAAAACCTCAAAGTTCAGATTCAGCAACATCGATGCAATCTTTGAAGTTCTATAAAACTGACACTTTTGTACTGACACAAAAAATGGCTGTATCAGCTGAATCAGCACTGTTATATACCATCATATACAAAGAGCACACTCCAGGGAAAAACATCACAGTTTCACATCCTGCTCCTCATATTTATACTTGATGATTTGGACACTAAAAGGCATGAATGATTATAGTAATCAATATCTTAAACTTGAAGAAAGAAATGGAAAAAACAAATCAACAGATGCTGTGTTTTAGTATAGATGTTTTACAAGAAAGTAATTCAGTATTTCTACCTCAAAATATTCCCATTTAATTTAGTGTTACTTTTTATATATATAAGGTTTTTTATTTTTTTTGTTTTCTTAAATGATTGGATGTGCATCTATCCATATCTATATTTTATGCATATTTGAAGACACTGCATTTTAAACATGTTGGATGAAAGTACCAAAATGCGCACAAAACCTCATATGTGTGTGTTCCCTAATGTATGGAAAAAAATGTTCATACATACAAAATGTGCCATCAGCTCAGCATGTAGCATTGTTTTGGATGTACTGCAAGTTCTGTGAGTTATGTCACAACATCATAAAGGGGTTGATTTGATTGATTGATTGATTGATTGATTGATTGATTGATTGATTGATTGTCAAACCAACATTTAATTTATATTTTTCTTTATTGATTAAGACTAAATGAAAAAAACTACAAGTAAGATATCTTCGAGCCAAGCTATGTCTTCAAAATACATTTAATATGACAAAATTAATAATAATACTAAAATATGACAGCATTTCCACAGATTATGAGCATTTATTTTATAGAAAATAAAAGCTACAGTGGTTTCCCTGCATACAAAATGCCAATTTTTATTATTGAATTTTCCCCCAGTTTTTTGTGATTACGTTCTCATAACCATTTGCTACATGAAGGGTTTCTCTGCAAATTATTTATGCAAGTATTAACATTTTAAACTTAAGCTAAATTCACAATTTTGAAACATCATCATGACTGAAACATATTCACTGACATAAACAAAACAATTTAGCCATATCATTTTATTTATATAGGGTTTATACAAAGCATATATAAAGCAGCTGGCAATAATTAAATCAGGTTTGAAGTTGCATCAGTGTGAAATCAGTTCAACAGAATGCTGCTTTGTTCTGGTTAGTTCACTAATGATTTAGTTCAGTTCAATTCTAATATCATTGCTGAAGAATAGGATTCACTGTAAAGCATCTCAACTGATCCTAAGAAAGACAAAGGGAATAGGGGTAAGAAAACAAAACCAAATTTCCACCAACTGAAGAAAATGGAGAACAAACCTTCTGAGAATCCAGGTCTGGGTACCAGTTATCTTCTGTCTAAACAAATTAAGAGGCAGAGCTGCAGTCTAGTCAGAAGTATACCACAGGCTTATCAATGAGCTTACATGTAAGTGTCCTCCTTGTTGGATGTGAAATTTCCCATCTGAATCTAGTTTCTCATCAACCTAAGAAACCATTTGTACTGCAATTATTGCAGTCGTAGGCATCCCCTCTCAAACCTTGCTGGAATCGCTGTTCCAGATGCGGTGATTTAAACGTAAATTACAACAAAATGTAAATTAGTCCCCCATACTTCTTGGAGCAATGTATATGAATGCAGAATTATTTAAATTCAAAGGGACAAGATAGTCTATACATGAAGTTCATGTTTCCACGGCAATCAGTCCCTCATGCTCTGAAGTGAATACATCCATCCGACTGCTAAGCAGAAAATTAATCAGGCCTGTTAAGAAAGTGCGGTTCGCCATGCATGTAAGTTTTCAGCTATTTTTAGTGACTGACTGTAATGCAATGTACTATAAAAATTAACTGACCAGTGTTCTTGATTAGCAACATTTTATGATGGTTCATTTGCCAGTTTAAGTCAAGCATGAGCCTTTTTGAGACATCAAGATTACAATTTTCAAGAGGTTTGAAACAGAGTCAAATGCAAACAGACTGGAGCTTTTTCTTCTAAATACCCTTTATTTACATTAGTGTTGTATAACACTTTGTAACACTTAACAACACTTAGATTTCATGAATATTGTCATTTTAATAAAAAAAATAAGCACACAATTTTATGAAAAAATTAATTCATTGTGTTGTTCTCTTTATTCTTTCACTTAAGCCCTATTCACACTGGATTAATATTTGACTACTTTATGACTACTTGATAGTCATTTATAATAATAGATTTGTTTATTATAATATTTTTTTACCAAATATATTTTGCATAAATTTTTGGATAATTTTGTAACAAATGGGACGGATAAAATATATTTCTGGACAAAAATATATTACAATAAACAGTTTGAAAAAATGTAACCTTTAAAAAACGATATAAAATACATGAAATAAGCTAAATAACGTACTCTTTTAATGGTTTGGTCCTAGTGACATGCTGTTGTTCCTCTAAAGGTGAAATATTTCTGTATTTTTTTTTTGTGTGTGTGAAGTGCAATGTGCAATATAAAGGACATAACATCAATTTATTTCTTCCTTCGTATATTATACAGTATAAGAATATATTATGCAAAAAATAAAAAGTATGATTAAAAGTAAAACCCAGGTAAAACTGAAGCTGATGCCCCTGACCCTGCCTGCTTTGGATGTGGAACTGAGAGACTCTGTAAGACTGAATATTCTGCATGGCATTGACTAGCAGAAGAATCTGAAGAAGGCAGAGTCAGAGGGAAAAAGAGAGAGAGAATGAGAGAGAGCGAGTCGCTCAGCGGGGCTTTTATCTGCTTGTCTGTGCTGTGTTCAAAGCCCAGCTGTAAGCAGAGAGAAGCAGATATCACGAGCCGCTCTCAGAAACCTTGTTGATTAGCTGCAGCGAACGCACAAGGGGGAGAGTGAACATGCTGGTAAGAATGAAGCAAAAGAAATAAATCACTGTTTTTATCTGCATCGCAATGTCGTAAATTCATTCTGGCTGAACATCAGGATAATTGTATTCACTGTTTCTTCATATATAAATACATTTGATTTATCTGGTTGAGGTGACTTAAGGAGAACGGGATTATGTTTTTAACCCCTAAATACACTCACTCACTCACTATCCTCTGGCTTAGTAATTTATCAGGGGTCACCACAGCAGAATGAACCGACAATGGTATGTTTTATGCTGTAGATGCCCTTACAGCCACAACCCAGCACTGGAAAACACCCATTCACTCTCTCATTCACACACACTCATACACTATGGGCCATTTAGTCTATCCAATTCACCTATACCACATGTTTTTGCAGGGAAACTGAAGGAAACCCACGCGAACGCAGGGAAAACATGCAAACTCAGCCGGGACTCAAACCAGAGACCTTCTTGCTGTGAGGTTACGGTGCTAACCACTGAGCCACTGTGCTGAGCCCTTATTAAATTCAGTGTGTGTGTAATATTAAAATTGACATACCTTGGACTGACTGATCTGAATAAACTATTCCAGAGAGCCCTGTAATAAAAAAAAAATATAAATATATATATATATATATATATATATATATATATATATATATATATAAACCTACCTTTTAGTTAGTTTATCACCACTAAAACTAAGGGTTAAAAAACAGGATTAAAACCAGGAGTTAATTAATTTGTCCTACACTGGGATTTTTTTAAAGAACCCTGAGATTTGTGGCTTTCAGTTGAACTGTAGTTTAGCTTTGAAGTCATCTTCAACACTATAGCAAAAAAAATGTAATTAGCTTGTAATAAATATACACACAATTAGAGTCTTTCACTTCAGGGAAAATGGGGGAGTGGGGGTAAATATAATTATTTTAGGCATTCATTCACATCAACATATTGATCAACACACACTTTAAAGGAAGTCTGCAACAATTTTACAGACATTTCAGACATCCAACTCCAATCTACTTGACTGGGGAAATCCTGAAATATTATAAACTGCTCTTAACATTCACATTCAATGTTAAAATAAAATCAAAACATTACCAATTCACATTGTTACTCTTGAAGTGGACAATTCATCAATGCAAGTTAACCATTCTTATATTTTAAATATACTTTATTGTTGCTGTTTTTTTTTGTTTTTTTTTTATCAAAATGTAATTTGCCTTTCCTGAAATTCTTTTGCTCTCACCAAGGCTTTGAGATCTAAAAGTCACCTCACCTTTCCAGTCAAATCCCATGAATAAAAAGGAGCCCTGCCCTAAATTTAATAACATTTTATTTTGTATTTAACACATGCTTTCGCTTCGCACACTTTTCACTGAGTATTCACTGAGTATTCACTTTTCACTTATGTATTCATCTCATGGTTTGCGGTGCAACAGGGTCAATACAAAGAAAAAGAAAAAAAAGTATCTCAATTAAATTAGGGAAGTTATTCATTCTTTTTCCATTCAATGGTCTACATTCATAACACAAAAAATCTTTGTATATGGCCTGGGTAACCTTACAAGAGCAGTTGAGAACAGCCCTTTGTAGCCATTGGTACCTTCCTGCATCAGATGACGCACGATTATAGTACACATACAATAACACTAACAATCAAGAGCATGTACCGCGTCACTTCAGAGCTCAAGTGGGCCGCCCACCGCTTCAGCTGGAGGACACAGCGAATGCTCTCCCACTCATCGGCCCCCACAATCTGCCTCTCTTTCTCTTTATTTCCCAGGTTTTACTGCTTGTGTTGTCGCACGCCGACTACAACCTTGACAGGCTGTCATTGGCTGCCATGTTTTCTGCAGCCTGTCTCCAAATGCAGTTGCAACGTTCCTCGAATTCCCCAACACCTCAAAATGTCGTCCTTGTGCAGTTTCTTTAATGTTATTCTTTGCTTTGTTGCTATGGAGCTGCTGACTGCAGGGGTTGATAAAGCAGATAATGGATTTAAATGTAGTTTATCGTTGAATGGTACAATATGTCAGTGCCGTATAATATAAATCAACAGCTGCTGCTTGGATTTTGTTTGAACATGAAATATTGAACATGAGGAGGAATGGGTGAATTATTTATAGCTCACTACAGGATATGCATAATGTTATTACAGATGTCATTATGCTTTTCACAGGCTCCATGCTGTGGTTGCATGTTCAAAGCAGAGTTGTTTCAGTATATGCTGAGATATCTATTTTCATAGTTGTTCTCAATGTTTTAATGTTTATTATTATGACATCAAAATAAATAATATGTAGGTCATATATTGTTAACTCACAGTGCATTAATGTTATCAATCATGAATTTGAATTTTTATAATGCATTACGAAATGTTGAACTACGATTAATAAATGTAATGCAAGTATTTTTCATTATTAGTTCAATACGTTAACTAACATTACCTAATGATTCCTCATTGTTAAGTGTGACCCAATTTATAAACAGTTTTATTTGCTTATTTAAAAAACTGACAGTCATGAGTCCAAACCTTATATTATACACTCTCAGAAATAAAGGTACGCGAGCTGTCACTGGGGTGGTACCTTTTCAAAAGGTACAAATTTGTTCCTAAAAGGTCCATATTAATACCTCAAGGGTACATACTAGTACCTAAAAAGTACAAATATGTTCCTCTTAAAAGAAATTGGTACTAATATATACTTTTGAGGTAACAATATGGACCCTTTAAGTACAAATGTGTACCTTTTGAAAAGGTACCACCCCAGTGACAGCTCGCGTACCTTTATTTCTGAGAGTGTAGAGGCAGTTTGGGATCATCTGGACAGAGAGCAAAATATTTGACAGCCTAAATCTAAAGAACTCTGGGAAGTGCTGACAGAGGCCTGATTGCACATTATTTCAGAAAACTTCTCAAAATCGTTGAAGTTGTACTTGGACACATTAAACACACACTTTAGCTTGGAGAAATAGTTCAGTTGGAGAAATAGTTTGTTCAGAATTGTATTATTATTATTATTATTATTATTATTATTCATTCATTTTTTTTTTTCTTCGGCTTAGTCCCTTTATTCATCAGGGGTCACCACAGCAGAATGAACTTATCCAGCATACGTTTTACGCAGTGGATGCCCTTCCAGTTGCAACCCAGTACTGGGAAACATCCATACACTCTCACATTCACACACATACACTACGGCCAATTTAGTTTATTAATTTCACCTATACCATGTCTTTGGTCTGTGGGGGAAATTGGAGCACCCGGAGAAAACCCACACGAACACGCGGAGAACATGCAAACTCCACATAGAAATGCCAACTGACCCAGCCAGGACTCGAACCAGTGGCCTTCTTGCTGCAAGCCAATAGTGCTAACCACTGAGCCACCATGTAGCCTATTATTATTATTATTCATTCATTCAATCATTTTCTTTTCGGGTTAGTGCCTTTATTAATCTGGGGTCGCCACAGCGGAATAAACCTACCAACTTATCCAGCATATGTTTTACGCAGCGGATGCCCTTCCAGCCGCAACCCATTACTGGGAAACACCCATACACTCTCATTCACACACATACACTACGGACAATTTAGCTTACCCAATTCACCTGTACCGCATGTCAATGGATTGTGGGGGAAACCAGAGCACCCAGAGGAAACCCACGCAAACATGGGGAGAACAAGCAAACTCCACACAGAAATGCCAACTGACCCAGCCGAGGCTCGAACCAGCGTCCTTCTTGCTGTGAGGCAATCATGCTACCCGTTATTATTAGTATTATTATTATTATTATTATTATTATTATTATTTTCCTTCAGGTTATAAGTACATCCAACATTGCTATATTTATATGAGCAATATCACACTTGTAGCAGTGTGATAGGTAATAACAGCTGTGCTGATATACAGCCTGCAATGCACTGTTACATGTGTGTTGTATTTAAACATTTGACGGCAAGTCAAGTCTTTAGGATGGATTCATAAAGTCTTAGTTGCCATCTGTTGGTGGAACAATGTAACAGGAACTGTCAAGCACCACTGCTAACACAGACCATTTTGTAATACTTTTATTAAAATATCACTCATGAAATAAAAGTGTTGTTGACTGTGTTGATGGCAATTTATTTATTTTGTGTCATTTAGTAGATTTTTTTTTATACATATTGTATCCCTCTTGTGTGAATTTGCGTATGACTTTTGGTGTTGCCTCTCCCTTGGTGGGTGGAGGAACTCTTGGTGTCCATGAACCCTACTGTAGGTTTGCTGTGGAGCGAGTCCCCCAGGAGCTCTGCTGTGACAAGCTGTCAGGAAGACTTGCGTGGGCAGCAGCACAAAGCTTGAATCTCTGTGCTGCCATGGTAGCCAAGGCCGCAAGGGAACACCGGTCGTGCTGTCAGTGAAAACAGGTAATGACGATGATTATGGAAAGCACCGTCCTCACGACGCACACCATGGCCAGTGCTCCTGTGTTTAGGGTTCTCCTCATATTTGTGCACCACAACTTAAGGCAAGGCACTGCATTCAAAAACACTTGTGTTAAATTTGTGTCAATTTTGAGTTTTGTTCTTTCATGAAGTGTTTCATAGACACATTTTTAAGTGTTTATTTTGTTGCACGTTGTCAATTGTTGTATGTAGATTTTAATTACTATATAATGAAGACTTACTCCAAAGTTCACCCAGCTTTATTAATTTGTATTTTGAAGGTTTTTACAGAAGGATATGTTTATATACAATTAGAATGATTATATACTGTACAAGATTCTATTCTACCCAAAATATACATGGTAAAAACTTTTAACTCTGAAAAAATCTAATTAAACAAGAAATAACCCTGACCATTGTTCCATCCTTTGTGGCAGAAATGCACGCTTACACTTCTCAAGATATTTTTAAATTGTGTTCTAAGCAAATTTTAAGTTTTCTTTGTTTTAAATGGGACCTTTTATGCAAAAATCACTTTAATAAGGGGTATAAACACAGTATGTGGCAACAGTGTGTGAAGATGCACATAAACACTGTAGTCTTCACAGACTTTTTGGAGCCAATTCATTTTCAGTTTTTCACACAGATAATGTTAGTCCTGTTTTGAATCTGCCACTATGCTAACGCATAGGCATTTGTAGCTTCGTCCTCTTTTGAAAAACAAACTCATTTAAATTTAAAGTGACAGTAACCGAAACGGCACAATTTGGATCAAAAAGATGCAGTTTCAAAGAGTTATACAAAATTATATGTGGGGTCTTTTGGGCTAAAACTACACCTACATACTCTAGGGACATCAGAGAGTTATTTTACATCTTGTTAAAAGGGGCATAATAGGTCCCCTTTTATGATAACCTATAGAAAAAATAGCTACAAATATTTACAATACCAATTTAGGGATTATTGAAATATTATTTGTATATATTTAAACACAACATTTTAGAACTTGGAATACAAAATAAATAAATGGAATTCTTAATGTTATAAATCAGTATGGTGATTACTAATGTATAACTTAAATAAACAGCAGTCCGCGTAGAAACAAGGAAATGTTTTTCAGAATCGTCACACTCTTATTTCAGTAGATATGGCATTATACAACTGAGACCAGACACCGTGCTGGAGTGTTATGTTTAGGGGAAACTTTTGCCATGTTTAGTGGAAGTTATTGGCAAACAAATCTTGTGAAGTTTCATTTTACAGAGGAAGAAAGAGCAACCTACAGAAAGCATGACAGATGTGTGGGAATATCAGAGAAGAAAAATATTCGCTGGGGAACAGTATGAATCTTGTATTGGAAAACACAAGGCTCAGCTTGAATCTACAAACACAGAAAAAAGAAAAGAAAAAAAAGTTTATTTCTGTTTCATGGTATTTTCATAAACTACATACATTTTAAGTATTTTTAAGTACATGGATGTACACTCTTCAAAGCCTGGGGAAATTATCTTAATGTCAACATGCAAAATAATCTAAATAAATAAATACATAGCCAAGTTCATAAAGCTGTTGGTTTCAAGAAAAGTTTAAATGTAATGAGTTTAAATGTAATGAATGTTCTAAGCTGCTTAGAACTCCAGGGAGTCAGGAGGAACTAAACTAAAATATCAAGTGTTTTCTTTTACATTAAAATAGCTGTAAATTAAGTGTTATTATTATTCACAGAGCGGTGTCACGGTGGCGCAGTGGGTAGCACGATCGCCTCACAGCAAGAAGGTCGCTGGTTCGGATGGGTTGGATAAGATGAATGTAAGATGTTTGAATCCTATTTTATTTAATTAAATTAATATGTATTATTTTGTTATTGTTTCACACATATAACATTAATTCTAATTTTTAATTGTATTTTCTTTAAAAGTAACCACTAACTGCCATTTTTTTTTTTACTTTATATTCTTCAGTTGTGATGTGTACATTATATGTAAACTTTTTTGCTGAATTTACATTAGAAGAGGTACAGTATATAAACTCCAAACTCATTCATTCATTTTCTTTTCGGCTTAGTCCCTTTATTAATCTGGGGTCGCCACAGCGGGATGAACCGCCAACTTATCCAGCATATGTTTTACGCAGCGGATGCCCTTCCAGCTGCAACCCATCACTGGGAAACATTCACACACACACTCATTCACACACATACACTACGGACAATTTTAGCTTACCCAATTCACCTATACCGCATGTCTTTGGACTTGTGGGGGAAACCGGAGCACCCGGAGGAAACCCACGCGAACACGGGGAGAACATGCAAACTCCACACAGAAATGCCAACTGACCCAGCCGAGGCTCGAACCAGCGACCTTCTTGCTGTGAGGCGAACGTGCTACCCACTGCGCCACCGCGTCGCCTAAACTCCAAACTATGAAAGATAATGGGTTAGAAAAAGTTTTAAAAGTCTGCCCCTAATTAAAATGTAACATGAAGGACTTTAGTTTCACCAAGAGAAGTGTGAAGTTGGATGTCAACACTGCAGTGCACGTGTACCATCACTGATGCATTGGTGAGTCAAAGTTCCTGCATTACATGACCATAAATCTGTTTAGCAAACATTTCTACAGACAGGTGTTAGAGACCGTAAATGATTCTCTCTGCTGATAATTGGACACCTGCAGAACAAATACTGGCATTGCACGGCATGATTTATCTTTCTCAATTTCCATTTTTAAATCAATTGAACACCTGCAAAAGCAAACAGTAGCATTGCAATTTATTTTATTTTATGTTTTGCTTTTATGATCTGAGAGACAGACATTTGAAGGCCCTTATAGTCTGAAGGTAAACAGGAACATCTCACATTTATTTATTAAGTAGAATATATTAAAAATAAATGACAGATTTTAAAACAGTTCAAAGAGTTTAAAAATATGCCTTGTTGATTATGTAAAATACGTAATATCATTCCCAGGATTAATCATTCAACATTTTTAAATAATGTCTTCAACATATTTCAGTAAATAGCCTACGGGTTGCAAGTCAGACTTGACTCTTTGTGAAAAAAAAAGGATAAAATAAAATAAAAACAGTTTTCCATCATCATGTGATGTCTAGAGATGAGTTTCTGGCAAAAAAAACACAATGTTAGTCATAATTACTGTTTTGTGATTCCACCCTAAGTTCAAGAATTGTCAGTTTACAGTATTTTATTATATCAAATTGCTTTGATAAATATCTAGTGCTGTCAGCTCCAGTCAACTGTGGTGTTTGTTAGTTTTTATTATTATTATTATGTTTAAATTGTTTAGTTTTAGATTTTTGTTTTCAAAACTTTATATTAAAACAACCATCACATAAGCACATGCATTGGAATGCATTCATTCCACATACAAACCTTATTTTAAAGGCCTCTATGATACATCTTCAGTGCTAAGATGACTTTTATTGATATTCTTATTTCATATAATTGTTCTTATTCTTCCACATAGAGCATTAAGCCATGACTCTAAATCCTATACCTTTTCTAAATGTCTGTAAACATCAATATATACAACATCTTACAGAAAGTGTCTTAGTGTAGATAAGCAAAGACTTTGCAAATACATCAACTAACTTATTAGTAGACTGTTATGGAGGTCTGAAGAAAGAAATTGAGTAAGTGAATCAGTCAGTCAGTATGGCTAAAAAGATAAAAGTGTGACATCATGCAGGTACATATTAAGTGTTTAGTCTGCATGTGTGAGTATTTGACAAGTAAACTTGACACCAAATCACTATCATGCATAAAACAGCATGTATAAAATGTCTCGGGTTACGTATGTAACCATAGTTCCCCGAGAGGGAACGAGACACTGCGTCCAACCAGAACGCTAGGAGAACACCTCTTTTATACGCATCTTGAAGCACATGTGAAATCAATCTAATGTAATTTAGCGGTGACGTCACCACGCACGGACATGCGGCGACGTGAACGTCAGACCAGAGAGTATAAAAGCCTGCACTGAACATTCAGTGTTAACATCAAATTTACTTGAAAGAAGTAACAGGCAGAAGAGAGTATGGCAGAAGACGCAGTGTTTCGTTCCCTCTCGGGGAACTATGGTTACATACGTACCCCGAGATGTTCCCCTTCAAGGGAACTTCAACACTGCGTCCAACCAGCACGCTAGGGGAACGCAATACCCACTAGGCCAGACTCACTGCTAACTGTGAATGGGAGGGGTTTAAATCAAGTTGATAGTGATGCACCAATGTATGTGGCGTTGACCATCCTGCCGCCGAACAAATGTCAGAAAGGGCAGAGCCCAAAATAGAAGCTTTGGAGGCCCCTACAAATTCCCCTCATGGAGTGGGCCCTAACAAATAACAAATTTAGGTGTGGGACGTCCAACAGCCTGATAAGTAACTGAAATAGTCTCAACTATCCAGTTGCTTATGGTCTGCTTATTCGCAGGACTCCCCCTCTTTGATGGCCCAAAGCAGACCAGTAACTGCTCGCTCTTTCACCACTGGGCAATTCTGTGGACATATTTATCCAGAGCCCTAACTGGGCAGAGCAGATTTAGTTTCTTCTTGTCCGATGACTGAAACGGGGGCGGATTAAAGGCTTGCAGCACTGTAGGTCTTGCCACATGAGTGGGAACCTTCGGTGCATACCCCGGTCTGGGGTAAAGAAAGGCTTTAGACAAGCCTGGAGCAAACTCCAGAAATGAAGGTGCAACCGACAGAGCATGGAGGTCACCGATGCTTCTTAGGGACAAAATAGCTAATAGAAAAGCTGTTTTTAGTGTCAGAAACTGACGCCTCCTGCAGTGGCTCAAATGGGGGAACAGAGATGCCCTCGAGCACCAATGTTAAGTCCCATGTCTGTAACCCTGCTCGTGCTGACAGGCCTTAGCCTTATGGCTCCACGGAGGTAGCGACGAATTAGCGGGTCCTGCCTTAGTGACTCATCATCTAGGGGAGAACGGTAGGCCGCTATAGCTGCCACATACACTTTTAGAGTGGATGCAGCTAGCCCAGTAGACAGACGGCGGGACAAGCTGAAAAGAGAGCCCATTTGAGGGCATAAAGCTTCCTCGTGGAGGGAGCCCTGGAACTTAGTATGGTCTGAGCAACCTCGGTTGACAGTCCACACTCTATGAGGTGGGCCTCCTCAGAGGCCACACCCATAGTTTCCACAGGTCGGGGTGAGGATGAAGTATCACCCCTCCCGCCTGGGACAGAAGGTCCCTCCTGATGGGGATCTCCCACGGAAGACCCGCCAGCAGGGCTGTGAGGTCTGAAACCCAGATCCTCGTAGGCCAAAATGGGGCTATCAGCAGTAGCTGGACTCCATCTTGCCGGACCCTCTCCAGGACTCCTGGGAGCAGAGCGACTGGGGGAAATGCGCACAGACATAGCCTTGGCCACATCTGCACCATGGCATTCAGTTCCAGAGGGACCACAGAGTCCATTCCCCGGATCTCACCCCCTGTCTCAACAGGAGGGCTGCTCCCATGTTCGGATGGCCCAGGACATACATTGCTCTGACAGACAGAATTTTGTTCTGGGCCCACAGGAGGATTTGATGTGCTAGCCTGCATAGCAGTTGTGACTTTATACCCTGCTGATGGTTGATATAAGTGGCCACCGATGTCTTGTCTGTGTGAATTAGAACATGATGGTCCCTTAAATCTGGGAGAAAGTGTTTTAAGGCCAGAAACACAGCCATCATCTCCAGTTTATGTGCCACAGACAATAACGTTCTCCCCACTGTCCCACTGTGGGAAGGCCCCTCAGGGTCACTTCCCAGCCCATGAGAGAAGCATCTGTCATAAGCATGACGCAATGACAGACATCCCCCAACACTGGGCCCTGAGACAGGAACCAGGGCTTTTTCCACATACTTAAGGCTCGAAGGCAGTGCCGCGAGACCTTGAACATGCGGAAAGGATTCCCCTTGAGGGAAAAACCCCTGGATTTGAGGCACCACTGCAGGGGTCTCATGTACAGCAGACCAAACGGGATCACGCTGGATGCTGCAGCCATGAGACCTAACAGTCTCTAAAAATGTTTAACAGTGATGGATTGGCCTTGTTTGACTATGTGTATGGCTGACTGAATCAAAGCGATTCATGGCAGGGACCGACATGTTTGCATCATCATGGAGTCCCATGGCACACCTAAAAAAGTGGTCATCCTGATTGGAACAAGCGCACGTTTTTGGTGTTCAGCCGAAACCTCAACCTTCTGATATGGGCGAGAATGACATCTCGATGCCAAACTGCCATATCGTAAGACTGAGCTAGAATTAGCCAATTGTCTATGTAATTTAGGATATGTATATCCTGTATACGAAGTGGAGCTAATGCCGCTTAAACTATTTTGATGAAAGTTCGAGGTGACAGAGCTAGGCCGAATGGAAGAACCCGATACTGGAACGCTTCGCTCCCGAAAGCGAACCTCAAGTACCTCCTGTGTTGGGGAAGGATGGATAAACGGAAATATGTGTCTTTCAGGTTTATTGTGACAACTCAGTGCTCGGACTGAATGTGTGACAATACGTTCTTGATGGTTAACATCCTGAACTTGAAGGCCTGACGGACTGATTTTTTTTTTTTTTCTAATATGGGACGCAGTCCCCCATCCTTTTTCGGAACGATAAAATGCCGGCTGTAAAACCCTGACTGAGCTTCTCGAAGCTGTTCGGGCGTTGCTCCCCCGCCATCAAAAAATGTGTTTAAAAAATCAGCCTGGTATGCCTGCAGCTCTGACATAGTATGCAGACATCCCACTGACTGACCTGCTGTCATGTATGCTTTGCCCACTAGACGTGAAGTAACCCTCAGAGGTCTAGAAAACAAAGGAGGGACCTTAGCAGATTTAATATCTGATTGAAAAAGACGTGTCAAATCTTTCTCTATAAGTGGCATATTTTTTCATGCTTCTTCCCCCAGCCCATGAATTGAAGAATAAATAGCAGTTTTTGGTGTCATAAAACATGCTGAGTATGGATTATTCCATGATTTAATCACTGCTGCATGCAGCTAGGGGCAAAAGGGGAGGTCCCTTTGTGGAGGATCTACTCTATTGGGCAGTTCTCTCTCGTCTAACATACCTGAGAGCCGCAGTTCTTGCTGCTCGCGTGCTGCCTGCCAATCAATGGTGATATAGCCTCCACTAACTCCTTATATTCTACTGACAAGGGTGGCAGATCCCTCGACCCTCTTTTTGTTTGTTGCGGCGACGTATCCGTATCCTTGGAAACAGAAGACGCCGCCCTTCCCCAGGGTGCAGAAGAAACCGCAGCAGCGCGGGCTTCTGACACTCTTGAGAGAGGATTAGACCTCGCGGAAAAAGGCAGAGAAAGAACAGAGTCCCTCTCCATCTCATCAGCAAGATCTACCTGCGATCCACACGATTTAAGCCGACGCTCTGCCTCAGCACGAGCGAGACATAAACCACGAGGAGTACGAGCCACGGGATCTTTCTCAAAAAACGCCCGACGGCTGCGCAGCAAACTGCGAGAGAGAGCATCACAATGCTCACAGACGGCATTCTCGAATGCTGACAGAGCATGCTCTACTCCCAAACACTGTAAGCACATTTCATGTGTGTCATCGGCTATAGTAAGACATGAAAGCGGTGGCACACACAATTGAAAGTTTTTCTGTTCTGCCATAATTCACTTTCAGTGGCTTTTGTCAGTTTTTTTGTATTTGTGTGTGCAGTATCAGTATTGAGTTTAACAAAAATAGGGTGCATTCATGTGCGTGCTACTTGAAAGCAAAGAAGTTAACACTGAATGTTCAGTGCAGGCTTTTATACTCTCTGGTCTGACGTTCACGTCACCACGTCACCGCTAAATTACATTAGATTGATTTCACATGTGCTTCAAGACGCATATAAAAGAGGTGCTCTCCTAGCGTTCTGGTTGGACGCAGTGTTGAAGTTCCCTTGAAGGGGAACTGTATTTTTAGTGATTTTGTTGGAGTAGTGCATGTGAACAGAGACTGTTTAGGCAATTATTTATAATTTTCAAAATTAATAAATACTTTTTTGTGTACATGCAAAGGTATCTTGACTCTGAGCAACTCCGAGACCAGTAAATCTGGCCTTTATTCCGGACAGTTCCTTTACTTACACAGACATAAGATGAATTATGTCTAAACAGAAGGATGTCTAGTCACTTTACTGGCTGAATAGATATAAAAAAGAGCGTGCACTTGCTTTTGGCACGTCTTTGAGTCAGAGCTGCTGGCTGACAGATATCAGATTAGCTGTCTCGTAGTTTTAAAGCACATTTCTGTTTCTTAAAGGTTAAAACTGAGGTTATGGATTTTGCAGTATGTTTTAATGGTTATTTGTGATCGTGTGTTTATTTTGTTGTATTTAAAATGCAGTGTTGCAGTGTACCTGTTACACTTGGATCATTAATCTGTACTTTACACCAAGGACCACAAGAGAAACAAGCTTTTAAAACTTTATTGTCTTGATGAATTTTCTTGACTTTTAAAGAAAGAAAGAAAGAAAGAAAGGTGTCAAATAAATGACTAGTCAGCAGAATGTTTTAACCCATTTTTTTCTAAATGGTTTCATGCATGTAGTATTTTTAATAGTGAACATATTCTTTATTTACTTTAAAATGTTTGCTATGTTTTTATTTATTTGTTTGTATGTATTTATTTTGTTTCTCTTGAAAATCATAGCTGAATATGCTGCAATTATAGTTGCTGTTGGGCAAATATGCTGTATTTTAATGTCAAATTTGTATAGGAGAACATTTTGGCATAGGGGCGTCACGGTGGCGCAGTGGGTAGCACAATCACCTCACAGCAAGAAGGTCGCTGGTTCGAGCCTCGGCTGGGTCAGTTGGCATTTCTGTGTGGAGTTAGCATGTTCTCCCTGTGTTTGCGTGGGTTTCCTCCGGGTGCTCCGGTTTCCCCCACAAGGCCAAAGACATGCGGTACAGGTGAATTGGGTAAGCTAAATTGTCCGTAGTGTATGTGTGTGAATGAGTGTGTATGGATGTTTCCCAGTGATGGGTTGCAGCTGGAAGGGCATCCGCTGCGTAAAACATATGCTGGATAAGTTGGCGATTCATTCCGCTGTGGCGACCCCAGATTAATAAAGGGACGAAGCCGAAAAGAAAATGAATGAATGAATGAATGAAAATTTGGCATCTACTCAAAATAACTGCTTTCAACACATCGATCTTTATTTTTAAACCATTTTTTTGTGTAAAAGAACAACAACATCGAATGTGAACCCCCCAAAAAGCTGCATTTTGCTTATGATCTATTGAATATGAAAACATAAAGAACAAATCCATTTGTCTTAAAGTGAAACACAGTGCAGGACAATGTGCAGCCATTAGTTGTTTCAACCAACCAGTGCAACATTAAGTCATGTCATGAAAGACAAAGGCAGGCTGCTGCATTTGTTTATGTTAAGTTGTCATGTTTATGTCATCTTTGCATTTAAAATGACTTAACTGAGCTAATGACACTTAATGACAGTTGTCATTAGCATGCATACAATATCTTAAAGTCATGCAAGTCTTATGAACACCCTCTTCAATTAAATTGTTACCTAAATTAACTGATATTTGGTCCCACTCTACAAAGAGTTAAAATAATACTAAAGCAGAGTTAATGGCAATGAGATAATTAAGCGATTGATTAAGTGCTGATTGAACGTTCACGATGAACACCTGCTGTTAGCAAGTAGAATCTACGGTGGCTGAGAGAGCTCAAACATTCTGCAAGTTCAGAAAACACGAACTGAGAAAACATCTTCAATTTGACAACAAGCGCAAACACGGAAATAATAATAATAACGCATGCAAATACAGAAACACGCTGCAAATAGTGCACAACCATAACTCAAATGTGTTGGGGGACTCTATTTTTTCATTTGTTGTTTATATATTTTAGTATATTTTAGCCCTAATAATCTTAAGAATCAATTAACTCACTTGCCAGACCAGGCGATTCGAATGTTATCACTCGATTGAATGGGCATTATCAGTGGTTATCAGCTGATAGATATAGGCCAGTAGGGGACTTCTGCACCTACTAGTAGGCTCAGAAGGCTGTAATCATCCATCCACATGGTTAATCAGCTATAGATCACATACGACTGCGGCCGGAGGTTAACAAGAATTATTTATATTATTTATAAAATTTCCCATTTATTGTATTTTATTAACATCTACCCCTACCCCAACCCTAAACCCAACCGTCACAGTAATGTAAAAACAGATCTGGATCTTGAGTCTTCTCTATTAGTAAAGCTGTCTAACCATGTGGATGGATGATGCCCCTACTGGCCCATATCTATCAGCTGATATCCACTGATAACGGCCATTTAATTGAATGATAACACTCGAATCGGGTGGCCAGACTATGTGTGTGTTGTCAAACTGATGATGATTTTCTCAATTTATTAGTGTTTTTTTTTTTTTTTTCATGCACATGAAGAGTGGAAGTTCCATCTGAAATTTTCTTCTTTGCATTTTTCTCAGGATACTGTGTGTGGATTCAGTAATTTCACTTTTATGGCAAAAAATATGTTATTTGCATTCCCTTTAAAGTGAAATAATTGAACATAAATACAGGAGACTGAGAAAATGCACATTTGAAAATGCATCTGAAAATGCATTTGAAAATGCAGCCAGCAGCTAGCTCTCTGCAACTCTCTCACGGTCGCCCACTGAAGCTAAGCAGGGCTGCGCCCGGTCAGTACCTGGATGGGAGACCACATGGGAAAGCTAGGTTGCTGCCGGAAGGGGTGTTAGTGAGGCCAACAGGGGGTGCTCAACCTGCGGTCTGTGTGGGTCCTAATGCCCCAGTTTATTGATGGGTACTCTATGCTGCTCAGTGAGTGCCGTCTTTCGGATGAGACGTTAAACCGAGGTCCTGACTCTCTGTGGTCGTTAAAAAGGATGTCCTTCGAAAAAGAGTAGGGTTTAACCCTGGCATCCAGGCCAAATTTGCCCACCATCATGGCCTCCTAACCATCCCTATGTCATAATTGGCTTCATCACTGTCCCCCCATTGAAGATCCCCCCATTGTGTAAAGCGCTTTGAGTGTCTAGAAAAGTGCTATATAAATGTAAGGAATTATTATTATTATTAAAAGACAATTTCAGATGGCACTTAGGGGTTTTTGCATCCGAACTCATATGTTCCCTTAGCTCTCTCAGTCATTGTAAGAATCATTGAAGAAAAACACAACAACTACAACATGAATGCAAAATCTAATTAAGTATGCAATTTCTAGTTTTAGACCTCAAACACTAGGGTGAAATCAAACAGTAATTGTTGCTTCTTGTGTAAAAAAACAAATGGATGAAAATATGCTATTGGTGAAACATACCAACAAACTGGGCTCCAAAATAGTTGAAAACATAATTTGTTTCACATCAAAGCATCTCTGGCCTTTGCTGCGTTTGAAATTGCGGGTCTTTGTTGTATGAATAGTCAGTCCTGTGAGAAGTGGATTTTGTGGTCATAACATTACCTTGCTGATTATTCTAGCTTGAATTAAAACCTATGTTTGAATATCTGGCACAATAATCGCTCAGTACACCAACAAAAGATTGTCATTTCACGCATCAGTGCTGCATTTCTGAATGCCTCGTGCCTTCAGTCCATGAAAAGGCTCAATTCATCAGCAAGGTCACATCAATAATTAACTGTCTGTGAATTGACTGATCTATGAATGCCTGCACTGATATTTAAAAGGAATGCCGTGTGCTCAGCATAAGGGTCGAAGGTAAACATTCGGCTCGAGAGAACATCTCATAGTTGAGAACCAGACAAGTAGTTTACTACTGTATAAAGGATTCAATAGCTGGCCACGGTGTCAAACTAATTTATAATGGAATCGAGCATGTTTTAAAAAAAAAAAAAATTCACTACCTTTATCATGGTCTTTGATCTTTAGGAAAAGAAAAAACAATTCCACACACTCACTCACACACTACAGCCAGTTTACTTTATTCAATTCATCTACATATCTTCGGACTGTAGGAGAAACTGGAGCACCCAATGAAAACCCACATGAATTGTGGGAAAACATGCAAACTCCACACAGAAAGCCATGACTCAAACCTGGGACCTTGTTGCTATGAGATTACAATCCTACCCACACGGAAAGAACCTATATAAACATATATGTTTTAATATAGGTTTTGATATAGGTTTTTACCTATATTAGGTTACTAATTCACCAACGTCACTTTAGAGCTAGTATTTGAATGATTCTCTAGCATAAGTGTGACAAAACAGGTGATTTTGCTGACATATTAATATTATAGATAAATATAAATTATATATATGTTTACCTATATATTAGTACAATTATTAAAATCCATAGCTGCTAGACAACATAAATAAAAGCCCATGTAGAAATTAAATTTTTTTATTTACTTAAGAACAAGCAAATAGTACAAGAACAAAAATAAGACAAAAAAACTGAACAGAAAACAAACCATTTTATTATACATTAGTTATTTTCCACTATCTTCATACAAGAAAGAATTGACCTTGTAAATGTTTCGGGAAAACGTGTAGACATCATAGCCATATGATGTAGACATATCTTGTATGTGCTTATATGTGGATATAAAGAAGCAATACAGGAGACCTATATGGCCTGTATATGCACATACGCACCTCAATTTTGCCTATATGTGGCATATATACACATATAGGTTTCATATATGTGCATCTATCCTTATAAAGGTTCTTCCCATGTGGGTACCCATACAGGAGCTGATTTAAAGGTGCCATTTAATGAAAATCTTTCCTCTGTCTGAATAATAATAGTTCAGTACATGAAAAGGACATACCTGTGTGATCAATGATCATTGAAAATCATTATGTTGAAAACGGGAGAGGCAGGAAGAGTAAAGCTTGCAGAACCACATCCTTACATTGTTTTATGATCGTTCCAAATATGGTCAATATGGAGCTTCTGTTTCTAGGGGTAGTTCCTATATTTATAAAAGAGCATGCAAAACCTTTTCTGGATTCTGATTCCCTGAACACTAAGCATGCCCACATCCATACTCAATGGCAGCTCAGCTTAAACCCCTATCACACAACACAAAGTTCAGCAAACAGCAGGACTAGATCATGAATCACAGGAGTCCTAATGAGCTTTCGTTATGATGTCAAAAGCATTGAGCTCAGGAGGGAGATCAGACTTACGGCTCTTTGTTCTTATTTTACGGAGGTTTTGCTGTTCCCTTACTCATAGATTTAGAAAGTGCTCATATATGTGTGCAACGCTGACCAAGCAGGAATTTTGACTTCTCAGCAAAAGTTTTTTTTTTTTTTTTTTTTTCTTGCTGTTGGACATATCAGTTCTGGAGACAAATTTGACAAAAAGTTCTAACTTTTATTCCCTGCTGTCATATGCATTATCATTGTACTAACATGTCGACATTCGACAATTCAGTTTGCCTACAAGGTGATTAAGGATTAATCAAAATTGTTTTAAAAATATGATATATATTCAGCCACTTTAATGATCATTAACATGTATTTGCTTCTATGTTTGCTTCAATTTCAAGCTCATGTAGTAGTCAACATTTAAAGTAGATCAAAACTGTTTTTATATATTATTATTATTATTATTATTATTATAATTATTATTGTTGTTGTTTTCCAATAGTTTTAGGACAACTTTGATTAAATGTTTTGATCCTCTTCAAATCTTGACTACTTTATATGAAGCGTTCTAATGCAAAAGCCTTTAAGTGTCATCTGAAATGTTCCTCTAAAATGAGCATTTTTCTCTGCCTCCTATATGTTTGTGTTTCATTATTTCACTTTAAGGCCAATGGAAAGAACATAAGCATGTTGGGCTTTATGTAACGGATGCGGTAGAAAACAACTGCTGGATGAACTTCTCCTATTTATTTATTACATGTCTACTGTCACAAGACATAAAAATTAGAAACAAAAAAAATAGTTCTGAGCCATACTAGTTTATTATTATTTTTAATTAAAGATAAAGCTGACAAAAAGCAAAAACGGCCGAATGGACCATACACTAAGCTACACATTATTCAGTTCAAGTTGTTGCCAAACAGTCCAAAAAAGCAGCGTGACTAAAAAGGACATACATATGGATGTGAATGTATTGACTGACAATCAAGATGATTTAAAGTACCCGCATAACCCTGTGTTATTAGTTTCAGCGATGGTTTTCTGGGATTATTACACAGCTTTCTGGATTGCTTGATTCTGATTGGTCAGACATGAAATTCCAAAGTATATTATTCCTAGATAATAACTGCTGAAACTAATAACCCAGACTCACGCAGGTACTTTAAAGGGGAGGTCCACAGTGTATTTTTAAGGCTTGGTTGTGTTTACAAGATGCAAAGCAATGTGTGCTCATGCTTCACTTGTAGAAAATCACGTTATTTTTTCATATATCTTACTTTGATTATATATATATATATATACAGCTACTCAGCTAACATGAAGACGACTGTCATATTTCCTAGTTCCTCTGAAAGGCCTGCCCTCAACAGGCTCTGATTGGTCACTAACATAATGTGCTGTGATTCGCGGATTAGCTCCATGTCACTCCCCTACAAGCACGCACTTTTGTGCTGTGTAAACAGTCCAGTCAGAGGCTCAGAGCAGCTGTTACAAATGAAGAGCACACAGCTAACGCCTGCTCTCTAAAATAAAATCTGACAAGTGTCTTTCACATATATTTGGAATAAACATGTGTAAGTAATATAAAATTGAGATGTCGAACGCTCGGAAAGCAGCCGCATAGAGAGACACTGCATGCGCTGCTGACGATTGTGGCTGTTTACAGCAGTTTGACTAATAAATATGAATTTGTAGCTAAATTGTTAGCGGTGCCAAACAGCATTTCCCATTGTTTACATCCTTGTTTACGTCCTCGTAACTGCCACCTGTGCCTGTAGTTGATAAATTTTAATAAATAAAAATACTTACAGGTTGTGGCTCACAGTCCACAGCTTCGTCTGTTGGAGGAGTTTTAACTGAATCCAGCACTGAAACGGGAGAGATTCTGGAAGTTCTCCTTTGTCAAATGCTAAAGGTCTATTGTTCATATAATTCTCTGGAACATAATTAAAATTAAACTGTAAGCACTTCTGTCTTTGTGTTGTGTCCTTTGGAAGCCCAAAAACAGAAACAGAAGAAGCTCTGTGGAAATAGCAGCGTTTGGACGGCATTTTAGCTTCCTCTGCTATAACATTACAGCACCTCTGGCCACGCCCCTTTGCTGCGCAGGGTGTGTGCGCGAGGTGAATGCGCGTAACCTGAAGCGTTTGTGATCTCATCAGCCCGGATGTATTTTTTTGTAGTCCCCAAATTCGTTCACTGTAGGCTTTGCTAAGCTAACTCTGTAAAAGCCAATGTCTCCCTTTGCATTGACCTTTGAGCATATTACATTCAGAGATGTTGTTTATGTTCACACAGCTATTACACATCAACTAAAGTTTAAAATATGATATCGTAGTGGACCACCCCTTTAAATCATCTTGATCGTCACATCCATATGCCTGTCTGTCTCCTCTGCTGTTTGGTGCCATCTTGTGACTAAATAATATGTAGGTTATTGTATGCTACATTAGTTCCATTCAGCCATTTTCATTTCTTCAGCCATTTTTTTATTTATAACATAAAGCCCTTTAGTCTTGGATGTACTGAACAACTGGATGCACTTTATCCCTAACATAACATACCTTGGAATGTTGTGACTGACCAATCAGAAACAGGATAGCTGTGTAATAATTGAAATTAAACTCTAATACTGAGCTTTTTAGGTTTGGCACCTTTTTAAATATATATTTATGGCAAAAACAAAGCAATAAACACCATACATTTGTTATGGTAGCATGTGTGGAAATGTTTTAATGATGTGCATTACAACTACCAACTCATTCATGTACTATAACTAGTTTGATCCCTGCTTACCTCTTTTAAAACATTAATCTTTTTAAAATATGTGTGGGAGTATATATATTTTTGTCTTTTAATGAAAACAGCAACAGTGCATAAAAAATGTTCTCTATTTTAGAGAGAAATATAACCCAGACCTTTTTGATTATAGATTCAGTTTGCAGCCACACTTCTGAAGTGATTATTATTACCACTGCAGTGTTACCAGATGATGGTCATTTTCCATAACTTAAGAAAGCTGAGCTCATTCGTACATAAAGAAACACAAGCTTGTTGATTTGATCTGGGTTGCTGGGAAAAGCTTTCTTGCCTTTTAATCTGTTTTGCACTTGGCAGCATGCTGAGTGTGAGTCTGTGTCTGTGTGAGAGTTTGAGAGCCTGTGGAGATTGATTATCTCAGAGGACCAGATAAGTAGAGTGTATTGGAGATACAAGAAAAAAGGCCAGTGGTTTGGATGTACAATAGCAACACCAGCACTCAACTGCCAATCACGTGAAAACATCCTGCCTGCAATCAGGCAGCATAGCAAACCACGTTTTACATTTTCTGAAGAAAACATGAGCGGTTACTGGGATGTTTTCAGCAGCAGCTCACTGGCAAAGTCAAAGGACAGCAGGTCTCACGAAACAATTTGAAAAGCTCCACCAGAAATAATAACAGCCCTGTCTGTTATTTAGTTTTAGCAAACACGTTGTAATCTGGCGCAATTTTTAGCACCTCACATTGAAAATCTTGCTCTTTGTGAATAAAAGTCAGCGTGACTATAGTAAACAGCAGCTCGGAGTTCCAATCTGTGATATAGCCGGCATGAATAAATAAATAAATAATATATGAGATAAAGTAAATGTCACAAAACCACCTCATTCCATCTCAGTATGCCAGAATGTTGTGGTACATCTTTCTGTATTTGAATATGTATTTATCTTTGCCTTCATTTCTTATAGATGCTGTTGTCTGCAAAACATCATACTGTACAGTGTAGTAGCGTACCTGAAATTTATTTGGAAAAATAAGATATATTGCAGTCATATACATTTAGATGAGTGATACTTTAGGTGGCATCTTGTCTTAGGTGGCATCCCTTTAGCTTTTGTAGCTTTCTATTTGACAATGTCAGGGAAGAAAAAAAAAAAAAGGTTACAGGGAATTTTAAATATGGACCGTTGCTTACATTTTACAGGACACAAGCCTTTGATTCTAGGACCACTCTCCTTCGGAGCAGCATTTAAGAGCTCTTCCATATATCTGTAAATCATTTATTAATTTATTTTTTTTATTTTTTAAAGTTCTTTCATAGGTTTTTACACATTTCATTGGATAAGACAGCAGAGTACTCTTAATTTTCAACTAACTCTGGATTAAAACCTGATGTACCAAATGGACACTTTACTTTCCCATGAGGCTTCTAGAGAGGATGTGTGAATGGCAATGAAGTGACGTGACTATGTTTCTTTTTTGAGCAGAGATTATTTTTGGACAAGATTTTTTCCATTTATTGAAAGTCTGCTAAACTTCAGGCATGTATTTCTAGTTTTAGTGTCCAGACATAAGTAAGTAACTTTTTTCGACATTGCAACATTTCGATTATATTTCACCTCTCCTTAAACTTTTTTTATTGCCATACTTTTTTTTTTTATTGTAGGCTTCTGTCCTATAAAAATAGCCTTATCAATGGACAAATCATGTCATTGCATTTTCTGATTAACAAAATACCATACAATCACCTATCCTTATAGACTGGATAGTGGTTTACTATTGTTATAGCAAGATAAAAACACATTAGAAGGCATGTTGAAAGAAATATATTATGTCTTATGTAATCATTAAATCAGTTACAACCACATAATGAACAAATTGGCCCTAATTATAAAGGTAACATAAAAATTGTTCACGTAATCACTATTTGTACTTTGATCAATATAATTGGATAATTAGATGCTCCTTTTGGACAAATCATACTGTTTGAGCTATGGATTTTCTTCCAGTCTTTTATGCAAGTAAAAATGGTGACGTCTGCAGTCAAAAGTCTTAATACTGTATGAACATTTCTCATCACATTTTTCTAAGACCAAATGATCTTATCTATTCACCTTCTTGAACAGAAACATTTACTTGTGGTGGGGATCCTGGTTCATCCAATTAGCTTGGCTCATTTGAGTCGTTTTACGAATTTGAATCACTTAATTAATTTGAGTAATTTAATTCATTTCAAACTTGTCGCTGCATTTCAAATGGGATAAATCCACCAGTGAAGGACACTTTAGAGTCAGAACAATCATGGCTGCCATACTGAAGGGTTGTTCCAAACTAAAGTGTACTGAATGAACGTTTCCAAAGGTTACAAGTGATGGACACTTTTTACTCCCATGATTATTTGTCTTATTTGTTACACATAATATATATTTTTTAGCCCACTATACACCCTTCAACCTTTTGAAGCTCTCACTGTGGATGATAAACCATTCAAAAGAAATTATTATTATTGTTCCATTATTATTATTACTATTATTATTATTTACTTCTACACTCACAGTATCTGTACCCAACATGAGTGATATTCATTCATTTTCTTTCCGGCTTAGTCCCTTTATTAATCTGGGGACGCCACAGCCGAATGAAGCGCCAACTTATCCAGCATATGTTTTACGCAGCGGATGCCCTTCCAGCTGCAACCCATCACTGGGAAACATCCATACACACTCATTCACACACATACACTACGGACAATTTAGCTTACCCAATTCGCCTATACCACATGTCTTTGGACTGTGGGGGAAACCGTAGTACCTGGAGGAAACCCACGGGAACACGAGGAGAACATGCAAACTCCACACAGAAATGCCAACTGACCCAGCCGAGGCTCAAACCAGCGACCTTCTTGCTGTGAGGTGATTGTGCTACCCACTGCGCCACCGTGACACCACATGAGTGATATATATGTATATATATATATATAAATGTTTGATTTTTGGAAAACTTTTACTTTTATTTATATTTTATTATAGTAGACGTATAAATCCTTATTTTAAACCAAAGAAAGCATTGGCTGATTCAGGAATAAACTGTCTTCTCAATTAAACTGAGAAATTGTTTCAGAAATCACACTGAACAATAAAATGTTGACTGCTTCTTATCTTGACCCAAAAAAACTTACAGATTCAAGTGATCTGATCAGAAAGAGTTTAAAGGGCACCTAGTTTACCCGTTTTTTCCGCTTTAATATAAGTCTTTTGTGTCTCCAGAATGTGTCTGTAAAGTTTCAGCTCAAAACACCAATCAGATTACTTATTATACCTTTCAGAAGTTTGTAATTTTTAGCTCTTAGCATCTTGTAGCTGTTTTGGTGGACTGTGCCTTTAATGCTAGTCCTCTCCGCCCACCGTTCTCATGTGCCTGTCAGTGTGCTTCAATCTCCGCCCTCGGCTGCCTCAGATAACAGACAGACATGAAGGAAGCAGATCTCACATAACGTTTGTGAGAAATATTACAGTAAGAACTTTGATTATGAACCAATGATTGAACCAATGATTATTTGATGTATTTGTTGTGGAGTTGCAATGATGAATCACACACAATGTCGTTACAAAGTTCACGCGCACACACACACACACGCACATGCACACGCACACACATGCGCACACACACACACACGCGCACACACACAGCGCGCGAGTTTAGCTTTGCACTGTGCTTAAGTAAATCACTGTTTTAAAAACGTGTTAAACTTGTAAAACTCACTCTTGATCACATTTGATGATGTGTTTTATTCCCGGTTGCTTTGCGCACGTCCTGTCTTGTTGATATAATTAAACGTGTTACTGCGGACATGTTAATAAGCAGCTGTCAATCAATTCGCTGGGTGGGGAAACCGCACTCTTACGTCAAGTATCAAAACGTCGGCCTCAAAATGGGAGGGATTTGGTTGCTATTTTAACATCAGCGGAGTGACAGTCACCCGGTGCGTGCCATGCGCGTCTGGGGACCCGATCGTCTCATATGGAGCAACCCGAGCGGCGTGAAGCGGCTGCGGATGCCATATGCCCCAGGAGCCTCTGAAATAATATCAGTGGGACCACAGTTTTCCTGTCGAACACTCTCAGACAGGTCAGCATCAGCTCGGCGCACCTCCCCCGAGAGTCATGCTGATTGAGTCCAGCTCCAACCCGAGAAACGAGATTCTCTGCACGGGGGTGAGCCTGCTCTTTTCTCGGTTGACCCGAAACCCTAACAGAGTTAGGAGACAGGGAGAGCCCGAAAGGGAGGACTTTCTACTACCATGCTCGACCCTCGCACACAAACATACGTGTCCTTCAGGTCTATCGCTGCAGACCAATCCTGAGGACGAACGCACTGGAGGATGTGCTTCTGCATGAGCATTCTGAGCGGCTGCTTGTAAGGCAGCGGGTCAAAATGCGCAGAACTAGGATTGGTCATAACCCACCGCTCTTTTAGGGTACGATGAAGTATAGACTAATAAGCCCATACCTCATCTCGGCTGGAGGGACCGGTTCGATTGCGTCCTTCGCCAGGAGGACAGCAATCTCCTCGCGCAAGACAGGGGCAGACACAGGGCTGACCTTGGTGTAATACATGCCCGTAAACTTAGGGGACCGTTTAGCGAACTGAATCGCAAAGCCGAGTCTGATTGTCCGAATTAGCCATCGCGACGGGCTGGGCCGTGCTTACCAGACATCATCGGTACAAGCCCTGACGCACCAGCAGTGGGGCAGCACGGGATGGCGCGAGTCCCGAGGAAGAGCGGAAGATAAGAGGTTACTCTTAACTTCGTCCCAAGAGCCCGCAGGGTGGCTGGGAGTGCGAGAAAAGGGAGCCCGTCCTCTGGCACTCTCGGAGCCTGTGGCGAAAAGCACCAGTCCTGCAAGCTGGAAGGCATAGCGTCCCATGCTGGCAGTGTTCGGGCTGTCACACCCGGAGGAAGGAGGAATTGCTCTTATACATTTTTGCTAGCTATACGGCCATGAGTTAATGATATGGGTGTCTGTGACCCTCCGCCAGGGAAAGAGCAACCCTTCTTTTCTCCAAGTGGCCCGTCTCAGGGACGCTTCGCGGTCCGTACTGGACTTAGTGGTGCCCTGAGCTGGGGGGCGGTGATCGTCTGTGGGGTGCTCGACGGTGATCATCCGGAACGGACAGGGCGGCGGAACAGATTTTGGAGCCACAGATGAGTGCCCTCAGCGAGGAGCAGCCAAAGTCGATGGGGAGTTTTTTTTATTTATTTGTATTTTTTTTTTAAGCCCACCGATCGTACTTGACTGCTCTTTCACCGTGGTGAATTCCTGGGTGAACTCCCCCTTGGTGTTGCCGAACAGGCCAGCCTGGGATATGGGTCTGTTAAGAAAGTGAACTTTGTCAACGTCATGCATATCTGCCAGGTTTTAGCCAGAGGTGGTGTTCCTGGACCACTAGTGTGGTCATTGTCCTTCCCAGGGCACTCGCAGCCGAGTGGTGTTTTCAGTGCAAAATCGGTTGCAGTGCGTAAATTAAGCCTGGGTCGGAACCTTCCTCGTGCCGCTGGGACAACGCCTGCACCAGCCATAGCAAGCAAAACGGAAGCAGCCTGGTCCGCGGCAGTGTAGGCTCTGGCCCCGAGGGACGCAGACAACCTACACGCTTTGGATGGGAGCAGAGGCTAATCACGCCAGGAAGGGGTACCACACGGGCAAGATTGACAGCTCTAGCACGCTCAACCTGAGGATTCGCCTCGTACCCCCTGGCTGCTCCGTCATCAAGGAAGGTGAGGGCGGAGCGCACGCAGACCGGGCAGAAAAAGGTGCTCAAAGCGCTGCGTAAACTTACTGAGCACCTCCGGGAAGGAGGGGATGGGAGGCTTAGAGGCTTTCCCCTTCTTATCCTCCATATCACACCCCTAATCGGTCCAGCAGCGGAGCTGGGGAACAAGCCATCTCCAGCAGTTAGCACGCCCATCATCTCAGATTCCATAGCCGGAGCCTCACTTACCACCCCTGAGGGAAGGAGCGGGTCCGAATTGTTATCGAAAAATGACAGCCCACCCTCCGATGCAGCGATGGACATCTGGTCCTCTGTGTCATCGAGTGAGAGGGCGATCATTCCGGAGGATGGAGCGCTTCTCTCACTCGAAGCTTGGATGGAGCGTGCTGAGGAATGGAAGGTCCGCAAGCCCAAGGGCGGCAATCTTAGCTGCGCAACAGACATGCCATCGCAGTGATGGCATGCGCTGCCCGCGAGCACCGCATTAACATGCTGAACCCCCAGACATGCAACACAGTGCTCGTGCCCATCATCCGTGGACAGGGAACCACTGCATCCAGAAACGCACAATCAGAACGACGTCTTTAAAAAGACGCGCTGCACGATCGTGTTGCTCTTTTAAGAAAATTTGCTTCTTATACATACCGCTCTAGGAGGACCGGACCCAGAGAACGCCCAGGCAAGGGAGAAGAGCCCAGCTTGACCGTCTGCCACTGCATTGTAACACACTCTGGAACCGGGAGAAACAGCCTGTTCAAACACCGGCAGGTTTCTCGTTCTCTCTCTCTACCTCTCTCGAAGGAAGTTTGGAGGAACCCAAGGACTCTCTCAGTAGCGTGTTCGGCTTTGAAAGCGAAAAGGTGTCTTGCTATGCATGGCTGGCATCTTTATACACAAATAATTGTGATTGCTACCAGCTGTGTACGCTGACGCCGCCAATTCATTGGCATTTCATTGGCCCGTTTTATTACTCTTTCAGATGATTGGTTTCTGACAAAATCCTCATAGTGGAAGTTTTTCCACATAGCATTGAAGTTCCCCTACCGCTGGGGAACTAACATGAAGAGTGTGACATGAATAAACCAAACTAAAACAAAACACAGACAGGGTTACACCAGTACGCGATTCACCAAATTTGCTTGAGTGACTTTCAGTTGATGGTGTAAAATATTAGTTATTAATACTGAGTATTAGGATTTACTATTTAAACCTTTAACTCCTTTTTTTTATATTATAGGTTATTTGATATAATTTATTATTCACACTTTCTTGCATAACTGAATTATCATTAATTATCAGTATGATTGTCAGTATTAAAACAAAACATTTTCTTGGAAAATAAATAACCATCTGTCATAAATAAGTACTTTTACTTTATACTTTATAAGTAACTAAAAACAAACATCAAGTACCTTTGTACTTAGATTGAAGTATAATTTATATTGAGTAACATTTAATCATGATATCTTATAACTTTTACTCAAGTGCTTGGTTTGTGTTCTTTGTTCATTATTGAAATATTACTTTATTAATTCGAATCATTGGTAACACTTTTCATTAAGTTTGTATTAGTTAATGTTAGTAAATATATTCACTTACATGAACACTCTATAATCAATACATTTATTACAGTGTTTATTAATCGTTGCTAATGTTAGTTAATGGAAATAAATTTGTTCACTGTTAGTTCGTGTTAACCAACAGTGCAGTAACTAATGTTAACAAGCACTATGATTTACAAATACCGTACAAGCATTGTTCAGTATGAGTTCATGTTAGTAAAAAAATTAAGTAACGTTAACTAGTGAAACCTTATTGTAAAGTGTGACCGAATCATTTAAAGGTGCAGTATGTAAGTTTGACACCCAGTGGATGAACTAGGTATTACATTCCTGGATCAAAACAAATGCAAGCACAGGTTGCCAGATTGACCAACAGGGGCGAGTCTGACGATCGAGGCTAAAGGCTGATTTAAACACTGTTCTAGATAAAAGCAATGGCACGCGATAGAAGGAATACCATATTAAAAAGAGGTTTTGTTCTAATCAACACCTCGAATTGATATTTTAGAAATGGTTTCTATTTCTTTCAGCTGAACAACAGAAAACAATGATCACCTCAGGTAAACCTCATGTGCTTTATTCAGTGTTAAATGCTAACAGTTTGAGTTTGAATGCCATTTTACATGACATTTATTGCCATACTACTGAAAGCAGCAGCAGATAGTTCACCTCAGACCTTGAAAATGAAATAAAGCATTTGAAATTGAACTTTAGAACTGTTAACGTTACTCAAAACCAACACATAGTGATTCAGCATGTTTATTTAATAATGTTAAAGAGGTTTAATATGTATTAATTAGATTACAAACCGTAGTATTTCGTGAGTGAGTGCACATTCTGTGCTTCTGAATGGCTGAATTTAAATTTCTGTCGTGTTTCGTCTGGTGCAAACAGCTAAATTGCTTATCACTGCAAATTTTGTCACGTAGCGTGTTTTGACACGGGGTTACAATGTAACCGGCTCACCTAATGTTTATGCTCGTAATGTTTATATTATTTGCTAATTAATAACCTCATGTGGAACTCTGAATCTGCGTCTCATTTCGGAGTCTGCTGATGTCCACCGGAGGTCGCATTTCGGTCATGGACGCAAGCTTTCAGAGCCTTTCTGAATGAATGAATTAAATATGCTGTTTTCCACCAAGGCAGGAAATATAATTGGCTAAACTTGTATTGGGCGGGTTGAAAGAACCAAAACACGGAACGCCCATTTTCAAAGCAGAATATCTGACTTCAGCATTGTTTTTCAGATGAACAAAAATGTTCACTTGGCATGTTTCTTAAATATCTGCAAACATATTATGGTATTTTTATGCTTTAGATGAGCCAAAAACTTACATACAGCACCTTTAATTCAGATTGTCCAGCTAATAAAATTGTCATCTCACAGACGCACTACAGGTTACTGTTAGCAGACACCACTGATACCACCACTGCAATCCACTATGATCCATCTTTAACCTCGACTTCCCTTTCTCAATGATCTATTGCTACCAAGCATTAATGCATCAGTCTTCACCAATTTTGTATGCACTGCAAAATGAAGCACTTCAGCAGACATCAGACCTCTTTCCATTCTCGGGTCAAATTAAATTGATCTTCACTAGGCTTTTTAAAGTCATTATCCAGTGGGCGACACGCAAGACCTCACTCCGTCAAGCATTGTGTGCTGACAGAGGATGAGGAATACCTGCCCTGTGGCTGAGTGCATTACCAGGAGACTTGAAGACTTCCTTAAGCAGCGTGCAGCACATTCCCACCCACATTACTTATTTAAACGTCGTCCAGCTTCATTATGTGCTGAACAGATCCAGGATTTGGCAACAATACAGCCAGCAGTGCAGGATAAAGATAACACTATACCATAAGAGGAAATATAGTTATATAAACTGGATATATACATATCAGAATCGAAGTTAATTAGATGCCAGCGCAGTGAGTCCTTTAGACCTCTTCTGAATTTGATTAATGAATGCCTAAACACACACAACTTTTGTTTCAAAGTTGAAAAAAAAAAACATTAGCTCAAGAATGTATTGCTGAGTCTCAAAATCTAATCAGTAGTGTTCTCAGGATCCAAGTAGAAGAAATATTGTCGAGTGTGTTTTTTCGCTGTGAATTTCTTTAATAAAGACATTTAAGTGGGCCCAAATGAGCACATATACGGCCTCCTGTTGAGAAATTGTTTTTATATATGAGCAGGCTTCCCATATTTTAAACCAATTGTTCTTACAAATTAAAAATGTGCATCTGATTTATACTCTGACTCGTGGTTCTGGGAGGGAGGCCTATTTTTTGCATCATTTATTGTGTTTCGTTAGCTTTAAATGTCTACCTTCTCACGTATTAATTGATGCCAAGAATACAATTATATTTAGCACTGATTTAACATTCAGGCTGCAACAGATTTGTTATAGAAAGTCAAAGGAGCTCTTTGGTTTGCCTTTATGTATCAGCTTGATACTTTCTTCAAAAGAATAACTTTACTGTTGGTGACTTGTAGACTTGGCAAGCAATTGTTTCAAATTAGCTTTCCAATACTGATGCTAAACCAATAAAAATAACCATACATATATATATATATATGTATGGTTATTTTTA